>JAJPUD010000163.1:719392-751709 GCA_023553655.1 Myrmecobius fasciatus | reverse complement strand
TCTGTGTGTGTGTATGTGTGTGTCTCTGTGTGTGTGTGTCTCTCTCTCTGTCTCTCTGTCTCTGCCTCTCTCTCTCTCTATCTCTGCCTCTCTCTCTCTCTGTGTGTGTGTGTGTGTGTGTGTGTGTATGTGTGTGTGTGTCTGTCTCTCTCTGCCTCTGTGTGTGTGTGTGTGTCTGTCTCTGCCTCTCTATCTCTGTGTCTCTGTGTCTCTGTGTCTCTCTGTCTCCCTCTGTGTGTGTGTGTGTCTGTCTCTCTGTCTCTCTGTCTCTCTCTGTCTCTGTCTCTCTCTGTCTCTGTCTCTGTCTCTGTCTCTCTCTCTCTCTCACACACACACACACACACACACACACACACACACACACAACACGGGGGCGGGGGAGGAAGGGGGGAGGGAGTGGGAAGCAAGGGAGGGAAAAGGAGACAGAAAACAAAGCTGACCATTATAATACATTGTTTTTCAAAGACTAGTTTAACTCAAAGCTATGTTTTAAAGAATTTTCACATATATTGGCTTTCAAGAAACATGAATGAAAACCAAATAGTTACTTTTTTTTCATCCCCCATTTCAGGGGGCTTACCAGCCAAGAAGAATTTACCATTAAATTCCTGTACTTTTATGTGGGAAATTAGAAATTTATACCTTAAAAGGAAATTGCTTTTGAAACTCTCATAATTTGTGTTACTTTTTTTTCAAATAGTCTTTTTCTTTTCCTCCTTCCATTTCTCTAACATCTCTGTACCAAAAAAAAAAAAAAAATCTACATGCCTGCACACAAGTTTGGATGTTATATAGTCTCATACAAAAATCTGTGCTGGTTCTCCTCAACAAAATTTTTTGTCATGAAGACACTGACCAAAACCTTAGTATAGATTTTTCCCTTATGTTATCTCATTTTTCACCTCAATACATTTCACTAAAACCCCAATTTACTTTCTAAATAAATAAGAAGTCATGGAGCCAAGGAGACAAACCTTAATCACAGTGTATTAGGAGAGTCAGTAGGTGAGGACCCAATCTGATGTAAGCTCCCAAACAAGAAGTGAGACCTCATTCCATGAAGCATTTATTGAATAGTCAATGGGGAGCACTAAGTAGGGCTAGGTCTGATGCTATTTTTAGTACCTCATTCAAACTCAGCCAGATAAAATAGAAGTTGGAGTTGATGTTGGAAAAACAAGTAAAATCTGAGTTCAAATACTGCCTCAGACATTTGCTGGATAATTAACTCTGGGCAAGTCATTTATGATTTCTCTTAAATTGAAATTTCCTCATGTGTGAAATGGATTTATAATAGCATCTCCTCAAAATTATTGTGAAAAATGAATGAGATAATATATGTAAAGTGCTTTGCAAACTTTAAAGTATTATCTAAATGCTAAGGGTTATTGTTATTAGATATATAAAAAGGAGAGGTATGCTTTTTCTTGAATTAGATTTTGTGGAAAGAGCTGAATAAAAAAAATTGTTTCAATCCGTTAGCAGGCTAGCCTTACTGAATTCAATTCCACACCTAGTTGGCACAATGAATAGAATGTGGGACATAGAGTCAGGAAGACCTGAGTTCAAATTCAGTCACAGACATTTAATAGCTATAACGCTGAGAAAGTCACTTAACCCTGTTTGCCTCAGTTTCCTCATATGTTAAATGAGCTGGAGAAGGATATGCCAAATCATTCCAGTTTATTTGCCAAGAAAATCCAAAAGGGGACATGAAGAGTCGTAGAATACTGAAAAGAACTAGACAACTTTGACACATACATACTCACAAAGACTCCACAAATAAATCCTTTAACTTCTTAGTGCCTCTGAGGAAGTAGGGGCATCAGTAAAAGCAGTTGCCCCCATAAGAAAGTTCTCCAATGCCTGAAAATCACAGATTAGAAAAACACAAAATAAAATACAATTGCTATTGTTCAGTCATTTTCAATCATATCTGACTCTCCATGATCCCATTTGGGGTTGGTTTTCTTAGCAAAGATATTGTACTAGTTTGCCATTTCCTTCTCTGACTCATTTTTTCAGATGAGTAAACTGAGGCAAACAGGGTTAAGTGACTTTCCCAGGGGTACATAGCTAGTAAGTGTCTAAAACTGGATTTGAACTCAGGTCCTCCTGACTCCAGGACCAGCACTCTGTCAACTATGCCACCTAGTTGTTAAAAAATACAATTAAAATGTTCCAGTAAAATGGGTTGTCACAAACTTTAGTATTTAATGGTCTTATCAAATATCACTTTTCTCAAAAGCTCATAATCACATTAATTTTCTCTCAGATTTACGTTATAAAGGAAGACCTGAAAAAATCAAACAATTTTCCTGAGTCCCAGTCCTGAGGAAGGCAAGCTTCAGCTATTAGCCATTCAATTAGATAACACTTGTTACTCTAGTTTGGTGGGCATAGTCTGGATCAGGAAAAATGTCAGAGAGAGGTTAGATGATATAGCCACAACAGTGCATTTTAAGTGCGCCTGACTAATATGACTCTCGGGCTCAATCCCATTTTCTTTGCTTCCAACTTCATTCAAAGGAATATTATTCTTTTGAACAGATTCCAGATTTTTGTAGTGGCAAGACTAGTAGACTTCAAATCAGGAGACATTTTCAAATCCATGTTCTGCCCTCTTAAAAAATATGTGACCTTGTACAGGTCACTTGAAAAACATTGCAACTGGGGTCAAAGCAATTAGGTTCAAATCCTCACTTATCCACTTATTAACCAAGTGAACTCAGGCAAGTCAACAACCTTTCTGAGTTTCGACTTCCTCATCTGCAAAATGAGAGGGTTAGATTATATCATTTCTTTGATCTGGTCTAGCTCTAAATCTATCACACTGTGATCTCTCTAAATCTAGTTTCACTATTCATACAGTGGGGACAAGGTAGCTGCAAAGAAAGTCAGAGAACACAAAACATTAGCTATCTAGTCAAAACCCCTCATTATATAGAAAAGAAAACTGAATCCCAGGGAAATAAATGGCTTATCCAAAATCAGTGTCAGAGAGGGGATCTGAGTCTAAGTCTTCTGACTCTGGGGCTAGAATTCTTTCAGCTGTATCATACTACCTTAAACTTAGAGGAATAGGAACTATTTATTATTATTAATTATAATTATGTATAACACAGTTAATTATATAATATATAATTAATGATAATTAATTACTAGGTTAATGGGAGAGCAGTCTTCCGAAAGTAGTCAGATATAACCCTGGAATCTTGGAAAATAGAATGATGTAGGATAAGGAGTAGCAAGTAATAAGGAGAACAGCACAGAGGGAAGCAAGGGAAGGATGTATCCCAAGGGTTACCACATGCTGCTGATTGAGATGGAATCAAGTACTCTAACAATCTACCAGATCTAAAGACAGATTGACGTTTAGAATATTTTTCTTCTTAACATTCTTAGCAAAGAAGAATGATCCACTCATCAAAATCCAGAGGGGGAATACCCAGCAATGAAAAACAATGAATTTTAAATATTTATGAGATGATTTGCACACATTTAGAACAAAAATAAATAAATAAATGAGTTGAGTTGTGTTTAAAAAAAAACAACTTAGAATAAGTAATGCATTATCTATCTCTAAGGGCAGTGAAAAAAGACAGGAAGAAAAACTTCTAGGAGCAGCTCATGCAAATGAACAAATTTTAATATTTTAATAATTCACATGTAGAATGATACATTTGGAGTCAAAGAACCTAAGTTCAGATTCCAGTTCTATAGCTTGCTTGGTTCTGGTTTTGGTTTTTGAGGCAATTGGGGTTAAGTGACTTGCCCAGAATCACACAGCTAGTAAGTGTTAAATGTCTGAAGTCATATTTGAACTCAGGCTCTCCTGACTTCAAAGCTACTACTTCATCCAGTGTACTATCTAGCTGCCCCATCTGTATGACTTTGGACAAGTCATTTGACCTCTGTAGCCTACAGTTTCCTCATCTGCAAAAGGAGGTTATTGTACTATATGAAAATCCTTCCAACTCAAAATCTATATTTGTGTTATTGTATTATTTAACATTCTTATTCTATGGAAATAGCAACTTTTAAAAGATCTTTTATCAGAATGTTTTGTGAATTACAATAGTTCTATCTATATTAGAGAGATACACCCTCTGTAATAATGGTAACTACTCAGATTCCATGTCCTTCAAGAAATATTTGAAGGAGACATGCTTCCCAACATATGCCTCCAGCCCAATACCTTCAGGAATGTCTTTGCCTTCAACCCTTAGGGAAATATCCCTCTCCTTTCATTAACACCTCCCCCCAGGCTGCAAAAGTTACCAGGATGAAGCTAAACCAATGATTACCCAGATACTTGTTTGCTAATGACACATTTCTACACCTTCTCTAAGCTCTTAGCACATTCTTTTTTTTTAATTAAAAACAACCTCTATAAGAAATAGTAAATATGAGGAATTCAAAGAAAAGTGTAGATGTATGAACTGATGCAGACTCAAGTAAGAAAAACTGAGAGAATGATATCATTTAAGATAATAATAAAAACATTCAGAACTCCAACAGTACTGAACCAAACATAGCTTGAGAAAAAGGCATTATTTCCTCACCTATAAAATGGAGTTGATGATATTTCTGCTTTTGTTTAGAAAGGTAGGGGACTATGAGTATGGAATGTTGGCAGTCAGTTGATTTTTTTCCATTGTTACCAGGAAAGGCTGGTAACAGGATTTGCTAGGAAGGTGTAAAAATCATTTTAATATTAATGTAAAACAAAAAGTATCATCAAAAAAATTCAAATATATTATAGATATAAATAAAAAATAAATAAAATCTTATGTAACATGCTTTCCCTCTTAGGGCCCAAGTTGTTTCATCTGTAAAATAAATAAGAGATACTCATGGATTTACTAGATGGACTCTCTCTTCCTGAGTTCAAATCCAGTCACAAATACTTTCTATATATGAGACTCTGAGAAAGTCACTTAACCCTGTTTGCCTAAGTTTCCTCTTCCCTAAAATGAGCTGGACAAGGACATAGCAAATCACTCCAATATCTTTGCCAAGAAAACTCCAAAAAGCAGTCATGAAGGATCAGGCTTGATTGAAACAACTGTACAACAATGTGCTTTATTTATTTATTTTTTGCTGAGGCAATTGGGGTTAAGTGACTTGCCCAGGGTCACACAGCTAGGAAGTGTCTGAGATCAGATTTGAACTCAGGTCTTCCTGACTTCAGGGCTGGTGCTCTAACCACTGCACCACCTAGCTGCCCCAACAATGTGCTTTAAAGAAGAGGTGTCAAGAACTGCAAGGAAAGCCTTATTGCAACTCCACTAGATAAAACTGTAATTGGTAAATATTTAACAAAAGAAATAAAAAATATAATAGAATGTAGATGTGTGACCTACAGGAATCTTATTATGATTTAGTGGCCTCCATTTTTATTTGAGGTTAACACCATGCTTAAAGGAATAAGTTCTTTGGAACTAGAAATATCTGAGTGCAAATATAATACAAATTATCTCTGTGACTATCAGCACAAGCTCTCCTTGCCCACAAGAAACTCTCTCAGGCTATAAATAAAAGATGAATTCCTAATTTGCATAGGTGATGGGAGTTTCCATACAAGACTTCTTTATGCTAATAAAATGGTGGTGAAGAGGCCAGGATTAGTCATATAAATTATTTCTAATTATATTGGGAACTCATCATAGGGTGCAAACATACTCTACAATGAGTGCAAAGGTCTGGGGCACATTCCATTCAGATTTGTTGGTCAGCAAAGATGACCAATAAAGTGAGGGCCTTCAAAGGTGTCTTTCAAAAAAATCTTAGCTTTTCCCCCTTACAGACTACATACAATCAAGACCTAAAGGCAAGCAGTTTATAGATTTGGAGCTGATGGAGACATTAGAGAACATCTAGCCCCATACTAATTTTCCAGATGAGTAAATTGTGGCCCCTAAAAATCAAATGTCTCACCCAAGTTGATCCAACTGTCAGTAATAAAATTGGAACCCAAGTTAGTGAAGAGTTTAAATCTTTTGGCTGGCTTCCCAAAAAAGCTTCTGTTTGCTAATCACTTTATTTCTGCTAAATTCTGGTAGGAAAGAGGGTGGGAAACTTGAGCATGTACTTGATATGCCCATTGGACAGTCTGTCACTATCATTCTTGCCATGTACCTAATTGCAAAGGAAGGAATTTTGCCTAACAGTATAGTAGCTTCATATTGAATTGTTCATTTATTAGGGAAGCTCATAACACCTCAAAAAAATATCATATTGATCACCCATCCACCTGGCAGATGCAAGAATATTCAGTGCTTTAAAGAATACTGGGCTAATTTCCCAATTGATAAATGATTAAAAGATATGAATTATGTCCAAAAGGCTATAAAATCATGCATATCCTTTAATGTAACAATACCACTACTAGTCATCAATCCCAAAAGAGAATTATTTTTAAAAAAAGGAAAAGAACAGACTATATGATGATCAATTCTAAAGGACATGGCTCTCTTCAACAATGAGATGTTTCAAACCAGTTCCAATTGTTCAGTGATGAAGAAAGCCATATACACCCAGAGAGAGGGATATGAATGTGGACCACAACATAACATTTTCATGCTCTCTATTGATGTTTGCTTGTATTATGGTTTCCCTTCTCAGATTTTTTTTCTTGTAGATCCGATTTTTCTTGTACAGAAAGATAACTGTATAAATATGTATACACATAAAAAAATTAAATGCAAAATCTGAAAAAAAGAAAAAGAACCTATATATACAAAAATATTTATATCAGTTACTTTCTCGGGGCAAAGAAATGGAAATTGTGGAGACACCCATCAACTGAAGAATGGTAAATAAATTGTGGTTTGTGATTATGATAGAATATTATAATTATTTGGGAAATGATTAGAATCAGAAAAACCTGGAAAAGTCCATCATGAACTCAAGAAAAGTGAAATATACTATTTACAAAGTAATAACAATATTGTGGGATGATTAGCCGTGAATGAGTTTGCTATTCTCAGCAATACAATGATCCAAGACTACTCTGAAGGACTTATGATGAAAAATGCTATCTGTACCCTGACAAAGAACTGATTTTATCTGAATAGAGATTGAAGGAAGTATACTTTTTTTTTACTTTATTTTTCTTAAAGGTTAATTTTTTTGCAGGATGGAGGGGAGAAGATCTATGTAAAAATGAAAAAAGTAATACTGGAGTAATGGCAGAATATTTGGGTTCTAGTTTTGATTCTGCCTCTGAGTAGTTTAATTTCAGCTTTTTCATCCACAAAACCATAGACTAGTTCTAAAATGCTATGAGTCAATGATTCTAAAATTCAGTATATGTCCTAAGAAGTATAATATATTGTAAAGACTATTCAATAGATTTGGAATCAAGGACCTGAAATCAAATCTTACCTTCCTTATTAATCATATGCTTTTGAGCTATTCCCTTACTTTCATGGAGTGTCCTTTTTTGTTGTTTCTGCATTCTTGGAAAAGACCAATGACATTATGAAGGTGATGTCTTGACTTTCAAGCAAATTGGATTTAAGTGAGCCAGAACTGCACAGTCATGCCCCTCATTCTCTCCTCCCGTCATTGTAGTCCAATGACAAGACAAAAGTTAAGATAACTGTAGGAGTAATGAAACTTGAGTTTCTCATCATCCATTGAGCATCCAATTGAGTATCCAATGGCATAAAGTATGTGAAATGCTTTGTAAGCTCTAAAGCAATATTTAATTGTGAGTTCTGATTCTCATTATTCTCTTCCTCCTCTGATTCAGGCAAATTTCAGAAAACTCAGGAGAGACACAGAGACAGACAGAGATTTAGAATTAGAAAACCTAAATTAAAACTCTGCATCTTTGATGTAAAAGTGTGGTCAGGCTAGTCTTCTAATCTCTCTTGGAGAGAGGCTTCCTCATCTATAAAATGATGAAGCTGATTCAGTGATCTCTGAGACCCCTTCCTGATTTAAAATTACTATCCTAAACTCAATTAAATTATCATTTGTTTAGCACTTACAAGAGAGGCTGAGGACAATACAAATACTAAAATAAAATAGATCCTAAAGGGGAAGACAATATATGCATATGTAGATGTAGACAAAATAGATACAAAATTAAGGCTATGAGAATGTGTGAGCCAGTAAGGGGACCAGGAAAGAACTCATGTAGAAGATGGAGCTTAAGCTGAGTCTAAACGGAGAAGTAGAGATGAGAAGGAAGTACATGCAAATTATAGAAGACAGCTAGTACAGAGGTGTGGGGTATCGTGGGTGGACAACAACAAGAAGACCAGTTTGACTGAATTGTAGAGATAGTCTAGAAAAATAATGTGTAAGAAAGCAGGAAAAGTAGGATGCAGCCAGATTTTGAAGAACTCTAAATGCCAGAGGAGTTTATATTTCATCCTAGAATTAATAGATTTAATACAATTGAATTGAATTAATAGGAAATCACTAGAGTTTGCTAAGCAAGAAGCTGAAAAGATCAGACCTATTGTACCTTAGGGGGCAAAAAAATCACTATTGCTTACAGAGTGTATTGAATAAGGGAGCTATTTGAAGCTGAGATATCAATTAAAAGACTATTATAATAACTCTGGGGAAAGATGATGAGGATCTAAACTGGGTTTTGGTTACATGAGTGGAGAGAAGGGGCCATGTGAGATAAACTTTGTGGAGTTAAGAACAAGATACAGCAACTGTCAAGGTGGCTCAGTAGGAAAAATTGAGGATGATAGCAAGATTGTGAACTTGCCCTAGTGATTGGAAGGAACTTTTAAATTTACCTATTCTGAAAAAAAAAAACAGGCATATAAGAACTAACTGGGCTATTTTACTTTATAAATATGCAAACTCTATTCAAACAAACTTTCTCAATATCCATTATATATCAGTTATTTATTCAGATGATTTTATTGTATATTTATATGTAACATGTGTGTAATAGTATTGTAATAATGTGACATGTATAACATCATGTTATGTTACATCACATCATGTCCTATCATATAACATTATATTATATTATTTATTTATTTATTCAGATGACTCTGTCCCCATCTCATTTTAGGAATGCTTTCCCCTGTCTTCTCAGTCAAACCAAAGCAGTATTATGAACTATAAAGGGAAATGGATTTGAAGGCATTGCACCTGGATTCAAATAATGGTTTTGCCACTTAGCAGTTGTATGACCTTGGACAAGTCACTTCTCTCTTTTTTTTTTTAGGTTTCAGTTTTCTCATCTATATAATGAAAATGTTGGATTAAATTATCTCTAAGATCCTTTCATACTGAACATGTATCATCTTATAATTCTTCCCCTTCAGTACTAGTACCAGATTAAGCACCATAATTCCATAGTCTTCCCAAAACATTCTGAACTTCATTCTCTCAACAAGACCTTATTGATTGCTAATCAATAGAGTAAAAAGACAAAAATGTAATAATCCCTGTTCTCAAATGGCTTAAATTCTAGTAAAATAAGCAATATGTACATTTAAGTGAGTGAAAAGTTATACAATATAATTCAGAAATCTTATCCAAGGTCATATAGGCAACAAGTGGAAAAGCTAAAATTCAAACTCAGATTTTTCCTACTACTGATTTTTACCACTATACTACGAAACTTCCCAATATTTGATGTCATATAGTATAATAAACAGAATGCTGGTCTCAAAACTGGGAAAACTGAAGTTGGAGTCTTATCTCTAATATTTAGTAGCATCATGACTGAACAATCAATGTAACCTCTATACAATACTCTGACTCCAAGTTTCAGAGAAGCTACTAACTTGTATGGTAGAAGGAATTTCTCCATTAAAAAGTTGCCTATACTAATAAAAATCTCTAATCCCTAATTTAGAGGAGGGCTTTTTAAACTCATGACCCTCCCCACCCCCCAAATGGTTATGTGATCCTGGGTATATAGATATATAAAACATATATACAATCAAACATTTATTGATAATAAATTATAATTTTGTGACTCCTCCACATTCAGATACATGACCCCATATTGGGTCACAAATGATAGTTTCAAAAGCTTTGATTTAAAGGATAGCACTAGCAACTGAGGAAAACAAGAATGGGCTTGAGTAAGAAATAATAATTGATTTGAGCTTTAAAGGAAGCTATGAATTCTAAGGAAAAGAAGTTAAAAAAAAGGTGACATGTGCATTTCATAGCTGAACATTGTTCAAAAACGCTTTCATGGAATGCTGTGTGAAAAAACTGCAAAGAGGTCAATTTGACTGAAATAAAGAGTATGTTCAAGGAAGTAACAAGCAGTGAACCTGGAAATATCATAGAAATGGATATTGAGATTCTCTCATCCATCCTAAGCTCATCTCTTCAATTAATATTAATTAATTGATAATTAACTTGTTTTAATAAACAAGACTAGCTAGCTCTTTTATTTTACTAATATAATATTTAACAGTTTGCCAAATGATTGATGTACATTTTCTCCTTTATTACAACAAACCTATGAGGGCAGGTAAAATTCAGGGACTTATTCAAAGTCACAAGGCTAGTAAATACCTATGGCAGGATTTTAAGTCAGGTTTCTATCCATTGTATCACCAAGCTTATCTTCTCGAATAAATTCCAAGTTCCTTGAGGGTAGGGATTCTGTCTTAAGATTCTTCTTGACAACAAACTGTCAAGGTCATAGTAGACAATTGTCCATTTGCTGAAATTGAAGCTTATTTAGTTAATACAAGGTTATATCTACACAAAAAGGAATCTGCTGGTTCGGTTACTATAATCTAACAATTAGATACTAGTGGGGGAGTAAGGATGGAGGAAAAGGGAAGCAGAGATAGACTATCTGATTGCTTTACTCATTCAAAACAATCAAACCAGTTACCTTGTGTTAAAAAAAAAAAAAGTCACCAAAAGAAAAAAAAAAAAAAAAAAAAAAAAACCTTGCCTAGAATTACAGGAGGGAGTCAGTCTGACAGAGTCTGCATGAGGGCTCCCCTCCACCCACTAGGCTGCCTTCCTGGTGGTGTTTATTCTGTGCCACAAGCACCTGAACTATTGAAATAGAAATGTCTCCACATTTTGTGTTTGGGGTTCCAGCATTTTGTGGAATGATGCATGTGTCTGTCAAAAATCTGGGGAATGCATGGCCTTTCATTCCTCCCAGAATCGTGCCATTTTCCAAGAAAAGCTAAATAGCTCATTCATGTTTCACCCTCTGTTCTTCCAGGCTGGTTTCCTGAGTTTTTTTAATGAAGACTGTTTTTAACATACGCTGCTGTAAAAGAAGAGTGTTTTTAACTTATACAGCTCCAGAAATTGATATGGAATAATATTCATGAGTGACTTATTAAATGAAGGATACCATCCTTATTTCATCTAGCACAGATTTTTTAAAAGTCTGCATGAATGACATCCATTCACTGGATCATGGAGCCAAATTCCCCCAGAGTGTAACTCAAATCCACATGAAATCACTGAGTGCTGTTCCGGGAGGGTTGGGGGGGGGGGAGTAATTAATGAGGACCAGGAGGTAACAAAGCTGTTGAAAGGGATTTTTTTTCATCCCTTTTATCATCAAGAATGATGGGGAATTTCCCATACCAAGGGCACTTTGCACAGGAAGCTCTAGTGAGGTCTTAACACAGACTGGAGCCTCTGAGGAGGAAGTTACTGGGCAACCTGAAAAATGGTAAATCACTTTGACCCAATGGTAATGCACCTGAGACTTTGGGAAAGAAATACCCTAAGAGGTGCTGGAGGTACTGACGAGGATATAAACTAAAACCCCAAACACAAAGAACATCACATAAAACCAGAAACTTCTGTCTTCCATCTTCCAAATAGAGGAAGAAGAGACCAAAAATTGCTGAACTGCAACTCTTCCTAAGTAAACCAATCAATAGATTCTAATAGTAATCCATGCTCAAACTGCACAAGACATTAATTTGTATAATCTAATCAGTCAGACCAATGTGACTTTTTATAATGATCCCCTTAAAACCTTTAGAGGTCTTTGAAAATGCCAGGCACTATACTGGATGTTGAATTTTTAAAGACAAAAAAGAATCACTGATCTCAAGTAGCTAGGAAGAGATAACATTCACATATAAAAGATATATATACCAAAAACAATCTAAGGTAATTTTTAGGAGGAACAGCCTCAAGGAGAAGATGGCTGTTGAGTTGAGTTTTGAAAGAAAGTAAAAATTTTAAAAGGAAGATCTGAAAAGATTATGTATTACAGGAACAGAGATTGTCTTTTTTCATCTTTCATTCTCAAAGAATACCAATGATATGTCTTGACATGTGCATGAATTGGATTTAAGTGAGGCACATATGCACAGTCATCAGCTTCACTCTTTCCTTCAGAGTCATCCAAGTCACCTGGCAAGACAAAAATCAAGAGGAGTAGTGATAGCCTATATGGAGAATAGAAAGCTCAAAAAACATGGATGTAGGAGATGGGATGTCATGTAAGGAAATACCAAGGAGACCAATTTGGCAATATAGTATACATAGACAGAAGTAATGTATGATAAGGCTTGAATGAAAGATTGGAGCCAGACTAAGATGAGCTTCCAAAATAACAAAATTTAATATAATAATTGAGAAAGATAACACAAAAAGCTAATGATGGCTCATCTCTATATGAGGCTTTACAATTTACAAGGATCTTAATTTATAACACCCTAGGAGATAGATAGAACAATACTTACTATTCTCATTTTCTGATGAAGAAACTGGGATACTGCAATATTTAAGTGACCAGTCCAAGATCACAGAGCCAGTGTTTGAGCTCTAACAAATGTTGGGGCAGAAGAAATTTCAAGTCCTCTCTCAGTATAGTATACTTTCTGCATTTCAATTAAATGTGCTGAAAATTTCCCAAAACTCAGTATGAGGTCCTAAAAGGCCAGTACAAACCACCTCTAGTATTGAGTTTTAATGCTGACTTTAATCCCTTGAGTGTGCTACCTTAAACAAATCATTTAACTTTTCTGAATCTCAGTTTCTTCATCTGTAGAGGGGTCTGGACTAAAGGGATTCTGAGGTCCCATTTAGCTCCAAGACTATGATCTGCGGTTCCAAATAGTTGTTAAAGAAAAGGGAGGAAAGCCTAATCCTAAAACAAAATTAATCTAAGCAAAGTATCACAATGAATATCCTTGCCATGTAAAAAGCAAAGGACCCACAAATCTAATAAATGAGTTCATTGGTTTCTTGACTACAGCTATTGTTAATCTACTCTATGATTTACCCATTATATAGCATGTACTCTATTTTCCTCCTGTCCTAGGCATCAGTTCTAGATAGAGGTCACATGATAATGGAAGCAAGTAGAAATGGGAATTTTAAGAGACTCAGTTCTTCTATGTAAGTGATAGTACTCATTTCTGTCAAGCCTAAGAGAGATGGAAAAGACAGATGAGGTTAGATATGACTCTTAATTATACAAGTGTCATAGGAAATGTGGCAACATTTCAGTTAAGAAAAAAATTGAAATTGCTATTTCATTGTATATAATTTTCCATGGACTGATGTTATATGTATTGCTGAGCAATAGAGACAAAATGAGGTGATTGCCACCCAGAGTTTAAATTTATTTTTTAAAAAACAGGGAAGTTTTTTTTAAAGTGATATGACATTTTGGAGGACCTAATCTTTTTGAAATTGCCTTAAAACCCTAAATTTTAGAATAAGCAATAATAATTAATTTAAAATGATTAAGTAATAAATTAATAATAATATCATATTTCCTCTCATAAGAACTCCATGAAGCAGGTCATGAAGATATAGTCCCTATTTTAAGAAGAATATTGGACAATTAGATGGTATAGACTTCAGCAGGTCTGAAGTCAGGAAGACTTCTCTTCTGGAATTCAAATCTAACCTCAAGAATGTGACACTAAACAAGTCACTTAACCCTGTTTGCCTCTGTTTCCTATCTATAAAATGAGCTGGAGAAGGAAATAACAAACCACTTCTTTGCCAAGAAAATGGAATCATGAAGAGTCAGACATAATTGGGGGAAAAAAATTAAACAACAACTGAGTTTCAGAGAGTTTAAATGATTTGCTCACAATTGACTAACACATGTTCTACCTAGAACCAGTCAGTTCTAATTCAGGATCTTTATACTATACTTCCTTTCCATAATGCCACCCCAATTCTGAAATAATAGGATTTGAACAGGTAGTATTGAACTCTCTAAACATACATGCATGAGTGTCTAAAGCACATGTATACTAGAACAGTTTCTGAGTATTCCTAATACATGATTAAATCAAGCTATGTTTTCTCCTTAATTAAGCTTAAGTAAGATCCTTTTTTTTATTTATTGGAAGTTCATTGTGGACAATGAGCAATAAATTGATACTTGCTTTGGAAGACACTAAGTCAATGATTCTTTCTAAGGAAGTAGAACATCCTAATTATGATGGCTCATTTTTTAAAATTGTATTTATTATCTATTATTTTATTAATAAAACATTATTTTGTTTATTATCTTATATTGTTTCTTATTTTTTACCATCATTCCCAACTCCAGGGCATACTTATTTTTAAGAAGGCAGAAGTGAATTAATTTTATTTTGAAATTTTTGTGACAGTTTCTAATTCTGGGGTGGATGAAAAATTTTAGTCCCTGCTAAACAACTGGATAAACCCTGGAAGGTTACAAAAGACATGGTCATCATTTTGCTAGGTGTTCCTGTCAAATCATTGATAAGAATTTGTTTAATTAAATACCTCCTTTATTCCCAATACAACTTTAAATAAACATAAGTCATGGTCATCTTCAAAGATTAAGAATTTAGCATTGTGGTTAATGAAATTTTATTTTAAAGGTTTATTTTCAAATTTCATCATGATATCATTTGATTCTTACAACAGCTCCATGAAGAAGGTCCTAAAATATAAGCAGACAATTTTCAGATGAAGAAATTAAAACTATTTCTAATCATATGAGAAGGTGCTCTAAATCACTATTGATCAGAGAAATGCAAATTAAGACAACTCTGAGATACCACTACACAACTCTCAGATTGGCTAAGATAACAGGAAAAAACAAGGACGAATGTTGGAGGGGATGTGGGAAAATTGGGACACTGATACATTGTTGGTAAACTATGAATGGCTCCAACCATTCTGGAGCAATTTGGAACTATGCTCAAAAAGTTATCAAAATGTGCATAACCTTTGACCCAGAAGTGTTTCTATTGGGCTTATATCCCAAAGAGATCTTAGAGGAGGGAAAGGGACCCACATGTGCAAGAATGTTTGTGGCAGCCCTTTTTGTAGTGGCTAGAAACTGGAAACTGAATGGATGCCCATCAATTGGAGAATGGCTGAATAAATTATGGTATATGAATGACATGGAATATTACTGTTGTGTAATAAATGACCAGCAGGATGATTTCAGAGAGGCCTAGAGAGATTTGCATGAACTGATGCTGAGTGAAATGAGCAGAACCAGGAGATCATTGTACATGGCAACAACAATACTATATGATGATCAATTCTGATTAACGTGATTCTTTGCAACAATGAGATGATTGATGCCATTCCCAATGATCTTGTGATGAAGAGAGTCATCTAACCCCAGAGAGAGAACTGTGGGAACTGAATGTGTATCACAACATAACATTCTCACTCTTTTTGTTGTTGTTCACTTGCAGTTTGTTTTCTTACTCATTTACTTTCTTTTTTCATCTGATTTTTCTTATGCAGCAAGAGAATTGTATAAATATGTTTATACATACTGAATTTGACATATATTTTAACATGTTTAACATATATTGGATTGCTTGACATCTAGGAAAGGGGATGGGGTAAGGAGGAGAAAATCTAAAACACAAGGCTATGCAAAGTTCAATGTTGTCAAATTATTTGTACATATGTTTTGAAAATAAAAAGCTTTATTAAAAAAAGAAGAAGGTCCTACAAGCATGAGTATCCCATTTTACAGACCTGAACACTGAAGCCCAGAGAGAATATATTCTTGAAACAAGGTCACAAAACCAATTATTGACTGGGCTGGGCTGAGATTCAAATTTCAAAGTTTTCTAACTCAAAACTCAATGCTCTTTGCACATTGTCTTTCATAGTGCAACATGGTAGATGAAATATAAAACTATAACTATCCATCTAGGCAAAAAGTCATGATACCAACTAGAAATGAATGCCAAACAACTGGAAACAACAAAACAAATTGTAGTACATGAAAAGAATAAACTACTAAGCTATGAGAAATGTGAAGAATTTGGAGAAACATTAAGAGGACTTGAAGGAACTTATGCAAAGCAAAAATAAGAGGAACAGAAGAAAAATATGTACAACAACAGTTTTTTAAATGTATGCTAACACGCAGTTTGATGTAAATTAATTGCAATGATTATTCTTAATCTGAAACAAATGCAATGCCTGCTTTAAATACCTTTCTTACAGAGAGGCAAAAGAAACTATAACTATTAACATTATAAGACTCAGAAAGAGTTGATAGAATGGTAAGAAAAAGTGTATCAGCATTTTAGAAAGTTAGTTGAGAAAAATGGCTTGATGTGAAGCACTCCTTGGAAAGATTTCACGGAGAAGATATTTTGTTTTTGAACAATGATATATGAAAAGAAGACGAGAAATGTCAAGTATTTCTTAATATGGAGTTAAGGGAAAATTGTGAGTTTTATCAATGATCCACAAAGAGCTAGGGAGAATCTGTGCAGAAAACAGAGAGGAAGATGAGGAAAAGATTCTTTGTCGGGAACTATTTCATTAGATCTTAACCAAAAAAAACCACATTATTTTAATGTCAACAAATAAAAAAAGTGAGAGAAAATGAAAAGCTATTATGCTTACTGAAGAGAAGACAATGATAAAGTACTAATCCTGAAGATATGAATAAGAAGCTTAAGGAAACTAATTATTATCTAAAGTGAATTGAATAATTTGAGACTATTTATAAATTAGGAAAGAAGAGTCATGTACTGATATATTGAAGGTTTGAAGTGACTCACACTGTGACATTGATCATAACCAAAAATATTATACTTATACTGTGTCTATATTATTAATTTCATTATATTTGTTTAAATAAAGAAAATGAAAATACCATTGGGAAATGAGTTTTCTTCATTATATTAAGTAATTAATATTTAATTAACTAGAATGAAGGTTATACCTAATTAATAGCCTGATGAGAAAGAGATTGCAAGTTAATTAATAAGAAATAAATTGTTACAACATACACCTAGATAGCAATAGAGCTTGGGAGGATAAAATTAAATATGTAGCAATGATCAGTTGGCAAGCTGAAGAAGAGTGAACATACAACTTGGTGTGGTAAAATCTTGATGGTGTCTTCTTTGAAATCTGCTGTACATATTACCTTCCTCCCAGTGAAGAGGTGAACTATTGGAATAAAACATTGTATATATTGTCAAGTCCAGTTGTCTTATTTCACAGTTTTTCCTTGTTGCAAAAAAAGGTTCAAGGAGAGAGAGTATGTTCTATTAGGAAATTACTCTGACATAAACAACAAAAGGCATCAACAAAATATAGCAAACAAAGAAAGAAGATTGATTGCTCATTCTACCACCATTCTGCTTTGTATAGTGGATGGTAAGATAGAGTAGTGAGTCTGGGGATGCCTGGATACTTTTCCTTCCAGGTTAAACATAATGCTATAGAAGCCCAAGTACTAGGGTAGGGGAAGGGGTGAGGGAGGGAAAAGGAGGGAATAATGGGAACCTAAAGAAATGATACTAGCAATTCAACTACATCCCTGCTTAGCATTCAACAATTAAGGAATGGAAAATATGTGGTGGTTTTGAAAGATAGCATAGACAGAAATCCAATTTCAGGGAACAGCATTTGATTTTCCTCTTTGATGCAGTCTGGCTACATCACCTATGGGAGGTAACTTGCTCCCCACTCCAGCCTCCAAGAAAATTACGAGACTATAAATTGCAGAACAATTGTTCCTCTACATTGATAGAGGGAGTCTCTTCACCCTACCCCCATGAAATCACAGACCTGAACAAACAAACAAAAATATCAACACTATGACCAAAAGGGAAGATATCTTTTATTAAACTATGTACCTTTTTGTTCAATATGTCTCAGTAGACACTGTCAGCTAGATGGCACATTGGATAGAGAGCTGGACCAGGAGTTAACAAGTTCAAATACAGTCTCAGATACTTACTATTTAATCCTGAGCATATCACTCAGTTTCCTCATCTTTAAAACCAAAATAATAATAAAACCTATTTCACAGTGGTTTGGTGAGGATAAAATAAAATGCTAATATTTTTGCTAATATATTTTGCATATTACATATATGTTACATAAACATATATTATATACATATTATATATAAATATATAATGTACTCTGCATATTATATAAATGCTATATAAATTATAATTATTGTTATTGGAGGTGATGGAGGTTATTGTTAGAAAAACACTGGATCACCTTTGTCACATACTAACTTTGTGATTTTATGCAAATCATTTAACTTCTAGCATCAATTCTTAATCTTTTAAATTAAAAGAATGGATTTTGATGATTGATCTCTGATCTATGATATAAAGTCAACTGGTGGTACAGCAGGAAGAGCACCAAGCCTGGCATCAGGAATACTTGAGTTCAAATCTAGCCTAGTGTGTTCAAAATTAAAAAAAAAAAGTGTGTTCAAATCAAATCTAGTGTGTAATTTTGGGGTAATTTCTACCTCGGTTTCCTCAACTACAAAATGAGAATTAATAAAAGATCTACTTTGTAGACTTGTTTTGAGGGCAATTGAAATAATATTCGAAAAAAGCACTTAGCATAATGCCTGCCATATAGTAGATGTTATAGGAGCGTTTATTCCTCCTTCATATGATTCTGTAACCAAGATAACCAACAAACAGGGAAATAAAGGGAGATGAAAAGTTTGGGGAAGAAAATATTTTATTTTTTAGCATAGAGAGGAGGAAGGTTAGGAAGAATTCGCCAAAGAAGAAACATATTGTTTTAAATGAAAAGGTACCCAAAAATGATTTCTTTCTTCTAACTCTTTAGCCTCTAATTTTTGCCAATGTGTTGTCAACCTGTGGAATTTACTGCCACAGGAGGTTTTAGAGACTATGCTGTCTGGATTTGATGACAAGTAATGACATTATCTAATTATATAACTAATAGCATTTGTAGAAATGGAAGCTAAGATCATGATAAGAGTAATCAAATCCCTTACTTCAGGGCTTCAGGGATCAGTGACTGTTTCCCCCATTGCATATCTTGACCAGATGCTTTCCATGTTGCTTTGTTGAAAATTCTCAGAAGCAGCAGGTTATTGGAATGGCTAGAATCAGAGAGCTCAATAGTTTGAGTTTTTGGTAGAATCATAACATCTTAGAATTAGAGCTGGAGTGGACTTTGAAGTTTATTTAGTCCAATCTGATCCCTTTTATAGATAAAGCAGCTGAGGCTTAGGAAGATTAAATCCCTTGAACAGAAAGATTTTGGTATTTTCATTTGGATTTCTCATTAGTCAATATTCCGTTCAATTCATATTAATTCAGGTCTTCTCCAGCATATACTTCACTGGATATCAAAAATTAAAAAAACAAAATAATTAACAATAAAAGACATTCTCCCTGCCTTCAAGGTGCCTAAATTATTGTCATGAAATATCTTTTTTTAAAGTCATGCAACATCTAAAAAAATCTGTAGATATAAATTTCTCACGCATTAACTGGAATCAAGAGTTTGTATAATGTTTGTTCTAATTAACCTGAACAAGACATCCTTAATAAGCCCACACCTCCATTCTATTTATAAAAACTACATACCTAATTCTAGGGCTCCCTGATACCTGGAACCTCTTTAACGTAGTGGACTATTATTATTAAGCTGAAGGAGCAGCTACTTTGTTTCAGATAGAGAGAAGCCTAATTGAGTTAACATTTGTTGTTCTACCTTTGCCTAAGCACCCTCTCCTTCCAATTTTTTATATCCATTTTCCTATCTTTCCTGGGTTGGAGGGTCAAGGAATCCAAGTAATCAATGCTTCTCTCCAGCCCTATTAAGAATTACAAGAGCAATGAACTGAGCCTGAAACATCTACCTGGTTCTTCTCATATAGCAAAAAAACCTACTTCTCTCCATATGTAAAATCTGAAAGGATTCAGAAAGGAAATCCCAAGTATAAAAACTCCTTCCTTTAATCCCTTCTTCCCTTCTTCTCCTACTCCTACCCTTACCTTTACTCCTTATTCTCTCTCTCTCTCTCTCTCTCTCTCTCTCTCTCTCTCTCTCTCTCTTTCTCTCTCTCTCTCTCTCTCTCTCTCTTTCTCTCTCTCTCTCTGTCTCTTTCTGTCTCTCTGTCTCTCTGTCTCTCCCTTCCCTTCTCCCTCCTCTCTTTTTCTTTTTCTCTATCTCTCCCCTTTCTATTTCTCTCATTTTGTTTTATTCTTTATCTTTTTCTTTCTCCTTTCCCAGTCTGTCACTGTCTTCCTATCTTACTCTCTGTCTTTCTCCATGTCTATTTTTCTTTTGCTCTCTCCTCTTTCTCTCTACCCTTACTTAGCTAAAATATTCCTTTTTTCTAAGGCTTTATTTTCAGAAACCAAAAAATTCTGAAGAAAAAGATAGTAAGAAATTCAAATTGCAATCAATTTTGCCACTAGTTTCTGAGTAATTCTGAGCTCCTGTTCTTTTACAACTATAAAAGGGAAAATGAAGATTGCTGAGGGTAGCAATGGATAAGGATTCAGATATTTGCATAATTTTTTTCAGATTTCTATTTTAGAGTACAAAAAAATCTGTACCTTATCTTTTTTCAATCAAGTGGAGGGCATTAATAAATCAACAATTTCCTCTCTCTTTTTCCCTTCCATGTGGCTTGTGGGTCTAGTGAACGTAAAAGGAATGTCCAACCTGGCTTTTTAAAAATTAATTGTTATTCTGACATCAACTCTAATAGTTTTACATATATTATAAGAAGTTATAGCAATATTCCCCCAAAAAATAACTTCACAAGTTTCTACACTTACTATTAGACATATAATATAAATTTGTTTTTGATTGTTTGAGGGAGTGGATATCTCTCAGAAAATTTAGATTTTTATGAAATTACAAGTAAAGCAATAAAAAGTGGCATCATCAAGACCTGCAGTGATTATAATCTCTTGAAAATATGACTTTAGATAAATCTATGAAGCAGAAGACTTCATCAGAGCTCATCAGGGATGAAAAAAAAAGACTGGACCTGAAATTATGAAACATTTTTCTTCCTAACATTTAAACAATATACTAAAGGTAAATAAACAATCAACATTAAAAAATATTCTGAGAATTCTCAATTCACTGCCAAAAGCTCTCAGACTACTCTGATCCTCCAACTCAATGGCCAAATTAGATCATTAGTAGGATGGAATCATAGGAATTAGGCATCATCATATGTGGCCAGTGATACACAGGAAACTGAAATCTTTCATCATGAAAATAAAAACAGCTAGGTAGTACAAAGGATAGAGCTCTAGGTTTGTTCTTAGAAAAACGTGAGTTTAAATCCTGCCTCAAACACCTACTAATTGTGTGATCCTGGAAGAGTCATTTAATCTCTGCCTGCTTCAGTTGCCTCAGATTCTTCATCTGCAAAATGGAGATAATAATGGCACCCTACTGCTTAGAGTTGTTGTGAGATAACATTTATAAAGTGGTTTGCAAATCTCAAAGAGCTAGTGATTATTATTAAAGAGAGCTTTCGGGACTCTGATCAATGCTGTGGCCAAATGGAGTATGTTTCCCATCTCTTGACAAAGAGCTACAAGAATAAGACATATATCTTCATACATGACTAATAGGTTGATTTGTTCAACTCTATTCTTTAAAAGAGAAGTTTGTTTTGTTTTGTTTGGCGGGGGGGGGAGAAAAGAGAGAAGGATGCAAATGATAGTGATGCAAAAATAAAATAAGAAAGTTCAGAAGAGGTCACAGACAAGCAGGGCATTTTTGTTTATATTTTATTAAGTTTAATACATGCTTTTTAAACTAATAGAAATGCACAGCTTCATATATAAAATGTCAATGTTTGTTGATTTCATAATTAAAATAATTTGACAAGAAATCAAATGAAAGGAAGAGATAAAAATTAAATTCCTTCAAACCAGTGAAATTCTAATCAAAAGGTAGGGATTTTCAATTATAACCAACATCTAATTTAACACCAAAGAGGTGGTGTTTGTTGTTCACTGTGTCCTATTGCCTAAAGTGAATTGTTAAGTCTGTGACTAGCAATCTAATTATTTTCTCAGAATCCAGAGCTGTGCTGCAGAAACGTGCTTCCCACAAGGAGAAGTAAGTGCATTTGGTCTTCTCTATATAGTGAGAGATCCTTAGCCAAGGTCAGGAAGTTAGAGGCTTAATAGAAGAGGACTTCTGCTTTGCTTCCACACAAATTTAATGCATTTGAACTATATGAATGACTGGATTTAATTATAATCATTTTAAACCATTATAAACCAAAACAATTTGCCCAGTTCTTCTCCTTCCATCAATATGAAGTTCAAAAAGTATTCTATCAAGTTTCAGGAGGATAAAAGCCTCTCTTATGCCCTCCAGAATCTCCACTTAAGTCTTGGACTCAATCTGAGAGACTTTCAATGAGATTCTTCTAAAAACCATTGTTAGAAAGAGAGATGCATCAGGTATAGCATGGCACTCCCTGAGAATGCCAGAATGAATGCTAGAGTAGCTCCATTCATTTTAAATGATATTCACCTTGATCAGACCTCTAGAAATGGCTAAAACCTGAGGACTTAGAATTCACATGGTACATTACTTATTGATAATAGAACTTCAAATTTGAAAAGCATTTATTATTCCCATTTTACATATGGAAAAGCTGAGGCCTTATACCAGTAATTTAACTATGGTCATATAACTAATAGATTTTGAGAGCCAAACTCAAACTCAGTTTCCTATCTTCAAAGTTAGTGATTTCCCACTATTTAACAATACCTCTGCAATGGGGCTTAATTTAGGAAGAAAAAGGTTATGCCCCCATGTAAAATCTACTTGAAAGAATTCCTATGTGGTTTACAAAAAACACATGTGCAACCTGCCCATTGTACAATCTATTTATTTTACAAATAAAGAAAATGAAGGTGAAAAAGGATGTCCAAGGTCATATGAGTTAGAAGCAGTCAAGATTATAACCTAAATTTTCTGATTTTCAGGAAAGCATTTATTTCTTAATCTTATGGTTTGTGCTTATTTTTCCATAGGATTACCATTGATCCCATCTCACCAAATGCTGGATAATTTTGCACTCAAAATACAATAATTTATTCATCATTAATTTTGTACCTTTGGAATCTACCTTAAAATCTTCAGGCCTTTAGGGTGTTATGAAATAAACAAATGCTTCCTCATGATAGTCTAATGTCCCAGGAGAATGGAAGCAATTTCCAAAGTGGCCTGATTTACTTCCAAGGTATTAGGGAACCAAGTGGAATATCTCCTTCCTGATTCTACTTGGAAGCATATACAATGGCAATGAAGAACAAAGCAACACAATGGGATTTGACAGTGTGCATTGGGAAGATACATTTTCTCCATTAAAAAAAGGAAGAAAAAAAACTCTAGCAAATATAGCAATGATTTTTCAATTGAACACCTGCTAAAGGAATAATGTGTTCAAAGAAGGAACTTCCAGCATACTTTGTGACAAATTACAATAAAAAATTGACCTCTTTATAGGAAAGTTAAACTAATTAGGTAATGTTTTTAAATTCCTTATAGAGGAAAAGTGCTGTCTAAAATATTAAGTTTTGCTATGATTATGTTTTTCATTCAGTGAACCAAATTACATTTCTTAAAGCAGCAGAGTTTTCAGGAACATCAGAAGATAACATGGATTACTAGACTGGGGCTGCAGGTGAAGATAGGAGAGTCTCTATGTTCCAGCAGTGGCTCTAATACAACCTGGTAGGACAGGGTGCTGAGAGAAGGGCCTTCTAACTCATATGTAGAGATCATTCTGCTGGTCTGCCTTTTGGGATTGGTATAGTAGACAATGACAAAATGGGAGGGAGATGCATAAGTTGGTCTTCCATATGATAAGTCCAATTGCTAAGGGTGATGGATTAGGTCCCATCTTGATTCAAAGTTGCAAAGAATCTTTCTCCTTCCACATTCAAGGACAAACCTGTACAGAGGAAACAAATATGTAGTAAAAATTGCATTTAATACAGAGCAAATAATAGAAAGTCTTTGGGTATGGCATGATCAAGTGGTAATGATATGAATAAGAATATTCAAGAATATCATGAATACTATTAGTGGTTAGGTTAAAACAAATAGTTTAAAGGAAGTAGGGAAAACGTGCAAATCATCCTTTCTTTTTTCTTTGTTTTTTTTAAGCTTTTTTATTTTTCAAGACATAAGCATGTTTGCAACATTGCCCCTGCAAAACATTGTGTTCCAGTTTATCTCCCTTCTTCCACCTTCCTCTCCTAGGTGGCAAGTATTCCAATATATGTTAAACATGGTAGAAGTATATGCATACATATTTTTCCAATATATGTTAAACATGGTAGAAATATATGCATACATATTTATACAATTATCTTGCTTTTACAAAAAAATCAAATCAAACCAGGAAAAAATGATGAAAAAAGTAAAATGCAAGCAAACGGCAACAAACAGAGTGAGAATTCTATGTTATGAACCATACTCAGTTCCCACCATCCTCTGTGTGGGTGTAGATGACTCTTGATCACAAGACCATTGGAACTGGCTGAATTATCTCATTGTTGAAGAGAGCCATATCCATCAGAATAGATCATTGTATAAAATTGCTATTGCCGTGTACAATGATCTCCTGGTTCTGCTCATTTCACTCAGCATCAGTTCATGCAAGTCTCTCCAGGCTTTTTTGAAATCATCCTGCTGATCATTTCTTATAGAACGATATTATTCCATAACATTCATATACCATAACTTATTCAGCCATTCTCCAATTGATGGTCATCCACTCAGATCCAGTTTCTTGCCACTAAGAAAAGGACTGCCACAAACATTGCAAATCATCCTTTCAAAAATAACAGGTTAAATTATTCCACGAATCTAGTTTAAGTATAGTGATAATGTACATTTTTTAAAATTATTAGCAAAAATTCATATTCAGTCCAACTATTGTTAAGTTAATTGAATAAATATATATACATATAAAGAAATCCCTACAGTGTTTTGCCACACTTATTTTTAATTCTCAGAATTTTCAGATATATTACAGTAGCCTCAAGCTAAAATTGATAATTTAAGTGTTATGACATTCATATACCTATACTTTTTGGGGCAATGATCCAAAATTATAGTTTCAATTAATGCATGAACATCATAATAGAGGAACTCTCTGCACTGATACAATCAATATCTCTCACCTGTGACCTAAAGAGTTAAATAATTGTCTGGAGTACTGAGAGATAAGGTTTGCCCAAAGTCTCATAGCTAGTACATGTCAGAGGCAGGATTTGAATCCAAGGCCTTCTGAGTCTAAAGTCATTTGTATCACTACTGTCTAAATCTTTATCTCTTTTTATAAATGTATTTTAATTACATAATGAGCTGAACAGTAGCACAAAGGAAAGTTAGAAGGGAACAGTGGATGGAGCATAGAGCCTAGAGTCAGGAAGACCTGAGTTCATATGTGGCCTCAAATTCTACTAGCTATGTGAATGTGGGTAAGTGATTTAACCCTGTTTGCCTCTGTTTCTAACAAAGCTGAACAGTGGCACAAAGTGCTATATAACAAAGTGAATCATAACTAGCAGCTTGCAAACAAACCATCAACTATAGTAATCCTTACCATAGTCAAACATTCTAGTCCAACCAAGAATACTAAAGTCCAGAAGGATTAAGTGTCTTGCCCCAAGATCACAACCCAAAGTAATGACAAAAACAAGGCTAGAAATTCCATGTTGAGCATGAAGAAGGTGCTCAACAAATTCTCGAATTGAATTGAAACTATCAGTTTTGAGATCATGACTAAGACCAATGGTAAAGTGCAGTTATTGATTGGATTGAAAATATATCCCAACATTTACTATCTGTGTGATCTTTGACAAATCACTGAATTTTCTACTCACTATACCTTCATGTTCCCCTAACTCATTATTTCCTTAATGTAGGTCTTCTCATGTTAGTCCTTCAGGTCTTAGTAAATAATTTCTATCAGCTTCTATTGACAAAAAAAATTCATCTTTCTGCATCTAAACTGGTGATAATTTTTTTCCAGTTAGGGGCTGGTTCTCAGATAACAGATAAGCAGTGTATCACTAAGCCCATTGCTTCACTAAAGCCCTTTGGGTTTTAAAGGAACTGTCATACCTTATGCTCTGCCAGAACAGCCCCCTTGATCACCTTCCTACCATGATGAAGTATCAGAATAGGAATTTAGTAAAGAGTCTTTATCAATAAAATCAAATAGCAATATGAAAAGCATTTCAAGATAGGTATACGTTACCATGGTTTCTTTTTTCCTGTATCCAAATGATAATCTATGAATTTTACATGTAAGTGAATGTTTCTAGGACCCAAAGATTTATAGAAGACAAAGTCCAGAGAAAACAATATCATCTTTGCCTATGTGAACCCATCTAGTCATAATTAAACTATTATATTTACCTTATGAGTTATTACAAGAAAAGTAAAATATTGCATCATGTTTTCACTTTAAAATTTAATATTTTTAAATTATCAAAAATCAATTTTTTTCTTTCTCCATTGGAAAAACAAAATTTTTATAAAAAATATGCTGCTAAGAAAATAAATTCCCATATCAACTATATCTAAAAAATCTTTGTCTCAATCCACGTTCTCAGTACATAACTTCTCTGTCAAGAGTTGGCTAGTGACAAGTTTCATTTCTAATCCTTTGAAATTACAGTCAGTCAGTATATTGACCAGTTCTTAAGACTTTCAATGTTGCTTGTCTTTACAATGTTGTCATAACTGAATTGTTTTATAGCAATATTACAAGTTTAAAGAATCTGGTAGTATTTGTATATAATGAGTTCTCAATCATCTGTTTCTTTTTGTCCATTTTTATATCTGCATCTTTCCAGCACCTGGATACAGGTGATTAGTAAACATTTATCGTGAATCCAAAAAGTATAACCTAACCCATAGTAGGCACTGAATAAATAATTGCTAACTGAATGATTTAAATAAGAATTGACCCCAGGCTTTTCTTCCCCATCCTTCTGCTTTCTGGCTACTTCACCATACAAAATCCAAGTTGAATGTAAAATCAGTTTTATTTGCTTCCTTATCATAGTTTCTATAAAAAAACAAGTACAGCAAAGATTATTCAAGTCAAAGGCTGGTGTATTCTAGTCCTTTCTCTACCATCTCACTAACACTGAGTTAACAGAACATCTCAATCCATTAAAATGGGATAATCTTTTTCTATGACCACTCATACCAATCCCCTCACAGAATATGGGCCCCTGATTTACTAAAGAGCCCTTAGGAAATGTTGGTTGAAAAGAATTAGTGTACCCCAGTACCATGGAATCTTTTTCCTGTGACACTACATGATTACTTTTCATTTTGTTTTTCAAACACCCCCTGGCATCCATCCATGTATTAAACTAATGACTTGCAAGAATCCAGTTAAAAAGAACCAAGCAATTATTTTAATTAGAAGAGAACAAAAATAACACTCCTGGCTTCTGTTTTAAGGGGCAAGGAGGAAGCAGGCAGGGCTCAAAAAGATTCCGTGAAATATTTTTGTAAAGGGAAAAATAATTAAGGCCAAATTTAGAAAGCCCTTGCAATAAATGGGCCACACAAAATGAATGGCGCCACTGTACAGCCAGAACCCATTGACACATAAAAATATAGCAAAGTCCATTTTTCTGTAATACAGCTCAACAGAAATGCTGGTTCTACGAAATGGAAATGACTGAGTAGGAAAGCACATTGGAATGATTCTTTTGTGTCCTGGGCAATTTCCTATTGAGTTTTCATGCATCCTAATTTATTAATAAGAGGAAAAAGGAAACATAGTGGCCTGCTTTATCTTCAAAATAAAATAGTTTTTCATATAGATTTATTGGGTAAATTGTCCATTTAATGTTTCTGTATTGTTATCAACTCATTCCAAAACAATTTGACTTTTACTGTGTGAAGTTTTTAATCTTCTCAATTCTCAGTCATCCAGAGTTCTTGCTTTCTTACTCACTACCTTTTGTCTGCTTCATTATTTGCTTACATCACCACCAAAGAATGAGAGACAATATGAAGCTAAGATAGGTCAAATTTGCTATTTATGAACAACAACAATTTCTCCCAGCTCTAAATCTATGATACTCTAAGATTTGGGAGGAAAAAAGAGTTTATGTGATAAGAAATGATGAGCAGGTTGATTTTTAAAAACATGTAAAGACTTGCATCAAATAACAAAAAGTCAAATGAGCAGAACCAAGAGAACATTATATTTGGTAACAGCAATACAGTTTAAAAAACAACTGTGAATGACCAAGTTATTTTGAGTATTACAAATGCTCAAATCAACAACAAAGAAACTATGAAGGAACATGCTATCCACCTCTAGAGAAAGAACTGATAAACAGGAGAATGTAAAAAGATGCATAACAACTTATGTTATTACCTGCTTAGATGTTAAACTCTTATTTCTTCCCCTCCTCTGTTCTCTTTATCTTTGGTAATAGAACAAGGTATAGTTGTAGGTTGAATTAGGAATGTAAAAATATTTCTTAATAGTGATAACTCAACAAATTCAACAGCAATTTTAAAAAGTATGTATACTGTAGTTTTGCATATATTTATAAGTTTGTGTCAAAAATGGTGGCCTTCTGTAGTATGGAGTGGGAAAGGAAAGAAAAACAAAATATGACAAAAAATTATTTTTATTTGGAATTGAGATAAATAATAATAATGACAATAAATAATAAATTAGCATTTCTTCATAACTTTACCTTTAAAAAGTACTTAAGATACTTTTTTATCTCATTTAAGCCTTACAGCAATGTTTATGTATTATAAGTGGTATTTTCACTTATATAACTTAAATTCATTTATATAACCTCAGAGAAGTTAAGTAACTAGTTCATAGTCACAGTACTAGTAAGTGGTAGGTGGGATGCAAATCCAGATCTTCCTGATTCCAATCCCATGAAGTAAACTTTCATTACTTCTGTGAGGAAACTGAGTGTTGGAAAGATAAGGTGACTTGTTCAGTCAGATAGAGACAGAAAGCAAATAGAGAGAGGACTGGAATTCAGATTTCCTGTCTGTTAACCCACTGCTTTAAAACAGGCTGCCTTAGCAACCTTCTTTCCTCCCAGATGCTCTTTAATGAATGTCTAAGGACCAAACTAGACAGCTAGGTGATACAGTGGATAATACCATGTGTTTGGAATCAGGAAGATTCATTTTCCTGAGTTCAAATTCAGCCTCAGCTGTGTGACCTGAGCAAGTCATTTAATCCTATTTGCCTCAGTTTCCTCATCTATAAAGTGACCTGGAGAAGGAAACGGCAAAGCACCTCAAAATCTTTGCCAAAAACAAACAAACCAAATGGGGTCATGAAGAGTCAAACATGACTAAAAGACAACTGGACTGAACAAGGAATACACTGACCAGCCAAATTGCTTTAATTTCTGTGTCCTAACTTTGACAAATATACATTTCATTTACTTCTTTCCCAGAATTCAGTTAATATGCTAGATCTTTCAGAGTAAAGAGTTCCTTTTTTGTCATCCTCGAATGAGAGGAAGATATGGCTGTTTAAACAATTTCAAATTTAGAACAGGCTTTGGTGCTTGTAAAAAAAAATTAGAGAGAATTAAGAAAGAACGCAGAAACTATGGTTTGCTGTCCATAAAACACTGAGACCAATTAGGTCATTTTATCTGAGGAAAGAAATGTCATAATCAGAGAAGATCTATATCCAGGCAATAAATTGGGACATAAACAAGTAGTAGTTATACAAATCATTTCAAAAAAACATTTATTACATAATTACTGTGTGCAAAGTTCTATGTTGGGTGCTGGAGATTCAAAGACATAAATTAAGTAGTCTCTACACTCAAGAAGCCTATGTGTTATTGGAAGAAAGCTTGAATACAGATAAGTGACAATTAAGTTTATATAAAGTAATTTCAAAATGTAGAGATTAAGATCAGAAAATATCTCATGTAATAAAAGAGGTGGCACTGAGCTATAATGTAAATAAAGAAAACTAGAAATAAGATAAGTGATAGAATAACATGTAGTAGGAATATCTAGAAGAATAAGGAGTGAGTGAGGAAAGAGAAGTAATATGAAATGACTGGAAAGGTATTCTAAAGAAGGAATGGAATAAGAAGCAAAAAAACCCTTCTCCAAGATGGGAAATGAATAAAAACTAAGGCTGTTTCGCTTCTCTAGGAAATGAGTAAATGAATGAGGGTGAAAAAAAAATTAAAGGTGGTGATATTAAAAATAATAAATGATAACTTGGATGGTCAGCTAGGGGATTTTATTTCCCCTTCTTTGTCATATGAAGTGAAATTAAAAGGTAACAAATATAGGAAGGCTCCAAGGAGATGTTTTTTTCATGCAATATATAATTAACCTGTAGAAATCATGCAGTAAATGGCTTTTTAGGAAAAAAAATTCTAACTCCTTTCTCCAAAAACAACATTAAAAAAAATTTACTATTTATAGACCTAAAATTAGCATCTGCAGTTATGCCAACTAGGATTAGATTACAAAGGCTGTCCAACTTCCAGGCACAAACTGATCACCAGCTGGGGTCAGGAAGAAAATTTTCCCTTTGGTGTAGTGTTTCCCAGGTTTGTAATCCAGTACTGAACAATTCATACTGTTATGTAGCATTTACATTTTCATTCAAAGTATATGGCCAGGGCCAATCTCAGTTCCCAAGATTCAGTATTAAATGATTTATTGTCTTATTCCAGGATGGCAACACCTTTACTTAGCTATGTTTCCAAAAGGTAAGTACAATGAACGCAATCAAAACAGTTTCCAACTCCATTATTTTTATATCAGCAATCTACAAATATATGTAAAGATTTGATATGAGTGAGATGATACATATACACTGATGTAATTCTGAGACATCTTCATCATTTAACAGCTTGGATTTTAAATTGTGGCTTTTGGGAACAGAAAACATCAGGTAGTGGAAAAAGCATATTGTTCATCAAAGTGATTGTCCTATACATTTGTATACCTGATGCAATTTATTCTTTCACAAATTTTTACTTCAAAGAAATCACTAGCTAATGACATTTATCTTGGGAAATTTTCTGATGGCACATTGGAACTCCCTCAGGGACAGGATTGTGAATAAGTGAATTTCTTTTTTAAGATCATTAACAAATATTACAAACTAATTTAAACTGAGTATTTTCTCTGCAAATTACTTTTAACTTTAAAGCTATATAAAGACAATGAGTGATTCAATTTACTTAGCCTGTCTATAGATTGCAGCTACATATTCATTTGGGAACTGCATTTCCAACCAAAAATATATATATATAACTATCCCTAATAGAGATATTTTTCTAAATCATCATCCTATATCAGGGAGGTTTCAGAAGCTGTTAATGTTTACTTTTTCATTTAGCAAGTTGCCCCAGAAAAATTGAATGCTTATCCTATTGATATGATAAGAGCAAAAACAAAGCATTCCTCTTATTTTATCTGTTGCTTTAATTAAAACTCTCCAATAATCAGCTGGTTATTATTTCCTTGGAGGATTTTTTTTAGTTCTTTTATTTAATGATCAAACTATACTTTCTGGGCTAGAAATAATATTTGGGGTGAGAATCACCTTTATTCACTGTGCATATAAGGCCAGATTCTTATTTGCATCAAAACCCCATCATGTATGTTTTCCATTCAAAGAACTCCTGTGGACTTCAAAGGGAGCTACAAGCAAGGAGGGTCTAACTGGAAGTTCTGAGAGACTGGAGAATCAGGCCCACGGCCATGAAAAAACCATGCCAAGAACAGCTCATCCGGGATCACCTAGACCATGACATCAAGTTGAAGGGTCTCTCACCTGCCCACACTGCACCTAACTGCATGTGGGAAATGTCCTTACAGATGCCAAGCAAAACATCAATTTCACCATCTCTAGCTTATAAATATTTGATGAGTGGTGCTTTGCTTATGAAAAACATGTTAATAAGAATATTCTACAGTAATGGTGCCAAGCATAGCTTCTTACAAATAATACTGTCAGAGGCTCTAGAGAATTTTGAGGATCTACCCATACACACACACACACACACACACACACACACACACACACACACACACA
>JAJPUD010000163.1:702221-719382 GCA_023553655.1 Myrmecobius fasciatus | reverse complement strand
CACACACACACACACACACACACACACACACACACACACACACACACCAATTTTGAGGAAAACCAGATGGACTTCCAAATCTTTTGGAAATTTGATCTTGTTAGAGAATTCTTCTTATCCCAATGACAAACTATTCTTGAGTTGGACCTGGATCTAGAGTTGGAAGGGAACCCAGAGGTCATTTTGTCCAACAAGGAGATGAAAAGATTTTCTCAAGATCACAACATGGATATTTCCTACCTTCCCAATCTTCTTATACTTTCTTTTCCTCCACATACTCTACAACCTGGATTCCATGCAATTCTTCAGACATGACACACCACCTCCAAACTCTTGTCTTTTCAATGGTATTCTCTCCCTCTTCATTTTTGTCTTTTATCTTTCTTCATGACTCAGTTTAAATCATACTTTCTTCAAGAGATGTTTCAGTTTCCTCCTTCCCTCCTGCCCCATTATTATAAGTGCTTCCTCTCTAAAATTATTTCCCATCTATGTGTGTGTATGTATCTTGCTTATATTTGGCTATCTGCATGTTGTCTCACCTATAGGAATGTAGTAAGCTCCTTAAGGGCAGGGACTATATTTTAACTTTTCTTTCCATCCTCAATCCTTAGCGCAATGCTTGTCCTGAAGTAAGTATTTAATAAATGTTTGTTAAATAAAACAGGTAGAAAAAATCAGAAGAGGGATTTGAACCTAGGTGTTCTTGATTCTAAAACTTACTCTTCCCACTGTATCATTCAAGCCACCAGTTAATAAATTGTACTATACTAAATCTTTCCTCCACTAATAACCTCCTTTAATGTCTCTTTATGATGTATTCTCAGAGATTATGCTAACAAAACACAAATAATTGGGGGGAAATAAAATGTTTCCTGATCATCATATTCCCAGATTTCTCCAACAAAATTGTCTTGTAATATATTTAGTATTTATATTTTTATACATTGTATACTCAATACTTGATAAAATATAAACTTCCTGAGAGCAAGAACTTTCACATTTGTGACTTCGCATCTCCAAGACTTAGTATAGTGCCTGGCACATAGTAGAAGCTTAATATATCCTTGATTATTGAATATAACCCAATTATGTATCTGTCAACCAAGGAACAATCTCCAACTAGGCTCAGAAAAATCACCAAATTAGCTTTAAGGATGAATTGTCTGGTCATACAAATTCTTGAAGATTATCTATTAAATTAGAAAGGGACCACAGTCCATGTACAGAAAGGGGATATCCATACCACTAATGAAATTATAGCTCTTTGAAGTTTTGAAGTATTGATTCAGTTGACATTATGAGGTATAACATGCTGATCTAGAAAGATTATTAAAAGTCTAAATTCATAGTGTTTGAAAATTTATATTACACTATTCTAAGGTGCCATACTTGGTAAAAAACAAAATCTTTTTGGCTCTCATTATCTTCTATAACCTGCTCTCCCACTATCTTTACAATCATTTTACACTCCTTACTCTTTAATGAAGCAATACTGGTCTTCTTACTGTTTCTCAGACAAGACACTCCAACTCCTGACTTCAGGCATTTTTCATTGATTGTCCCCCATTCATGGAATGGTTTTCCTCCATAGCGCCATTTCCTGGCTTCCTAAATTCCCATTAAGTCTTTCCTAATCCCTCTTAATTTTAGTGCCTTCCCTCTCTTACTATTTCCAACTTTTGGCTTGTTGGCATATAGTTAGTTATTTGAATGATGTCTTCCTTATTAGAGTGTGGATTCCTTAAAAGCAGAGGGTGTTTACTTTTACTCTTCTTTGTATCTCCAATGCTTAGTGCAGATCTTGGCACATAGTTGGTGCTTAATAAATGTCTACTGAGTGACTGAATGAATGATATCTTTGTGACATATTTATGAATTACAACCTAGAATAAATCTCAAGTGAAAGAAGGGGGCATGATATTATGACTCTCAAGGGAAGGGAAAAGTGGCGGCAAGGGACCAAAGCACCAACATGGATGGCCACCCTGGGTTATAGAATTCCGAATTCTAATCTGTATAGTGCATGGAGTTTTAACTTGCATCAAAATTGAAAATTATGAGAATAGAGAGAGCCTGTCCAATAATCTCAATTCTCACCCTGAAATTGTAGAGGCCCAAATAGCTCTACAGGGAAGAAGGTAGAAGGAAGCAAAAGGAAAAAGTAAATTATTATTATTGTTATAATAGAAGTTTAATTAATGTATTAACTGATTGACAAAATGAGGTTGAGATCATGCAATGGTAACCACAATTTGAAATGTATCCCTTGTTTAAAGATTACAATATGTTAATGTGAAAAGCTTTTTCTGCTCTAAGATTTTTATAATACGTAAAGTTCTATGATACTTAAAGTCTTATATAAACATGTTGCTATTCTTGTTATTCATATTTTCTTTGCTTTTTGAACAATTCTAGGTAGATTTCAAATCATCACATTTTATAATCTCACTGCCATAGCCAAGTTGTTGATGAAAGAAAATTTAAATTGAAGTAACTGTACAATTATTCAACTGTACAAATGAACAATTATTCTCCTCGATTTTTTTCACTTGAAATATCCAGAAAATTGAAGTAAAATTAGGTTTTCTGATATTGAAGGACCAGTCTGTACCAAGAACTAGTCTGAGCACTAAAGATAAAAAGAGAGGCAAAAGCCCAATCGCTACTCTCAAAGAATTCCTATGTCTAATGAGAGAGAAAACATGAAAACAATTATGAAAATCAAACTATACAAGATAAATTAGAGATAACCAAGAGATGGAAGATTGTAGAATTAAGAAGGATCAGAAAAGGCATCCTATACAAAGTAGTATTTTTAGCTGGGACTTAAAAGAAGCCAGGAAAGCCTAAAGATTAAGTTACAGAGAAAAAGTATTTCATACATGCAGTAAAGTCAGGGGGAAAAATTTTCCTGGAGTCAAGAGATAGTGCCTTCCTTGAAAAACTGGAAGGGATTCAATGTACTGAAGAGTACATAAGGGAAGAAAGGAGGTGTAAGGTGTGAGAACACTACAAAGATGAGAGAAGTGGGAAGAAACTATGGTATGAAGGATTTGGAACATCAAACAGAGGATTTTATATTTGATCCTTGAGATTATAGGGAGCCAGTTAAATTTTTTGAAGTTTGATTCCTTGGGAGTTTATTGAATGGGGCAGAAGTGTGAAGTGATTAAGATCTGCTTTTTAAGATCACTTTGACAACTAAGTGGGGAATGACCTGGAGTAGGGAGAGACTTCTGGTAGGAAAAAAAAAAACAGAAGACTACTTTTTAAAATTTTAAATAATAGCTTTTTATTTTCAAAATATATGCAAAAATAGTTTTTAACATTCACCCTTGCAAAATCTTGTGTTCCAAATTTTTCTCCCCCCCTTCCTCCTTCCCTCTCCCTTATTCTCTTGGAACTACTCACTTCACTCAGCATCAGTTCATGTAAATCTCTCCAGGTCTTTCTCAAATCATCTTGCTGATCATCTTGTAGATGAATAATATTCCATAATATTCATATACCATAACTTATTCAGCCATTCCCTAACTTATGGGCAGTCATTCAGTTTCCAGTTTCTTATCACTACAAAAGGGGCTGCTACAAACATTTTTGCACATGTGAGTCCTTTTCCCTTTTTTATGATCTCTTTGGAATACAGACCCAGCAGAGACACTGCTGGATCAAAGGGTATGCATAGTTTTATAGCCTTTTGAGCAGAGTTCCAAATTGCCATCCTGAATGACTGGATCAGCTCACAATTCTACCAACAATGTATCAGTGTCCCAGTTTTCTCACATCCCTTCCAACATTTATCATTATCTTTTCCTGTCATCTTAGCTAATCTGAGAGATGTGTAGTGGTCCCTCACTCAACACACTACTTTAACAGTCAAGCATGTATTAATGAGGGCCTGCACCAGGGTGGTAGCAGTGTCAGAGGTGAGAAGGAGGCATATAAGAGAGACGAAATCTTGTGAAAGGAAAGCTCACAGTCCTTGACAATAGATTGAATATTGATGGGTAAAAAGATTAAGGAAGATAAGATTTCAAACCTGGTGACTGGGAGGGTGTAGATACTCTTAATAGTAATTGAGAAGTTAGAAATAGGGAAGTGATTTAAGGAAAAGATAATGAGTTTCAGTTTTAGGCATATGGAGTTTAAGTACTTACAAGATATCCAGTTTAAGATATCCAATAGGCAATTGAATTGGAGATGGGATACTCAAGATCTGTATTATTATTGCTACTACTATTATTATTAATATTTAAGAAGGAATTCCTACTACAAAATCCTCAACCAGTGGCATCTAGCATCTGTTTAAATAATTTTAACCTCCAATGATGGAGATTGCTACCTTATGAGACAACCCATTCCACATTGCATTATCCCTAATTTAGGGAAGGTTTTCTTTCATATTAAGTCAAAATTCATACCTTAATAACAATGGTATCATAAAATTATGATGATTATTATATTAATATTATTATAACACATTTATATAGGACTTTTTTGTTTATAAAATATTTTGCTCGCAACTCACTGCTCCTGATTTTGCCTTTTTGAACTAAACAGAATGAGTCTAATATCACTTACACAGACCAGTCCCTGAAATACTTTTAAACTACTATCCTGTCCCCCTAAGTCTTCTCTTCTCCAGGCTAACCATTGCTACTTCCTTCGACCAACTCTTATTCAGTATAGTTTCCAGTTCTCACTTTCATTATCCTTTTTGGTTTGTGTTCCCTGGAAACAACCCAAGTTGTCAATGTCCTTTATAAAATGCACTATGCAGAACTTAATACAATTCTCCAAAAATGCTCTAACCAGAATACAGTCCTGAAAATATCCTTACTTGTTGCAGATATTATACATTTCTTCAATGTTCTGTTGATTTACATAAAGTTCTCTAAATTCCCAGATCTTTTTCCTATGAACTATTATCTGGCCCATTTTCCTCATCCTATATATATATGAAATTGATTTTTTTAACCTAAGTGGAGGTCTTCATGTTTGTCCCTATTAAATTACTCCTTCTTTGGTTTTTGATCCCTGAAATCAGAGAAGATAAAAAGATCATCAATTTTGATTACATAAAATTTAAAAATTCTTATACAAACAGAATCAGTACAGCTAAAATTAAAAAGGAAACCATTAACTGAGAAAGAAATTGCAACAAGTTTATTTGATAAAGGTCTCATCTCTGGGATATGTAAGTGATTAAATCAAATGTATAAAAATTAGAGTCATTTTTAATCAATAAATGGCAAAAAATGTAAATACACAGTTTTCAAAGAAAGAACCCAAGCTTCAACAGTCAAAATGTTGACTGTTGAAAATGATATCAGAAAAAATGTCTAATATCTTGTATAATTAGAGAACTGAAAAATTAAGCATCTCTGAGATTCTACCTCACATTTATGACTGACAAAACTGATCAAAAAAGGAAAATAATGATAAATATTGGAAAAGTTATATGAAGATTAATGAACTGTTGTTGGAGCTACAGATTGAGTCAGCCAGTCTGAAAAGTAATTTGGAAGTTTAGCTCAAAAAATTACTAAACTAAACTTTGATCTACCAATATTACTATTAGCCCTAAATTCCCAAGGACTAAAAGAAAGAGAAGAGACCCATATGTACAAAAATATTTTTAGCAATTCCTTTTGTAGTGACAAAGTGGGGATAACTATCAATTATGGAATCACTGGACAAATTATGTAATATGAATGTAATGGAATACAATGACTTATAGTTTCAGAGAAAACTGGCTAAACTATGAAATTATACAGAGTAAAGTAAGCAAAGGAGAACAATTTATTTTATTATAACAACATTGTAAAGACAACTAAATATGAAAGATTTAAGAATCTTGATCATCTATTGACCAATGACATTCCAGAGGACATATAATGAAATGTGTTTTCTATCCTGACAGAGAGGAGATGGAATCAGAATATATAATGAGATATACATTTTTTTTGGACATGGCTATTGTGTGAATTTGTTTTGCTTTATTCTGTATATGTTTTTACTTAAATTTTGTTTTCTTTTGTTTTTCCTTATTAGGGGAAAAGAAGGGAGAATAGACTAGGAAAAACGAAAGAGTAGATACATGTTAATTTTTAAAAGACCAAATTAAAAAAAAATTTTAGAGCATGGTTCCAATCTCAAGATTACTTAAATGCAAATTCTATTGTTTTAGCACATTAACTATACTTCCCAATTCCACATCCTCTGTAAATATGATTACTTCACTTGTTATTTGAACTGGGCTAGTTCATTATTTCTTCATTAAACCCTCATTATAGTAGACAATGTGACTAAGAATATGTCTTCAGACAGGTTATCTTCTTTAAAAAAAAAAATTAAGAGCCCTAAAAAGAAGGAAAGGCAGCCTGTTACAAATGGGAAGAGAGGTAGATTTCTTGTAGTCAGAAGACCTAGATTATCTGCTCTCTACTTACTATGAGACCTTAGGCAAGGCAGTTAAGTTTGCTAGACCTCGGGACAGTTAGGTGGCCCAAGGGATAGAGCACAAAGCATGCAGTCAGGAAGACTTATCTTTGTGAGTTCAAATTCAGCTTCACAATTCTCAGCAGTGTAACCCTGGGCAAATCACTTAGCCCCCGATTGTCGTCTCCTCATCTGTAAAGTGAACTGAAGAAGGAAATGGCAAAGATGGACAAATGATTGAATAACACCAGATCTCAGTTCCTACTTTGATAAAGAAGGGATCTTCAAGGTACCTTCCAATCTTAAACAAATCCTATGATAAACAATAGCTATTTGATATATCTCTTAAACCCTTTGTTTTATCTAATTACTTGTGTGTTGACTCTCTCAGGATGACTAGGAATTGTTGGTATGACCAAAAGCATCTCTAAATGTCAATAAAAGTTTATTAACTTCCCTCTCCCCAGTCAGTTTTTGCCCTTTTTCCCCTTCTAGTAATAGCCTAATTAATTAATGTGTTTTTGCCATAAAAAGCCCATTGCTTTCTATCTGTTGAAAGAGAGATAATTCTATTTCACACTTAGAGAAATGCATGATATGTTGGTCCCAGCTCTTGCCTGCTAATATGACCAGGTTCTATTCTATCAGTTGCATGACTCAAGACCAGGTGTGAGATGATAACAGGTAACATACTTAGCAAGGACCAAAGTGTGGTTCCAGGGATTTTCATGCATTGGCAGTATAATAGTCCAGAACTGGTTATTCTTTAAATATTTTGATATACTTAATTCTGGTTTCTATTACAGCCTGTAATTGTTTAATTTTTTTAAGTGTCCTCACATAATGCTAGGCACTGTACATTTTAAAGTCACATAAGTCTCTCAAAAATCTTAAAAAAAAACACCCTGTTCTGCTTCTAGTGACAACATGGTACAGTGGAAAGAGAAAGGCGGCTTTGGAGTAAGAGGATTTGGATTCAAATCCTGATTCTTCCACTTCCTGGCTTTGGTTTGGTTTTTGTTGTTGTTTTCTAAACAACTGAACTATATGACTCTATGTGTGGATACTGTTCTTTATTGCTAGAAATTATTGGGAGAGTCTGAGTCAGTCAAGAGTTGAGATTTAAGAATTTATTCAGAGGCAGCTAGATGGCACAATGGATAGAGCACCAGCCCTGAAATTAAGAGGACCTGAGTTCAAATCTGGCCTCAGACACTTAACATTTCCTAGCTATGTGATGCTGGGCAAGTCACTTAACCCCAATTGTCTCAGCAAAAAAGAGAGAGAGAGAGTTAATTCAGCAGAACTTTAGAATTATGGGTTGGTAAGGTTCCTATTTCTGTCTCTTTAACTAACTGGGTATTTGAATAATGGGATAATATGACCATTGATTCAGTCTGAACAGATCTTAGAGGAATTCTAATTCCCTCAATTTACGTATATTTATGTATTGAGTTTTAGAGAATTTAAGTGGCTTCCCTATGAAAATAGTCATAGAGAAAGTCACCCCCAGATCCTTGATTCCAAGGCCAGTATTTGTTATATAACTGAAATTAATTTCCTCCCCTATAAAGTTGATCCATTTCCTTGGATTTCAGTCTGGTAGCCTAGACTTTGACAGGAGTGTACTGACTCAAATTCTTAGCACCATATAGTGAAAACAGTACTTTAGAATAAATGCAAACTTTGCATCCGTGAAACTTCAAGCAAATTTCTGGGCCTCAGTTTCCTCATTTATAGATGAGAGCACTGAATAGAATAGAATTTATAGAATGAGAGCACTGAAGCAGCTGGACTCTACAATCCCTTCTAGCCCTGAATGTAGGATCTATGAATTATAGTTATGGGCCTGGCTAAATAGGAAGTAATCCTAATAATTTAGCATTACCTAAATTAGATAATCCAAGACTTGAGTTTACTTATCTCTCTTCCCTCTAGCAAAGCACTCTAGCAAAATGAGTCATAGATTCAGTTAAGTTACCCAATGGTACTTTGCTAGTAGGAAATTATATGACTGACCCAACAAGCAAGTGAAATGTACTATAGTAATCAGTAAGCTCAAAAGATGTTTTTATCTGGCATGATTAATTTACTCTCATGTCAGATTAGAAAATGCTATAAAAAGTTAATTGCTTTAACTTCTTACTTATATTTATGGCCTACTTTGACTACTGGGTATATTTTGTTTTAAATGTTATGGTTTTTTTCCCCTAAACTAAGGAGAAAAAGAATTGAAATTAAATGTTCATTGATTGAATTGTAGAATTTTTAAGCTAGAAGAGACCTAAAGTTCACCTAATCCAGTTGTATCAAACCCAAATAGAAATGAATCTCTGCCAGCTTCATATTGACTTAGAAAAACCACAAAATGATTGTAATACAACATTTTTTAAATTTTCCAAGTATATTTTAATCTTATTCAAACTTACTTGGGAGTAGCAGCCTGCTAAGTCTAATACCTCTGATCTAGTCTATTCCTAACACCTTACAAATACGGGAAAGGCATTAAGAAGTAATGTGATTTACCAAAGGTCAAACATAGTTACTTAATTGTCAAGCCAGGAGTAAAACTGTCTTATGTTTTAAGTAATGGATTCTTTTCACTATTCTATGACACTTCCAAGAAAATGAGTTGGACATTGAGAATATTGTTATTGGTATTGAGTTATTTTAGTCATATCCAAATCTTCATGAATCCATTTGGGATTTTCTTGGCAAAGATGCTGAAGTGGTTTGCTATTTCCTTCTCCAGCTCATTTAAGAGATGAGAAAACTGAGGGAAACAGAGTGACCTTCCCAGGTTCACACAACTAGTAAATATTTGAGGCCAGATTTGAACTCAGGTCATTCTGAATTCAGACTTGGCACATTGCCTCTTATATGCCCAATTTTAGAATATAAATAGAATTACACACCCAAAAGAAGTATCACATTGAGCAAGCTACTCAGCTTTCACCAGCCCCAATTTCTTCATCTTTAAATGAGTGGGGGTAAACTAAATATCCTATGAGATTCTTTCCAGCTCTAAATCTATGAGTCTAAGTCATTTAAGATCTCTGACTCATATTCCTCATCTGTAAAATGCCCTCTAAAGTTAAAATAGATGCCTTTGATTAAATGCCCTCTGAATTCCCTTTGGATTCCAAGTCAATAATCCTCTGATCTAAATTATTTGTTGCAAGTAATTGATCTCTGAGTAGAGAAAAGAGAAGAGATATTCTTGCACATAAAGACAAAGTTAAAGCAAAAACATATCAATAAAAATTTTTAAGGTAGAGGATAGAAGAGCAAAATAGGAGGTGGATGTAGAAAGAAAGAAAAAACAAAGAAATAATTAGATAGCACATGCATGAAGGAGTATATGCATTAGCTAAAACATCTGCAATCTAAGTTCATCTTGCCCTAAGGCCCCAGAAGTGGCAATATATAAATGGTACCCTACTCACATAGGAAAATCAACATGCTTTCCTTTGTACTTAATGTACTTGACACAATGTGTCAAGAAGCAATTTACCAAGTTCTGCATACTAAGAAGTTTATCAAAAATCTTTTTTATAATAAATCTTTAAACTTTAAAGTTTAAAACTTTTTTAAAAAAGTAATATAAAGTTAAAGACCAATAAGTTGTTTCCCATACCCTCAACTTCTATTTCACACAAGCCAGAATGTTCTAAAGGAAACACTAACCTGGAACTCAGAAGAATGGATTTGAATCCTGACTTTGCAATCTGCCACTTGTGTAAACCTGGGCAAAATACTTAACTTCTCTGGGTTGCATCAGCTTCCCCATATATGAAATGAGGATAATAATATTGACATTGTAGTGCAGCATTATTCTGAAAATGAAAAGATATAACATATGTAAATTGCTTTGTAACCATAACATAACACATAAAAGTGAGCTATCACATTTAAAACTTGTTCTTTTCTAAATTTAAACTATATATGTCCCTTTGATTTATAGGATCTGGAATGCTTAAAAACATAAAGACAAATTTTGCCTAGTGTCCACCCTACTCCTAAAGAAGAAAGCTACATGAATTCTCTAAGGCCATTTGGGTATCATTTAGGACCCTATGTGCTCTTTTTCATATGCAGAAATGATGATGCTGACTCTCTATCAATAATGTGTTTTGAGTTGTTTTATTAGACTTGATGGGTTTCTACTAATTTTTCCAGTAAGACTGTCTAATGGTCTGAAGCCTACTTGAGACCAACATATATGTGGGGATGGATGATAAAGGACAGGAATGAAGTTTCTGGTCAATGGAATATAGTGAATTTAACTTGTCCCGATGGGAATGGATTTCATGACCTCATTAGCATGGTACTCTAACCAGTTAAGATAGCCAGATGGAGCTTTCAGTCAATGCACTGAGGCAGTGATTTGCTAAATGGTTAATGTTAAATTAACCATAGACTAGAATCAAGTTATGGTAGGGAGGGGGGAAGAGGAAAGCAGAGATTGAAAATGGTATCCTAGTTTTCAAAAGGGTGTTTGTTTATATTGTAAATACATAAATAACGTCTACTGGTGGGCTTTAAAGGCTGATCTCTTGAAGCAGTGATAATACCTAACACACATTAGGATTTCTGCTTCCATGATTTATTTTACAAATTTTACAATTTTTTGTAACAAGTTTATTTTACAAAAAGGGAAAACAAAAGTACCTAAATCAAGCAAATCTTTCTAAGGAACATGTAAACAAGTAGCTTGCATTCTGAGAGTTTATCCACACTTGCAAAATATTATGCAGTAATTAATTTATTAGGGGTTTCATCAAATCTATATTTTAAGCATTAGAATCTAAAATAAAATGAGTGACTAGTTCAATGTTTCAAGATCAATCACTATCCAAGTCCCATTTACAATTAAGAAATGTGGCATAGGGGCAGCTAGGTGGCGCAGTGGATAGAGCACAAGCCCTGAAGTCAGGAGGACCTGAGTTCAAATGTGATCTGAGACACTTAACACTTCCTAACTGTGTGATCCTGGGCAAGTCACTTAACCCCAATTGCCTCAGCAAAAAGCAAGAAATGTGGCATAGTAGAGAGTGGCCAAGATTTGGAGGCAGAGTTCTGGATTCATATTCTGCCTCCACTATTTACTACCTATGTCACTTACCCAATCTGATCTCTGTCCTCATCTGTAAAATGATAAACTAGGTCACCAGTTCTCCAAGGGTCTGAGGATACTTGGAGTCCCTGGGAACTTTTCCAGGGAGATCACAAAACTTTTCATAATAATACTAAAACATTTTAATTTTCAAAAAACATTAAGATTATAATGGAGTTCTCAGACAAAAAAAAGTTTGAAAACCACTAGATTAGATGGTCTAGAATAGACTAAGAGTTGTTTCAACATAAAGTCTTGTAACATCAGCTACAAAAATGTCAGTCTAACAAGATCCCACCAAACTACAGTCCTTTCTGAGAGAAGACATAAAGAAATAAAATGTAGCATAAAAATAAACACAAAATATATACCAAGTATGATGCCATTAGCATAGATGGATCATCCCATTTCTCTAGGTACACAGTTTGGGAGAACATCATCCATTGCTTCAAATTCAGGGAAATACTTGAATTTTAAGGAATACACTAAGACTTGCAGCAAACATCCCTAGACAAATCAAGTCATAAACTGAGGGCATCATTTCCTGATTAATAAAAATCAGTGGCTCCTGTTGCTATAGTACCACTCTTAATATGAACAAAAATTGTAGGGTCCCTTTCAAATTTTCTCATGCTACATACAGACTGACTTCGACATTTTACCTTACCCCTATCCAGTCACTGCTAAATAACAACCAGAAAAGAGAAGGGAGAATCATATTAAGTTTCTATGAATATTTCACTGGTTTGGGTTTTTTTTTTTAACTCAAGAAAAGTTTCCATTCTGTAGCTACATTTAGCATTCAGGCTATTTCAACTTCAGCTGCTCTCACCCTGACAGCAGATCTTTGAAAATGATATGGTTCTGAAAGAAGCCAGAAGACATTTTAGCAAAAAAGAAAAAAAATAATAATAATAATGGGCAACATTCCCAGTCTTTGTAACTTTATGGAGGAGCCTCTGTGGGAAGTTTCTTTGGGAATTGAGTTGAATTTGTGCTCATAGCTAGCTTTTCCATGGAAAAACCTGCTTTAAAATGTATAGCTCTTTTGCTGGGGAATTTGCATAACAAGAAGGAAGATTGGAATCTGACTTAACATTTTAGGTTTATCACCTTCCTCCATGTGGACAAGATTTCCATCCGATTGTCAGCAAATAGGTTTTCTTCAGAATTTACACACAATTCTGGGTGTTGGACTAAGCAAGGTAAACAAAAAACAAGTAAATCCTCCCACCCCCTCCAAACTCTATAAATGTCTGTTGCAATAATGTTAGGTATTACAATCATCCAACTCTAAAGAAGATATATATGGTCCTATGGCTGCTGAGAGAGAGATAGAGTTTTAATATTATAGAAACATTATAACTAATCTTTTTTAATGAAAGCAGTTTAAAGTTCCACCAGCAGGGGAACACTTTTCAAAAGTAGCACATTAATGTAACAATGTATTTTAGACCAAAAAGTATAAGGAATACAAAGAAACTTTAAAAGAACTTTCAGCAGAGTTTGGAAAAACAACAAATGCACAAAAAAGTACAATCCACAGCTTTAGAAAAGAAGTGAATGTGAGTGTGAATGAATGGACAAAGAATCCAGACAGTGACTTAGATGAAGTGATTGTTTCCTGTATATGCAGAATGCTTAAAACTTGAAAAAGCAAAGATCTTAAAGGTCAGAGGCAATTAGTTTTATTATTTAATACCCCTGCAACATGATTGTTTATCTTCCAATCCCTGCATTGACAATTCACAATCATTTGTAATGCCTTCTGACTTCAAGATACAATTGGACCAAAGTTAGATATTTTTGGTGGGAAGGATAGCTTTGGCTTTGGAATAGACACTTAAAGAGCTATATGTTACATGATAAACAAAGTGAATAAAACAAATTTATACTACTGAAAGTATCTATTACTTAGTTACTCACTCCAGTGCTCCTTGAAGCTCCAGCTGTGAATCTAAGTTCAAAATAAAATAAATCTTTTTTGATCTTCTTTATGTATTTCCTTCAAACCTTGCCAATACACTTTTCTATAACTGACTTGAAGAGCTCATCAAGCCAACACCCACTTACATAAAAGGAGTTGTTTGATTTTCTTATAAAGATTGAGGTATGGATGTAAGTAACTCATTGTTTTAATGCACTGAGCCCTAAATTACCTCTCATTCCTATTCATCAGAAAAGTTAGGCTCTGAGTTGTTTTTGTTCAGTAAATATTGCCTTTCATTTTGGAATATTTATTTCTTGACTGCAAGTGATCCAATATTTTTTTTCTAATGATGAAGGATGAAAGATGGAGAGAATTCCAGTTAGTGATTATTGGACCTGAAAGAAGTAAACTTATTCAAAAAACAAATCCCAGAAAGAAAAAGCATCGTGTGAGGTGGAAACATTGAATTTTTGGCAAACATTCAATTGGGCCCAATATCAGTAATATAATAACACCCTTGTTTTATTAATAATGGAAGAGAGAATGAATAAAAAGCTCTGAGACTGAACAAAAGAACTTCTTAGGCCAGGAATACTCCACTCTCCTGCCCTACCTTGATTACTTCCAACTGAAGAATTCAAAGACAGAAATCCACAGATGCCAAGAACTACACAAGCTATGAACAGTGGCCCAAGATACCATCTATCCCCAAAGAATCCTAAGGCTTCATATTGAATCTAAATTTTGTTCAGTATTCTGGGCAATGCACCCTATTTTGACAACCAGGAACAAGAATAATCACCTCCAAATCCTGTCTCTTCAGGCCTTAGGCCTAGGATATATCCCCCACCACCTTCAAAATTGAGGCTGACAATGGGACAATTATATAGTGAATTTGGGTGGTGAAGACAGCCATTCTGAATAATTTAATTCAAACTATATTCAAAGTCTTTGGATAATGTCTCTTCATAGAATAATTGTTCTCCAGTCTCCCTTACTATGTGCTTTAGAGCTCTGAACTTAATCCTACCAGTTATAGATATCATCCTTACAAAGTACAACAGTTTACCTGTAGATTTAGGGGTACAGTTGGCATATTACATCTGAATTTAAACTATCATCATACACACACACACACACACACACACACACATACACCCCTTAGAAGAGTCCCTTTTACACAGTCTGCTGACTTTTATGTTATCAATGGAATGTTGTTCTACTTCAAATTGCAGATGCCAGAGAAAAGTAGTGACTTTGGGACAAAGAGAACACACATTTAAGAAAGAGAAGCCCAACCCAACCCTAAGCCAATGACAGCTATCAGTTGCAATAATATTATTTTTTACTCCCCTTTCTCTTTTATTTCTATAGCCTTTCTGACTCCCGGGGCATTAGTCTCTCATATTCTCTAATATCCCACCACCACACCCCAGGGAGAGTCAAACTTCATTCCTGTAAAAATCTAACTATTTTCAAAACCCAGTCTCCTCCCACAAAGAGAAAATGACCCCAGTTAAGATCACACATAAGATGATGCTAATGGTTAGCATTTACATAGGGTGCTAAAGTTTCAAAGTACTTTATATGTTATCTTATTTGATAATACTAACAGATGAAGTACCAGTTGAGAAGTTGGAATTTGGCTCCCATCCCTCCTTTCCACTAGCTTTTGTCAAAGCCTTGAAAGTCCACTTATACATCTGTCTCTTCTTTTTCCTTTATATTTTATTTCCTCATTTCCTCATTTATTTTCTCATTTATACAGCTGGGCTGAATCTATCCACAAAGATGCTGTTTCTTGGTTAAATATTTTGCATATGGCACTGGGAGAGAAATAGAGTTGAGGGAAATATACCCTCTTTAAAAAAATCTTGAGGAATCCATAGAAAAGATTTTAGTCTCACTGACCAAGCAAATTTTTGTTCTTTGTAATCATTTTGTTCTGATAATCCTCATCTGGAACATTTTCAACTTTAGAAAGATGAGAAAGTTACATGGCTTTAAATGATATATAAGATCTCCTCTAACTTTGCATCTTTAGTCCTCAAAGTGTCAGGATCAACGAGGTCTTAGCACAAGAGTTTGTATGGGAGTATCATATTGCTCATACTGGGAAAACTCACTTTTCTTCCCCTCCTTCTTCAAAAATATTAGTGAACTAGAAGATGAATTCAGAAGGACAACCACAGCCATATAAAAACCCAGTCTCTTCACATAACCATAATAAAGAGATGCCTTAGTTTCCAAAACCAACTAAATCCTAATGATTTTCAGGTGAAATCCCATTCATAACTCAGAAACAGAAACATGCCCACATAGCAGGTCAATTCTTCTTGAACAATTGTGTCCACATGAAAAGAAAGTCCTATTAGTATCTGTAAGTAGTCCTGAATAAATGTATCCTCCACAAACTGTAACATATTTCTCCGTTTTCTTTAGGAGAAATCTTATCCAAGATAAACATGAGTTCTTTATTATCACACAGGAAAATATATGCACATATGATTAACATGGTCTTCTTCATCATCACTACCACAATTGCTTTCATAGTATTTCCTAGCAAGGAAAGTAAAGGGAATTAAGATTTTTTCATTGATTAAAGCTAAATTGGCTGTATTTTAATAGGCTTACTTATTTGCACACACACACACACACACACACACACACAACTCTAATTTCATAAAAGTGAAACACATGAAAAATTTGGTTCTGTGTCTTAAATTTGAGTAGAAGTCTTACAGATCCTTGCAAACAACAATGGGGGGAAGGGAAATTTTTTCTTTCTCTGAACTCTGGAATGAAAAATAAAACTTTTCTTTTCTATAAGATTGAATGCTTCCAATTTTCCACACTCCATTCAACTTCTGACTAGCCAGCCTCCTCACAATAACCATTGGCTTTTCTTTTTCCCTAAATAAGCCACTGTGTATTATGAATTAATTCAGTCAACCAATATGAAGTTCTAGCTCTCTTCTGAAGAAAAAGAATCTAATTACTTTACAGATAATTGTGCAAATAAAATGAAAAAATCCCTAGGGATTTCTTTTGCAAAGTTTAAAATACTGTGCAAATGTAAGGTATTATGATTAATAGCAGCAAGTGTTCCTGGTCTGACTACTGTGTTAGAGCTTCAGAATCTCCTTACAAGTTTCTAATGCCCACTATAGTTCAATCGTTTCAGTCATGTCCAACTCTTCATGAACCCATTGGGGATTTTCTTGACAAAGATACACATGTACAAATATATGTATGTAATATGTGTGTATACATACATTACATACATACACATGCAAGTAAAAAGAAAGGAGAAAAACAGATTCAGGGTCAGGGAGAATAGAGGAGCCTAAAAGAATGGTAAAAGGAAAGTGGGAAACTAAAATAACAGGAAATGTGAAAGGGACAAAAATCAAGAAAGTTCATTAGAGAAATTTGAAAGAAAGAATAAGGGAAGGGGCAGCTAGGTGGCACAGTGGATAGAGCACCAGTGCTGAAGTCAGGAGGACCTGAATTCAAATGGGATCTCAAACACTTAACATTCCCTAGTTGTGTGACCCAGGGCAAGTCACTTAGCCTCAATTGCCTCAGCAAAAAGCAAAGAAGAAGAAGAAGAAGAAGAAGAAGAAGAAGAAGAAGAAGAAGAAGAAGAAGAAGAAGAAGAAGAATGTTGA
>JAJPUD010000163.1:681391-695601 GCA_023553655.1 Myrmecobius fasciatus | reverse complement strand
AGAGAGAGAGAGAGAGAGAGAGAGAGAGAGAGAGAGAGAGAGAGAGAACCTACATTCCAAGATTTATTATCATATTATCAAATGAGATAATATCTATTAAGTGCTTTGCAAACTTTAAAGCACAATATGAATTAGTATTAAAATAGAAAACTACATGATAAAAATAATTGACATTTGTATGACACTTTAAGGTTTGTAAATTAGCTTTCCTTATATTCCTGCAAGCCAATCCCCTGCAATGAAATACTACAGATTAATATTCTCATTTTACATTTGTATCATTTTCTAATGTCAAAAAAAATTCTCATATTATATCACTTCATATCTTGCCACTTTTGAGTTAGTAGCAATTATAAATATTTTATTTAAAATGTAGCAATGGTTTTATTTTGGGGCTCTAAAATATGATTTTTCATTTATTAACTTAGTGTTTCCATTGATAACATTTTTGAAGGTTTTATAGATGACTATGTTTTACCACTCTTCAAAAATGAAACTATCCATTCTTCCTACCAATCCATAAGGACCTCCACACACAACCCACTCGTTGGCTCAAGATTCTACTGTCTGAAAAGTGTGCACAAATGCAACTGCTAGTTTTACAAGGTTTGTGATAGATTCTAACTTCATTGACTATACATTGAATACCTGAAATGGATAAGTTATTTCTGGATGGAATTGAATTTTGCAACCAATTATCATATAACAGACACCTTTGTGAGGGTTTTTAAAGCACCAAATTTCATTTGAAGAAGCAGCCACCATTGCGTAGAATATCAACTTTTAATGGGGATAGAAGTAGCATTTGAGTAAAATTACATAGCAAATAAGTCAAAAATGTCCTACCAACTCACACAGCTCTATTCTACTATGTCAGTCAAGCACACATAGAGAAGACAGATCCTAATAATTTGGAAGTAGTGTTGATCCTTTGAGTCAATAATATGCATGCTAAAGAAGCTCTTTTTTATCAATATCTGTTTTCTTTCTTTCAGCTTTCATATTGAGAGAAACAAACACCTATAGCTAGTTATTGTGCGAAAAGAGAAATAAAAAATGCAGCTAGCATTTAGACAGCCTTTAAGGTTTGCAAAGCACTTTACATGTAGTTTTGCAAAGCTCTTCACAACAACCTTGAGATGGATTCCATTATTATTCCCCTTTTACATAGGAGAGAATTGAGGCCCAGAGATGTTATGTGTTTTGTCTAGGGTAACACACAGCCAGTAAGTTTCTGAGGCAGGGGTGCTGCCTAGCTGCCCCATACATAGACATACATAGATGTGTATGAAGATTCAGAGATGAGGTTGTTGTGTTATGCTTGATGCAACATTTCTGAGACAACAATCTTATGAATATAATATAATGAAGAATTTCAGTACGTAAATGTCTCCAAATTAGAGGCTGGTGAATTGTGAATCCCAGCCTACACTTTTAAGGGAAAAGGAGAATAACGTAACCCATTGGTGTCAAATGCAAATAGAAACAGGGGACACTAAATCAATTCAGATTCCTGTGAGCAGAAAATTGACTTAGAAAACCACACGTGTTTGCATATTTTTTATTAATATATCAACACATTAAAATGAGATAAGAACTGCATTTTAATCTGCTTGGGAAAGAATAAAACATTTTTAGTTAATGTATGTAAAATGGCCTAGAAATCTTAAGCTGTTGACAACTATTTTATCTATTCCCATTTCATACCAAATAAGACAATGGAAATATGGACATAATCAGGTTCTTTGAAAGCAAAATGAGAATGGCTATCTCAACCTCTATGATAGAACTGTTTGAGGGATAACAAAACAAAGTAATAGGGAAGAGATTCTTGTTGACAAACTCTATCAGACCTAGTTGTATCACTGAACTCAAAAAGCTCTTCTCTGATGAGTGCTAACTCTCTCTGTAGTGAACTACCTACCTGTTCTACTCCATTCTATTGTTAATAGTGAACATTGGAAAGACTGCTGCTTCATGCATATCTGAGTGATCATATCCAAAGACCCTTGAGATTTCATATTTAATAAAAAAAAGCAAGACTAGAGTCAGTTGTCCTAATAGTCTCTGAAAGTGGTTGAAAAGATCACTTGTTTTGGATTCAGATCTGGTTTCAAATCCAAGCTCTGTTACTCAGCATCTATGTGCATGATTCTATACAAGTCACAATATCTTTAGACCTCAGTTTCTTCATTATAAAACGGGAGCCTGGACTAAAATAATTCCAAGGCCAGGTCCCTTTTAGCTACAAATTCTTGAGAATTTTAAAATGCTGACTAAAGATGAGAATAAGTATTCAGGTTCTGATAAAGATGTCCATAGGTCCTAGAAACCTATAAATAGCAATAGCTTCAAAAGTATGTGGCAAAGAGGATTTTAGGGATGTTGAGCTGTTTTGTAAATAAAAGTCTAGAATTAAAACTTAAAGCACTACCTAGAGGAATACATTTTCCCCCAAAAAAGAACTATTATGATAGAATCCCTGATGTATCTAGTTAGGTCTGGATATAAAATCTGTGGGGAGGGGGGGAAGGAAAAGGTAGGGATAATTTTATATCCAAACTTCAATGTTCTTGGTTGAAAGGAATCTATTTATTGCATGAATGAAATATTATTTCATTGGCTTTTTTGTTGTTATTGTTCAAATCAAAGGTATCTTCACTATTCTCTAAGCACTTTTGTTGGTCATTTAGGGATATAGTATGTCACATACTGTGTCTTCATTTGCAACTGACACAATGGTTCTCAGACATTCAGCTCATCAAACTGGCTATTAGGAAATATAACTTCCATAATTGTTTCCATGCCTGTTTTAACATTTCAAATAATGTCTTTCCTAAAACAGGGGGTGGGGGAAAAGAGAGACTGAGGCAAGGAGCTGGAGTGGAAAATTCTTTTCAATAATTTCGTTCTTTTTTTTCTTTGAATATGCTACATCTTGGGCAAAGGACAGTTAATAGCAGCCAATCCTGATTGGCTGACATCTGCTTTGTTTTTTTTTTTTTTTAAACAAGATCTGTATTTGCCAAGTAGCTGGACAGCAAAATTCATTTGGTATTCATGGGAAGTACTTGCAGAACAATAATGACAATAATTGCCTCTGATTCTTGTGTTTACAACACTGCCAAAGTATCATTAGGGCCTTATTTATAGATAATAATGCTTATTAATCACAAGTATTTGAATTTTGGAATGTATTAGATTAATATTCTTTTGTAACTCTGTTCTGCACTAATGCTATGAAAGACATTTACTGAATGCAACTCATTGGGAGAGCTTATTTTGAGCAGTAAAATAATATGTGTAATTTGTAGGTGATAGATATAAAAATTACAGGCCTACCTCTAGCAGTCTGCACCATGATCAATGGTCAATACTAAAAATTAGACCCTAAAACTAAAATCAGGGATATAAGTTAAGAAATCTAAATAAATATACTTAAAGACATTAATCAAAAACAACTTAAATTTTTATGGGCAGAGTGCTTCCCAACTATAAGTCTATTATTGGGGGGTTGTTTTTAATTCTGGTTTTAAATCTTTAATGATTAACATTATTTCATAGAAAAGTGGGTATTCCCATGAAACATCAATATCATTAACCCAGACTTCATGAATAAAAAACAATAGTAATAATTAGAATATCACTTCAGAACTTAAGAAAAATCTGTGATATTATCATTGTGGGTACATCTCTTCACACATACCTCCCCCCCCCCAAAAAAAAAGTAAAACTTACAATCTCTCCAAATTTTAATAGAGATAACTTCCTGAGTCGCTGTGGCCAAAAGATTCATTGACCTCCTAGTAATGAGCTCTCTAAAAAAACTAAATTAGATCACAATAAACAATTCTTCAACAGGCCTATCTATCTGTGGTCCAAGACTGTTTAGCTTAGAACCTTCAGAGAAGTTCATTGTCTTCAAGAAACCAGTGTCACCTCCATGATACCAAAAGTCATTAGAGTAGCATTTTAGTGTGAGAACCATAAAAATAATTATAGTTTAAAATTTCTAATAGAAAAGGATCCTCCAAATTATCAATTCTGATCTCATTTTAACATGAGGAACCAACCTGAGGCCTACAGAAATTAAGTTATTTGTCCAAATTCATACAAATAGCATGAGCAGCACTGGAATTTGCACCTTGACCTTTGAATTCCAAAACTACTTCTCTTTCCATTAACTATATATTTTTTTGCTTATTTGATTATCCTCACTGAGATTACTCCATCTCCTATCTGTTATATTGCACTGGCTATTCTTTAACCTAAAATATTCTTCTTCATCTCTGGTTTGCTTCAAAGTTTAACTCAAATCCCATCTTCTTCAGGAGATCTTTTTTAGCTAGGGTACCACCTAATGATTCTATCTTCTCTGAATTATAATAAATAATATTTATATAGTGCTTACTCTATGCCAGGCTTCCAACTGTTCAGTGTATATACTAGTAACTTACATGCTGTCTTCCCCTTTATACAATGTAAGCTCCTTGAGGCTAGGGATTGTTGTTGTCTGTCTTTGTATCTCCATGACTTAGTTCTGTATCTAGCATATAGTAGAGGTTTAATAGATGCTTATTTAATAGATGCATGACTTTACCTCCTTCCATTTTACATTTCAAAAACTCTGTAATATGGGCAAGGTAATTATCTCCATTTTACAAATAAGGTTCAGAGCGCTTACTTGTGCTTTACGAAAGTTAAAGCTATAAAACCTATGAAGAAGAGAGAGATTTCATAACATAAAAATGATAACATTTTGGGATTAATTTTTTTTATTTTTAGTGTAATCATTTTACTTATGTTTAAATTCAATAAATATTTATTAAACACCTATTGTGAACAAGTGTAGAGATATTCTATTTACATAAAACTGCAGCATATTTGACCTTTAAAATTTTGGCATCTTAAAAAAGTGAGAAGTCTCTAGGGTATCAAACAATAAAAATACATTACTTACTATAAATAACAGGAGTTACAGATGATTCATTCATTTATCAAATTTTTCTATCCTTTTTCAGTGCTGAGCAAACATTAAAATGAATATTGAACTGAGCAACATTCAAATTGTTGCAATACTTTTGGGTATGATCAATTGTAGGATATTCTTTAACTTTAAAGAGTGCTGTGCATTCTTTCAAGTTTATTATTCTTTAAGCCTAATTTGTGTGAGTGAGTACTTTAAAACAGACTTGTAAATGGATACAAAACCTTACTAGCTCACACAATTTTTATTCCTTGCCACATTTTTCTATGAAGATAATATAGCAATAAAATAAATCAGATCATCAACTTTTCCTTTTCATGTAGTATATAAATTATTACTGGCTAAAAGAAGGCAAGCAAGCATCTTTTCTAAGATGTAAGAAATGTACATATTCTAAATGTTATTATATTATTGCTGCTTCTTTAACGGAATATATTTCTAACGCAGTGACAATTTTAAATAGATTTTTAAGCCAGAAAGAAAAGTTACTGATAGAGTAGATCTCAGATCCTGTGTTTTTAAAAGAACCTTTATTACTCAATATTTAGGGGAGAAAATTGCCAGTGTTGATTTTACTGACTACACTTAGCCCAATCCCCTATTACTTTAAATCTTCATATAATGCTTTATGAAATGCAATTTTAAGAGGAGATAGTACATGTCTAATTACTATCTACAATACATAACATTATCTTCTTTTTTTTCACTCGTTTATTGTCCCCCACAGAAAGTAAAGAGACTACTTGCTTCAATTCAGTGAATTACACTGATAAAATTGTCCTTCCTAAAAAGGCCCTGAAGATTTCCTTAGTAAATGTTTCCAAGTCATAGCATGCAAGAATACTAAGATCCTAATTTGTTAAATGTATAATGTTAACATCTTAATTCATTGCTGAGTGTAAATAACTTGCAAGAATCCCTTTGGACTATTTAGTAATAATTTAAGGTATTTTGTTATATATGTGTTTGTGTATGTCCCTTCACAGGCAAAGAGAAATAGAAAGTTGCATTCTTATCAAATAAATCAAAGTAGATAGCTAGTGTTGCTAATCTTGGTCCCAAGCTCTCATTCCTTTGATTATGGGGTTTATGCCTAATAACAACGGTACCTGCCTAAAGTTTACATTTCACTTTATATCTATGTGTGTAGATAAATAGATAATTCAGATGTAGCTATACTGAATTGAATTAACATGTAAAGATAATTTACAGCATTTAGATCTCATTATAAGTCATATTTCTCCCTTAATAGCTAACAGAATGGGAAAGGGGAAAGGAACTACCTGGACTTAGTCAATTATTTTTCCTGTATAGACAAAATCTGATCTTCCCTTTCAAAAAAGAATGTTTGCACGAAGAAAGGAAAAAAAAATGTTTTGAGGGAACAGAGCTATTTTCAGTATTCTTGACGTTTGAAATCTTATTTCTCTCCTCAGAGATTGGAGATCTGAAATCCCTCTAGGGATTTCAGGGAATTCTAGGGAATCTAAGGATTCTTCCTAGAGCAGGAGAAGGAGGAGGAGGAGAGAAGGGGGAAGAAGAGGAGGAGGAGGAGGAGGAAGAGGAGGAGAAGATGATGATGATGATGATGATGTGCCTATTAGGTTGGATTTAAAGTTTTGAAAATACTTAAATGATAATTCAATTTGAAAAATTACTTGACAGAATAACCTGCAGTCTATCAATATTCTTTCAATTTTCTGAGATAATACTTAGATGTGAAACTTGAACTCTGTCAACATTTTTAGTTGCCCTGATTTAATAAACATCTCTTTTTCCCCTTGTTTCCTTTAGTTGTTAAACATCCTAATCAAATTGAATCTTCCGTGTTTATGGTCAGGAGGTTTAGTTTTTTAGTTTTTCAAATTGCATTGCTATCTCCTTTTAGACTCTAGGACAATAAGGCATTAATTCTTCCAGATGAACAATGGAATAGACCCTGTGAATGTGTATGATCTGTGCTTACTGACACAAGTCCTTAATTCACTCCATTGATTAGATTAAAAGAAAAGTTTCTTTTGCTTATGTGAAGAAAATAACTATTTGGTCACATGATTTTCAGATGCACAATGCATTTTTGAAAGTGTCCTGTAGCTGAGATCTTATTGTATCACACTTTGTCAACAGATAACTCTACCTTTCAGAAGAAAACATTTTTTTCAATAAATCTTCACTTTCCTAGGGATAATTTTTTTTTCATTTAAGAATTAGTGAATATAAAGGGTTTTTTTTTCTTCACAGTGTATGGAGGGAGAATTTCAGTTTATTTTGGTTTCAAGTTCTTTACTATATTAATATTCAAACCTTTCAAAGAAATTAAGCTGACCTCATTTTTACTGTCAAAAGCTCATCAATAATCCTTAGACTACATAAGATAAGTCACTGGAATCTCTGAAATGCTCCCTCTGAAATAAATAAATGGCAAATTGCATATAGAAAAAATGTAGTAAATATTTTATCTATTTTCAAGTCTAGAAAATATATTTACATAAGCACAAGAATAAAGGAAAAAAAATTTTCTCCCTTATTGATTTAAAAAAAAAAACTAAGCCAGGTCATATATGAAAGATGTTTTTATGTACCCTCAGAGAGTATTTCAAAACTTTTCAGTCATTCAAATGTAGGATTCATTTATCACTTAGGATAGATAACTTTTGAAGTACAGAGAAGTTCAAATTTTAAAAATGCCTTTTTGTTTACCCAGCACAAATCTGCATCTGTATTTTATCCAAATGATGTATCTTTGCCAATAGACTCCAGGGCATTCATTTTAGCCATAATTCCCCAATCTGCACAATCTCCCATTCTCCAACACACACACACACACACACACACACACACACACACACACACACACAAACACATACATTTTCAATGTCCAGTGTTTCAAGATCCAATTTAAAAAGCAACTGATGTGTTTTATATATTTTCATTTTAAATAAATCACTTAAATATAGGCATATGTACTTCAATTTTATGATTTCATTTTTCTGTCATTAGATTTTTGAATGTGTTTTTTAATACATATACAGGCCCATGAAAGTATTAAAGTGTGTCAGTTCATTTCATCTCATTAATCAGCTACTTTAAAATGTTTTCCTTGCAGTGCAATAGAAAATAAAACTAATGTTCTTTTTTATTACTTCCAGGATTGAATTCATATTCCAAGATAGCTATATTTCATTTATACAAAATAACAAAAAAATTTAGATCTGAGTTTAATTTTATATGAAATTGCTCTGCTAGATAAAAATGTTTCCATTTTCAATTTACAATCTGAAGTGTGCTCCCTTTTTCTTCATGTGAAATAGGCTATCTAAGTTCTCAGCTGTTTTAAATAGTTTCTTACAAATATTAATATTGGGCATACATTTATTTTTTTCCATGATGTATCCCAAGATTTACACCCCTTCCTGCTTTCAAGGCATAATGACATTTGCTATTTTTATCCAGAACACTCCTTCTATTGGTTCTGTTTAGAACATCATGTGAAGTCAAGTAAATTTGAAGTATAACATTTTATAAGCCAAGAATTTTTGTAAGGTTATTGGTATTTGATAAAGATCCACTCATTAATGTTGTATTATATAAACATTTCCTGAAGTCTCTCTCTTTTGAATCTGATTATCTGTGAAGTCCAAGAAGATAGAGATGAGTAGATACATGTAAATGTCTATCCATTTCTGTTTTATGATGTACTATAGATATTTGTGTTATGATTTATATTCAGCCATATGCCTATGTATATATATCACACATACAAATATGTATACTCTACTAGTAAATTGTATAACTAAGGGGATGGATTGTTTGTTGTGCTCCATTTTGTTATGATTCTTTTTGGCAAGGAATGTAGTGCAAAATGTTAGTTAACTGCCTATTACTTTTCTTCCCTACAAGGTTGAAAATTTCATTTTCAACCCCAAATTTAAGTTATTTTTAGGTAGTTTCATTCATTGTCCTTTGCCAGTTTTATGTGCCAACATATGTTTTAAATTTCTTTAATGTTACTACATTTCAGAAGTTTGTCTGAAGGCCCTACAAGTAAATGGTCTAAAGCATCAATGTAAATAAGGAGTAAGCTTTGGTTTTTAAAATTTTATATTTTAATACTTCGATGTATGTCATTATTCCTAATAAAAAATTTAATCTTAAAACTCAACTACCTATGAAAGTACTTCTGAAAAAAGTTAAAACTCTACAAAGATACTGCCTAATTCTAATAAAATAATCAGCAAAACAATATGAGATTATTATTTGGAAGTAAAATAATTACCTAAAAAAGAAATTCTAAACAGAAATTGGGAATAATACTGAAGTCATTTTTTAATTTTCAAAAGGTAAAATTATACAGATAATTCCATATCCAAAGCCCTAAAAATCATTAGTTTCAAAGATTAGATTAAAGAAACAACTGAAATATTTAATGGAGATCCTTTTAAGAAAACCACGAATCAAATTTCATCAGAAATACATTTTGGCAATAGGGTTAATCTCTTGGGTAAAGGTAGAGGGAGATATTAAACTTTCTTTTAAAACTGTCTGCAATGCTTTCCCTTGAGAGCTAAACAAACTTGAACACTTTAGTTTTAAGCCAGAAGAGATTTAATTTGGTCCAAGTCTGGAGAGTTTCCTTCCCCCAGCTTGATTTTTCCCTCTTCTGTCATCAGGTTGCTGACAGACCCTGTTTTGCATGAAATCCTGGAGTTCACCTGTTATAGGACAAGGAGAAAGTTGAGACTCCATTTTGCAAGGACTGTATATATTTCACATCTAGAAAGTTAAGTAGCCAATAAGATGAACAAAAGCTAAGGAAACTGACCACAAATAAGAATCAGAAGTGGGTCAGAAGGGCTAGAAGACCCAAAACATTTTCAGGTCCTTTTGAGTCTCCCACATAAACAAAGCGCAACGAAAGTAATAACCCAGAGAAATCACATAACCTAATCAATCCACTATAGGCTTCATATGATTTGGGGACTGGTGGCTGGGGGAGATGAGGGACATATACAATCTTAATTATCTGATTGTTTATTTGGAAATATTATCAACCCAGAATATTTTCTAATATTTATTTCAGTCCTACAAAAGAGCAAAGACATTATGTCACTTGCTAATCCAGCGTGTCAGAAAAGCAAAAGAGGACAGCTCGTTTTGAGCATCAGATCAACAGAGGGGTCTTTTGTGGAGAAAGGAAGGGGGAGGAGAAGAAAGGAAGGAAAAGGGAGGGAGAGAGGGAGAAAGCCGGCGCAAATTTTTGGTCTAAGTCCACAAAGGTTAAATTTACATCACAAGGCGCTTTAGTAAGGATACAATTCCTTCGTCCGCTACGAGAATACGGGCGCGCGCGCGCGCGCGCACACACACACACACACACACACACACACAAACACACACCCCACTCTTCTACTAAGGGGAAGGAAGAAACCAATGGAAATAGAGTCCCAGTTTTCTGGTCAGCATTCCCGCAGGCTGCACGCAGGAACTCTTGTTAAGTTACACTATAAGGCAGCTTTCATTCTGCAGCCCAGCGCCAAGCGTGGCCCCTGTAGAAGGAAAAAGGCAGCTACCTGAGGGTCAGCTTCGGCGGAGGCAGCTGCCCAGCTTCACTGGCGTCGGCCGTAGCGAAAGCGAGCAAGCGCTAAGACAGCTAGATAGCGGCAGCCACAGATGAGGGGGCAGAGGCAGCTTCAAAAGCCGCGATGGCAAAGGCAGCAACAGCAGCAGGAGCTACAGCAGGCGGCAGGCAGGCGGTCCCCTGGATGCTGAATGCGGGCAGCACTCTCCTGTCAGAGCCGAGACGAGGGAAGACTAGAGCAGCAAACATTGGGAGTGAAGGGAGTTGGGGGAGTCGTAGTCGTGGTGGAGAGGGCGGGTTAACTCCTTCTCCCTTCTCACTCCTTCACTCTATCCCATACATCATTCTCGATACTCATTCCCCATAGCACTCTCCCTCCACCCCCACCCCCATCACACACACATACACACGCCTTTTTTTCCCCCTTCCCTTCTCACCACTCCTAGAAGCTCCCTTTTGGAAATGAAGACAAGCAACTCTCATCAGGACTCATCAGCATCCCACAGTCCTGAAGAGATGAACTAAGGGGGAGGCAGGAGGTGAAAAATGGGCGGGGGGGGAAGATATGTGTGAGGGGAGGTGTATGAATGGGGCTGCAGGGGAGGACAGACTGATCTGAAAATTAATGAAGCTCAAACTGCAGACTACCGATGGAGGATGCACCTTTCAGAGGGATATTCTTCTCACTCTCACACGCACATGCAGGCATCTCATGGATACACGCAAGCATGCACAACGCATCCCTTGATGGATTCCTCTTCCTGTATCTAGTCTGTGTTTTTTCCTCATCAAGGTCAGGGAGGAAGAAGATGTATGGATGTAGATCTCTGAATGAGTGTCCGTGCACAAACAAGCCTGTAATGCTAGGAGATGAGTGTGCTCCCGTGTGCAAAAGCGCTGGAGTGTTAACGGCTGTTGTGCTTGCGTGTGTTGTGTGTGCGCGCCCGCGCGTGAGACGACCAGAGCTGAGGGAATTGAAACAGGCAGAAAAATGAAGTACAACTATTGGTTTGGGGGGGGGGAAAAAAAAGCTTCCAACGTTGCTTTTTTTCAGAACCGCAAATCTTCAGAAAGGGTCAGGCAAAACCGATGAAAGCAATTAAGACGCTTCTGATTTGTTTGCTTTTCTGTCATTCTTATTTACCTGGTATCTGTGTGTGTGTGTGTATGTGTCTGTGTTATTAAATTTGTTACCTAATAGGGGGTTGTGGCGGCTGCATCACAGTAATGTATATTTATCCCGTCATACGTGGCTCGAACATGAAATCAGGATTGAATTTGGGGTTTTGCCGGTTGGTTAGTTTGGTTTTGCTTTGCTTAATCATTACTAGGTGGTTTGGGAGCTGGAGGAAGGAGGGGAGAGGAGGAGACGATTCCTCTCTATCTTCCACTCATTGTAGAACTGTGCAGCTCTTTGAGAAGTTTCTAACATCCTTGGAAGAAGGGTCAACTTCCAACCCTTCATTTATAGGAGTTCTCTCTACCCTTAAGTGGTAGATAAGATTTGAAAGAAGCACTGCCAGTTCTTCCGCCACTTTGAGCGTAAACAGTCTTTCCCTCAAATAGGAAATAGTGAAGATATGGGAGAGGAAGGGTCAGAGGTTGCAAGCTACTGCCCTTCCTTGCACTCACTCAGCCAACTCTCCCGGAAAAGGAGGCTGAGCGCCTGGCTGGAGTTATTTGTAAATAATAGTGACGGCACAGCACTTTGTTTATATGGGCAAGCAAATTACTGAGGAGGTGAAGAGTAGGGAGAATACTACCACCTTTTTCCCCTTTTCTTTTCCCACCTTACTACCCACCCCTCATCCATCACATACATTATTTATGTATATGCATGTATATATATATACATAAATGTATATATGCATGTTTATGTGTATATATACACGTGTGAAATATGAACTTTAATTTCCCAGTGACTTCATAAACACTTCATTGTTGTAGTTCTCACATGACAAATCAAAGTTGTGAGTCAACAAAGTTCCCAAACAGAATGAAGGCTCTCTGAAATGGCTGCTTTCTAAATACTTGAAAGAAAAATAGATAACCTAAAATTAGTCCTTACTTCCTGGTTGATTATAAACCCACCAGAATCCTTAGTAGTACAAAATCTCTTGTCCTTCTTGAAGGTTTAGGGGGACTTTGTGTGAATATAGTCTACTCTGATACACCACAGCACACATATATGCAATCATATAAAATATACAAGATATCACATAGGTATGGAATTTTTTTTAAGATCCACACTGTATAAATTTGAGGTTTTTATCGGGCAGAGCAGATTACTTAAAGCGTTCAATTTCTCAGCGACCCAATTTTATTAGGATTTACTATCATTTGTGCTCTGCATCTCTGGGGAAATAATGCTTTGATTAATGTAATCCTGGACTGGGATCCGCCACATGCCCCTCTCCCGAGAGAAGGGCCCTATTTGACAAACAAAAACGGAGCAGTAACTATTGCAATCTGCACTCACCTTTAGTAGAAAAGGGGAAGTGGGGGGGGGGGAATAAGGGGAGGGGAAACATTCATTTTCACACAGCTCAAATGCAGTGTAGAGCAATGGTTTCCACACAGTGTGGATTCCCCTTTATATACAATACCTCTGATTTGGTGGGGGGCAGTCAAAAGCTCACAGCCAGTTCAGTGGATACTATTCTACTACCCACTGAGAAGGAAAGCCTCTCTGGGAATGTGTGCGTGCGCGCGTGCGTCCCTATGGGTTCTCAGTATTTCTACTTCTTTTGTTTCCCACCACAGGCCTTTGCTGCTGATGGATTGCACTAGCTCTTAATGCAGTGGCCTGGATCCTGGGGCCTGAGGAACAGCAGCAGCCCCAGCGGCAGCAGCAGTAGCAGTCTTGGTATTGAGCAAGGGACTTAGTGCCCCCACTCCTCTGAAGCCAATGCACCTCCTTAAAAAGGGCCACTGGGGGAAGTAAAGCTACCAGGCAGATACATCGAAGCATCACGGACTGGCAAACCAGCAATGACACAAACTAAATAGGGGATCAGATTCAGCTGCGTTTGTTTCAAGAAAATCAAAACACCCAAAGACAGTAAAATGAACTTTCCTTTTTTCTGCTATGAGAAGAGCATGATGCTTCTCCATTTCACATCCCTTTCTTAACTCCTTTTTTCCCCTCCTCAAAGAAAAACTAACTCAATTAGAAAAGGAATAAAGAAATAAAAATCACAGCTACACCTATGACCAAGTATAATTCTCTTCTTTTTTATCCCACCTCTCCCAGTTCTTCCTCCCTTCCACTCACCCCCTTCCCCCTTCCCTCTTCTAATAAAACCTAAGATTGGAAGGTAGGGGAATCTTGAACTACTGTAATGGTAGTTAGTATTTGCCTTACTTCTGTGAAACAAAGCAAGTCTCGGGTAGCACTATGCCTGAAGAGGAGATCCTGTGACAAAGGAGCACTCTGGCTGCAGTTTTGCCATCTAATTCAAAGTCTGGACTAATATTTCCAGGGAGGGAGGGCTTTTCAGCCCTGAGGATGCAATTTACACCAAGTTTTTCAATAAGATGCCAACATCTCGCTCGTTTACCTAGTGACCCTATTACAATGACTCAGCGTCCTCTGCACACTCTCTCTCTCTCTCTCTCTCTCTCTCTCTCTCTCTCTCTCTCTCT
>JAJPUD010000163.1:590649-651607 GCA_023553655.1 Myrmecobius fasciatus | reverse complement strand
AAGAAAGAAAGAAAGAAAGAAAGAAAGAAAGAAAGAAAGAAAGAAAGAAAGAAAGAAAGAAAGAAAGAAAGAAAGAAAGAAAGAAAGAAAGAAAGAAAGAAAGAGAAAGAAAAGAAGGAAGGAAGGAAGGAAAAAAAAAGAAAAGAACAATGGCAATCACACAAGACTACAATTTCGGCCTCCCCACAATATCCACTTTTTGTTTTGTTTTGTTTTGTTTTGTTTTGGGTATTTGCCTTTCAACTGAGGCTGGGCTTATGACAGGCCAAATCTATTTTAAGGGGGGGGGGGAGCGGGGGAAGTAAGCACTTTCTTCTACTTTCTTACCCTTTCCCTCCTCTTCCCCACCTCCCAGTCTTCCCTAGATTAATTGCTACGTTTGAAGTCTTATATGCTCCTTCATTCAAATCTTCCTAGTTTCCGACATTACCAAAGGGATAATAAGAAAGAAGATTCCCCTAGCTTTACAATGGAGCTAAGGGATGTTGTAATTTACACTGTCAATTACAAGTTTTTGTAACCTGACACTCCAAAGAACTAAGTTTCCATTACTTACATGAAGTAGCAATAAACTTTACAAAAATAATAAATCCAGCACTGACCATAGCTGCTTACTGGGGAGAAATGTAAAAACATTCTTCACCAGTTCTTTCTTTTTGGGAGAGGGGGTTTAGGAGTATTTTTTTTTTAATTCTAGTAGCAGTGTTTTAAAACAAGAGTTAAAAAACAAAGTTCTTGATTACTATGGGTAAGTTTAGATTCTTTAACTGTAATCATTGGTAATAAACTCATTAATAGTTATAATTGGCATTTAATTGCTAGATCTGATTGGGCTTTTTGTGTGACCCAATTTAGTTTCACTGTAAAGTACAGGTGGTGTAAAGTTAGTAAAATGATGCAATTTGCATACAACTTTTTTTAAGCATAAGGGAAAGTACTTTTGTTATATTTGCAGACATGTGTCTCACACATTTTTCGCTTTTTGTAAACTATCTAAGAATAAACATTACAGATCTGGGTTTTAATTTCTCCAGATGGAATCATAAAATACCTAGTATACACATACACATACACACACACGCTACAGAATTGAGGACTCATGTCTGCTGTTCACACTGAAAAGTAACTTAATGCGAAAGTAGAAGTTCCAAGCCGCATTTGGAATCGAGAAAGTTAACTTTGTTCATTCGCTGGAAGGGGGTTAGTTAAGGAGCAATTGAAAGTGTCTCCTTCCCATTTGAAAATCAACTGGGTAGGGAGTCTTCTGACACAATCATTTCCCTCTTTTCTTCTGGGAAGGGTAACTAGGTCATTCATACCCTTCTCGACACTGGTGAGAACCAATCCTCATTTATTTATTAAACTCGATTATTTCATATTCATTGATGTCCTCTTGGTCTAGGAGTAATCTGGAAGTTTAATAGCTTCCTGCTTCATCTCCTCTCTCTTCCACCCCCCAGCTCCAAATCCTTTACCCCCTTTCTTCTCCAGCTAACCCAAACTTGAGACTTACCCTTGCGATGTTCTTCCACTCGATACACAGACAGGAAACCGGTCTCATTTTGAGCAAAATATGAAACCATATTTTATCTACATAGTCAAAGACAAGAGTACACACTTATGGTTCTGAGCTCGTGAGCCTGCTTCTTGCAGAAAGGGGGCTGTTGGGGCAAGAAATCTTGTTTCCAACTGTGATTTCAGCTTTCTTATGGAAATGAACAAAATATCTTACTCACCCCTAAGCTTGGATTCCCCTGCCCCAGCCCCTTTTACTTCAAACTCTTCCTCCTTTTAATCCCCCGTCCCCCTCCTCTTTCCTCCTCTCCCAACCTTTTCTTTTCTCTCGTTTGGAATACGTATGTTTAATAGCATTAGCAACTAGATGCCACCAGAACTCGTTGCTGTGGGTACGTTTAGAGGGTGCTGATTTACTCCACCATAATTCAGGACCTGTATGTGAGGCAGGCTCCAGTCCGCGTCATCTGGATACTTCAGACAAACAGCATTAAATATTCATAGGGAACAGTTCATTTCTTAAAGGAGAATTTACCAACAGGGAATGTTCACAGCCGGGAAGGGACTTTTTTTTTTTTTTTTTTTTTTTTACCCCTCACGGTGTTTGGGACCCATTTTCCTAGGTTTGAACCTATACACCTAGACCGCCAGATAGAACTTAAGAGATGGAATCCGGTTGCTGGGGAAGCAATTTAAATCCGAGAAGGTTTAGAACTTTGTGTGTGTTAGGAACACTTCAGAAGATTGCTTAGTAAAATAGTTACTATTTTCCCACATACACCACAAACCTAGGAGGAAAACCCGAAAAGTGATTTTAATTTATATAGGTATCATTACTTTTGTCTGCAACGTTGTACAGTCCTGAATAACTTGAAAATTCTCCCGGAGTCTAGAGTCTAATAAAACCAACTTTTCAAATGCACAAAGAAACCACACTAGCACGTCCCTTTGAAAACATTTTCTTCGAAGGTAATTCAGGATTGAAGAGGCTTTCATAATATATCCCGTTTAACAGGTTTGAATCTAAACTGAAGTTCCATATTTTTTTCATAGCATTAATTTCTCTCTTCTCTCCCCTCCAGAGTATCTCTCCTTAATATTTTAACATTTAGACGAATACAGGTTTCCTGAAATCTGCTGCTCTGACATGGCAGTTGTCCCTAGGGAATGACCCTTTGTATGTCATTTATTTTTGCTTCCTATAATAATACATTTTACAATTAGGAAAGTTACTCTTTTCTAGGCCTGGCGATTCTGGGTCTTTTTTGTTCCAAGATTTCTTGTACTCTCTTGCAGGCTTAGAAGAGGAACTAATCTAGCATAAATTGAAAAAGACGGGAGAGGAGGAGGAGAGAGGGGGAAGAAAAGGACGGAGGGGGGAGGGAGGGGGAAGGGAGGAAGAGGAGGGAGGAGGAGCAATACAGAAAACAAGAAAGAAGAGAAGAGAAGAGGAAAGGAGAGGAGAGGAGAAGAGAGGAGAGGAGAGGAGAAGAGAGGAGAGGAGAGGAGAGGAGAGGAGAGGAGAGGAGAGGAGAGGAGAGGAGAGGAGAGGAGAGGAGAGGAGAGGAGAGGAGGAGAGGAGAGGAGAGGAGGAGAGGAGAGGAGAGGGGAGAGGAGGGGAGGGAAGAAGAGGGGAGGGAAGAGGAGGGGAGGGAAGGGGAGGGGAGGGGAGGGGAGGAGAGGGGAGGGGAGGAGAGGGGAGGAGAGGAGAGGGGAGGAGAGGGGAGGGGAGGAGAGGAGAGGAGAGAAGAGTTAGCACCATAGAATATAGAATGTGGGCCTTCTTGTTTGAGGGCTTCTGTTCCTCCCTCACCAGTTTAATCATATTTTTCAATACTATATTTTGCTTTATATGCTAATACTATCGATCATACATATGTGTAATATGCATCCCCTCCCCCACTCTAAATCCCCTCTTCTTTTGTATGTCATTTCTTTTTGTTTCAAACACATTTTACAAGTGGTTGCAAAGTCTTTAGCGCCATCTAACGGAAGCAACCAAAAAAATCTTTATGCTCCATAGAGGATATGACTAATTAATAGAAGGGTTATCTCCCCTTGTGTTCCTACACTGCCCTTTCCCGTTTATACTGACACTTTCTAAATCACCCTCTGGAGTCATCGGAATGTAGATATCTATGCAAAATTAATATGTGGGGGTAAAATCCTTTCGAAAACTATAGCAGAATGTTCTTAAAAGACACCTGCTTCTACTTTCAGAGCTATCTGAAAGCAAATTAACAACAATCTTGCACCTTCTAGAGGAAAACGGGATTAAATCTTAATGGGATCCTGATGTTAAAGTGCTTTTCTGGGTTGGTATGAAAAGTAAACTCTTAACTTTCTGGGTATATTTATTTCCCCAAATCCAGAAGGTACATTATAAAGCTATTAGTCTCTTAATATTGTCTAAGTAATTGTTCCCTTCTATCACAAAAAAGGTGGGAAAGACAGAGAGAAAGAGACAGAGAAGAGACAAAGAGAGACAGACAGACAGACAGACAGACAGACAGAGGGAGCAAATTTCATAATTTAATGGGATTGAAAGACAACTTAGGCTCAGGGAAAGAAAATAACTCATATTTATATATAACACACTTGAGGTTTACAAAGCAGTTTTCTCAAAATGCCCTTGTAAAATAGGTGTTGTAAATATAATTGTCAGTACCCCCATTTTACAGGTAAGACACCTAAAATTTAGGAATGTTAGATAGCTTGTACAAGGTCATAAAGCTAGGAGTTATCTGAAGCAGAACTCAAACCCAGGTCTCCTTAGCCCTAATTTAGGATTCTTTCCACAATTCTGACTCTCCTCCCAAATTCTCAGGGCTGTGAGTTCTGCCAGACTTGATCACTGTCCTACTATTTGAAAAAGAATGAAATCTTGAAATTTTGTGGGGTGGCACTGGAATGGGGAAAGAAAGGTAGTTTATGTGGAAGCTTAAACCTTTCTTACAGCAAAAAAAAATGGAGAGAAGGATGGGAAGAAGAGGTTTTCCCTGAGAGTTTTCTTATTCCTGTTTCTATGGATCCTTTAGTCTTAGTGAGATTAATATCCAGGAGTTTCCTTGACAATTTAATTTTGGTAGATTTTTTTATATTTAGAAAGGAAGACCCAAATGCATCAAGAAAAGAGTAAAAATTCTAAAAGGAGAGGAAAAAGTTCTGTCCCAATCCTAGACTCCTGGCCTGCAATCTTTTGTTTGAAGTTAAGTAAACTAAAATGGGCAATTTTTTTTTCAGAGTGATGATTACAGAAGTCAAAAGAAATAGTACTGACCATGTGGAAATTTTACCTTGTTTAATTAAATTAATGATATAGATTATTTGAAATTATAAATCTGGACTGTCACACTCAGTGGTGAATTCCAATCTCAATTCTTGGTGAATTTTACTGAATTTTTAAAAGCCCAGGATAGAATCAGAACAAGAATAAATCTTGTAATTTCAGAGCCACCCCCTTCCTCATCTGTAGAATGGGGATAGCAACATTAATCTCTCTACTTCACAGAGTTGTTTTGAGAATCAGGTTAAACAATAAACATCAAAATTCCATAGAACTAATAATATAGAGATATTGGTGTAAAAATTCTACAAAGTCCTTGAGAACTTTAAGGATATAGAATTTCAAAGCACTCTGCTAGGTGGCACCCTGGTCATGGGTATTTCTTCTACTGAGAGAAGAAGCCCCATTGTAACTCAGTGGAATTTTTAAAAAATCACCCTTGGATTATGGAAATATAGGTTATCCCTAGTTAGTACTCCAAACCTTTTCATATTGCTATGACTTGCCAATAGTTGGTCCAAATGCATAAGCTAAGAGAATCTTTCTTTGATATCACCAGTTATTGCATCCTCCCTCCTTATATTTATTTATGTATATGATTTAAATCTTACACACACACACACATATGTAAGTTCAGGGACCATTTCTTTTTTTGTGTTTTTGCCCACTTCCCTTTGAGAGTCTAGTATGGTGAATATAATATACACACACATTTTTGTACACATACATATATATGTACATATATATACATATACATGTATGTATATGTGCATAAAGACATGCACACATAAGTTGCTTCTTATGGCCAAGAAGTATAAGAGAAGTACTTTAGTGGAGAACTTATATAAAGATAGTGGAAATAATAATAATGATGATGATGATCTGGATAGGCTTTATAAGGATAGGCTTTATAATGTTCTCCCTTATCTAAATATCTTTCCTTTCAATTTAGACAGTAATTATTTTAATTCTTTATTCTACTTTGTCTTTGTAGTTTTAGCCCTACAATTTGGTAATCATTTAAAGTTTGAATGAGATGAAATTTTACAACAAAATTTCAGAATAAAGATGATAAACCTAGGGTTTAAAGTTTTCTGACTTTAATTTGGGATTCTTGTTTATAAAAGTTCTTCCAAACAATGTCAATGAAGGGTAAATGTCCCTATCTCCTCCTTCTTTCCAATATTTATCTAGAAAGATACTAAATTTAGAAAAGGTGAGAAATCTGATAGAAATAAACAGGAGATCAAATATCCTATGAGATCCTGTCCAATTTAAGTCACAAGATAAATTCATCAAGAACGGATTATCCCAATATTTATTAACTTTGGCAAGAATAAATGAAAGAGAATGTATAGCTTTTCCTCTGAAGGAGGTGAAAGGAAAACAGGTCTTCAGAATTTACGGCAGATAATTGGCCAAAGTGCCTTCTTTTTTGAAGTGGTTGCTACTTTTTTTAAGGAAAGGAAGGAAAGGAAAAAAGAGTGAGGAAGAGGGTAAGAAGGAGAAGAGAGGAGAGGGGAAGAAGAGAGGGAAATATAACTATCTCTTCCCTGTTTTTGTTGGCATAGTACAGTGGTCCTTCATTATGATCAATTTTTATGTACAGTGGCACCTTGGCAAACGCATTGTTTTTAATTCACATGCATGTAAAGTGTGATGTGTTTAGCCCTTGTAGCCAGAAATCCTCTGGCATTTCCCAGATTTGGGGGAACTGATATGTGCTACTGAACCTCTCCATACCGTGGCTAGTTTTGTCTGTCTTTCTAAGTGGGCCGAGAATGGGGAGCAGATAGGAAGCCTGATAGGAAGAAGAAAACTTTCTTTTTCTATAATAGCAACTTTGCTAGGTTCCTGGCATGGCACTCTGGCCAGAGGCTAAGGAGTGGGAAAACTGGCAGAGCATAGCAAGCGGACAAGATGCATCTCTATTAATTCTTTTCTTTTTTTCCATCTTTTCATTTGATAGCAGCTCTCACCTGACCCTCTAAAATGAGAACAAAGAATCCATTCTTCCACATCGTCTCCTCTTCCTCCTTCCTTTCTTCTTCCTCTCCCTTCTCTTCCCCTTATTCTTCCTCCCCCTTCTTCTCCTGTTTAATTCTCACCCTACTCTCTGTTCAGTTTTCTACCTATCTCCCTGAACCTCCTCATATTCTACTTTTCCTCTCTTCTCTTCTGTCTCCCCTCTGCAGCTCCTTGCCCCTCTCAACATAAATAATGTACACAATGTAGTATAGGCTTCTTTACCCACTTGGGCCTAGGGCTCCTGTTGTCAAGTACAGAAAATGTCCAAAATGATGGGGAGTTGGGGGGTGGAGTGCCAAATGAAAGGGCATGATGTTTCCAGCTGGAGTAGAGTTATGTGTCCCAGAGGAATCCATTTCAACTTGTGTGCTGCTTGTAGCATGGCTTGACATAACATTCTATGACATCCTAGAGATAGACTGTATTATAGATAGAGTGCAATTGACTAGACAAGGATACATTATTCTCTAATCAGGAGGGAAATATATACTATCCTCTACCACAGAAACCTGTCTTCAAAATTCCAAGGACTGTTCTCTCCTCCAAAGGGCTATGGGGGGAAGTCTGGTGTGCTGGGCTGGCAATGATGAAAGTGATTTTTCAGATTAGCAATGAGCAGCATTAAGAACAATTGTCCTTTCCTCTAGATATCTTTGAGATTAGAGAAGCAGAATCTGCTAAAGTCAGGTTCAACAGGATCCCCACTCAGCCAGAGATCAAAGGGGAAGACTAAGAATTGAGATTAGGAATGCTAGCTGCCAACATTCAAGAGAAGTATGTGCTTCCTATTCTTCCTATTCTGTCCCCTGGATATAGAAACCATTGGGTTTTTTTAATAATTAATAATAAAAATTCCTATTTCCTTGAGTCAATTCTTCCTTCCTTTGGGTTTTGTGCTTCTTCCACATTTTAAGATTACTGATGCCAAACTTCTCTGCCTTATCTGAGTTTGCTGCCTGTTTTTGGTGGTAAGAGGAAGGAGGATGCTTCTTTTATCTTAACAAATTGTAAGAATTTAAACTTCTGGGGCAGCTAGGTGGCGCAGTGGTTAGAGCACCAGCCCTGAAGTCAGGAAGACCTGAGTTCAAATCTGGTCTCAGACACTTCCTAGCTGTGTGACCCTGGGCAAGTCACTTAACCCCAATTGCCTCAGCAAAAAAAAAAAAAAAAAAAAAAAAAAAAAAGAATTTAAACTTCTAAATTGGCAGCAAAAATTATAGGCAATTTTGCTTTATTTTCTATAGTAATATAATCCCTTGAGAGTCAACAAGCAGAATTTGTCATGGTCCAAAAGCTTTCAAATATGAATACCCATGGAATTAAAGAATTTGAGAATGTCCAAATTGGGAGGAGGAATCTGAGATGTTACTTAGGTGCAACTTCCTTATTTTACCAGAAGCTCACTAAAGACCTTCCTAGTTCTCCATATATGATCCTATGATTTTTTTTTTAATTTGCAAAACATATGTATGGGTAATTCTTCAACATTAACCCTTACAAAGCTTTCTGTTACAATTTTTTTCTCCCTACTCTGCACCCCTCCCCTAGATGGCAGGATATCCACTACATGTTAATTATGATAAAATACTTGACAAATGGAATATATGTATACATATTTCCACACTTATCATTGTTGTCCAAGAAAAATCGTATCTACAAGAAAGAAAAATCAGATAAAGGAAACACAATGCAAGCAAACATCAATAAAGAGCATGAAAATGTTATGTTGCGGTCCACATTTCACATCCCTCTCTCTGGGTGTATATGGCTTTCTTCACTGAACAATTGGAACTGTTTTGAGACATTACTTTGTTGAAGAGAGCCATGTCCATCAGAATTGATCGTCATATAGTATTGATGTTGTCTTGTATAATGATCTCCTGGTTCTGCTCATTTCACTCAGCATCAGTTCATGTAAGTCTCTCCAGGCCTCTCTGAATCGTCCTGCTGGTCGTTTCTTACACAACAATAATATTCCATAACATTCATGTACCATAATTTATTTAGCCATTCTCCAATTGATGGGCATCCATTCAGCTTCCAGTTTCTAGCCACTACAAAAAGGGCTGCCACAAACATTCTTGCACATGTGGGGCCCTTTCCTTCCTTTATGATTTCTTTGAGATATAAGCCCAATAGAAATGCTACTGGGTCAAAGATGATCCTATGATTTGACCAAGGTCATTATAGCTATTTAGCAGCTGAATACAGACTAGAATCAAAGTCTTATGACTAGTGGTTGAGTACTAACGCCCGTTTGAGGCAGGATACCTGTTTTTTATGTTCCACCAAATATTGGAGCAAACCCCCATTAATATAAGAATCTAGATATTTCTTTAGTCCTCTTGAGAGCTATAATATTTTCATCTAAATACAGCATAGAGAAAACTGTCCATTTTTCTCCATTTGGATTTTTTCCATACAAATTTATACTTGGCAGAAAGGGAAAAGAGTTCTCCAGATGTGTGTAGTCAAGGTGGTTCCTGGAAAAGAAGTTTTTTTATGGTGTGTTTAAAGTAGAATAACAAAATCCTTTCTCTAGGGATCAAGGGACAAGAAATAACCAGCCTCCATAATGCCCTGACCACTCCCTATTTTAAATGGTTTAAGGACCATGCTGTCTCTCCCTTTTGAGGAGCAGAGAGGTAATCTTATGCTACCTTTAGTTAGTAGTTAGCTGCTCTGTTTTCAGTGTGTTTTATTGTCACTTTTGCTAGCCATCTCTTAACTGTTATCTGGTGAATTGAAATGGTATTGTTAGTCCTTTTCAGAGGAATGTGCTAATGCACAGAAGCTTTAATAAAAGGTTCAAAGTTTTAAATAACCACTACACAGAACCAGTACTACAGTGGTATCAAAGCCCTGGTTAGAATTTTTGGTCCTCAAACTAGGCAATAACTATAGCAATCTAGTGTTTGATAAACCCAAAGACCCCAGCTTTTTGGATAAATACTCACTATTCGACAAAAACTGCTAGAAAAATTGGAAACTAGTATGGAAGAAATTAGGGCTTGATCCACACCTAACACCACATACCAAGATAAGATCTAAATGGGTTCATGATTTAGACATAAAGAGTGGTATTATCAGCGAATTAGAGGAACATAGGATAGTTTACCTCTCAGACCTGTGGAGAAGGAAGGAATTTGTGTCCAAAGAAGAACTGAAACTCTTAATTGAACACCGCATAGACAATTTTGATTATATTAAGTTAAAAAGTTTTTGTACAAACAAAACTAATGCAGACAAGATTAGGAGAGAAGCAATAAATTGGGAACTCATCTTTACATTTAAGGGTTCTGATAAAGGCTTCATTTCTAAAATATATAGAGAATTGTCTCATGTTTATAAGAATTCAAGCCACTCTGCAATCAATAAATGATCAAAGGATATGAACAATTTTCAGATGATGAAATTAAAACTATTTCTAGTCATATGAAAAGGTGCTCCAAATCACTATTGATCAGAGAAATGCAAATTAAGATGACCACTACACACCTTTGAAATTGGCCAAGGTAATAGGAAAAGATAATGATGAATGTTGGAGGGGATGTGAGAAAACTGGGACACTGATACATTGTTGGTGGAACTGTGAATGGATCCAACCATTCTGGAGAGCAATTTGGAACTATGTTCAAAAAGTTATCAAACTGTGCATAGCCTTTGACCCAGCAGTGTTTCTTTTGGGCCTACATCCCAAAGAGATCTTAGAGGAGGAAAAGGGCCCCACATGTGCAAAAAATGTTTGTGGCAGCCCTTTTTGTAGTGGCTAGAAACTGGAAACTGAATGGATGTCCATCAATTGGAGAGTGGCTGAATAAATTATGGTATATGAATGTTATGGAATATTATTGTACTGTAAGAAACAACCAGCAGGATGATTTCAGAGAGGCCTGGAGAGACTTGCATGAGCTGATGCTGAAAGAAACGAGCAGAACCAGGAGATCATTATACACGGCAACAACAATACTATATGATGATCAATTCTGAAGGACATGGCTCTCTTCAATGATGAAATGTTTCAAACCAGTTCCAGTTGTTCAGTGATGAAGAGAGCCATATACACCCAAGGAGAGGCCTGAGGGATCTGAGGGTAGACCACAATATAACATTTTTATGCTCTTTATTGATGTTGGCTTGCATTATGTTTCCCTTCTCAGATTTTTTTTCTTGTAGATCCAATTTTTCTTATACAGCAAGATAACTGTATATATATATATATATATATATACACACATATTCGATTTGTCAAGTATTTTAACATAATTAACATGTATTAGACTTCCTGCCATCTAGGGGAGAGGGTGGGGAATAGGAGGGAAAAATTTGTAACAGAAAGCTTTGCAAGGGTCAATGTTGAAAAATTACCCATGTTTTGCAAATAAAAAGCTTTGATTAAAAAAAAAGAACAGAAAAAGATTTAAAAAAAAAAAAAGGATTCTTGGTCCTGAGTTTATTACATAGCTCACTGAACCACACTGTTCCTTTCATCAAAGAAGAATTGGCATGAAACCAAGACAAGATGAGAAAATCCAGAGCAACCAGTCTTGGCAGACTGTGACTATCCCTTCTTCGACAAGGCCAGTTTTGCCATTCACTAAAACATTAAAGCCCTCTGGTAGTTCAAATCCTTAGGGCTAAGTACAAACAGTGGGAAATGGGTTGAAAAGCTCTTTGGGAAAGACATTATTGGATGTGATACCCAGTAGCTCAGCTGAGTGTGAGTTTAGTCCTCCCCTTTAATTTTTGTTTCTGTTTCAACTCAATTCCACTCAATTCAATATTTATTAACTTTCTTACCATAAGTGAGGCATTGTGTTAGGTATTAGAGATGGAATGCTAGAATGAAAATTGTACCATATGCTGTAGGAGTTTCAGATCTAATTCAGATCAGAATATGATGTGCTTGTAGGTAACTATGTTACTATGATACAAGGCAAAGGAGAGCCCTAAGCAAACATGTATATAATATATTGAGGGTTAGAAAGAAAATAACAAATGACTCAAAGTTCTTAAGACTGGGGGCAGCTAGGTGGTGAAGTGGGTAGAGCACCAGCCCTGAAGTCAGGAAGACCTGAGTTCAAATCTGTTCTCAGAAGCTTAACATTCCTTAGCTGTGTGACCCTAGGCAAGTCAATTAACCCCAATTGCCTCACCAAAAAAAGCAGCAAAAAAAAAAAAAAGTTTTTAAGACTGGAAGGATGGTAGTACTATAGAAAATAACAAAATAGAAATCGAGAGGGGTAGTAACTTTGAAGGGGAAGGTGATCAGCTCCATTTTTGGACATATTCAATTTGACTTTATCCCAAAGGGAATATCCAACAAGGCAAAAAAATATGCACTCAAGAAAGAAGGCTGAATCAGAATTATATATGCTTATATATGGCTCATATGGCCTATAGCTCAAGGGTTTTTTATCTCAAAATTTCTTGCCCCCTTAAATATATCAATGGTATGATATATTTATGTATCACTTTTTTTACATCATATGTGTGTGTGTTCACCTCCATTTGGTGCTCCTTCTATATGAAAGATTTGAGAGCAAAAGGTTCTGTAGTATGTGCATATACATGTATGTGTATGCATATATGTTCACATAATGTATATATTTATTTATGTATAAATGCATAAGTATTTTTATGTAGTGCTTGGATCCAAGCCATTCATTCTTTGAGAATATTGCTTGAAGGTAGGAGTTTGCTTTTTCCTCCATAATGGCTTATTAAGTAAAGGCATCACACTTTTCTCTGTTTACTAAATGATTAGTTCTCCCTCAGAATGACCCTGTCATGGGTTACGGCCAAAGAATGTACTTTCACAGTTAGCCTGTAAAATGTCTTTCCGATAAACACATAGTTCTCAGATTAATTTTGTTCCTCATTTGAATTGTTTACAATTTGATTCATCACATGATGATAAAGGTTGCTTACACAGATCCCTCATTTATACAGTCTTACATTATTCAATGTGTATAGATGAAAAAAAAAAAAAAGATTTGGGTTAAACCAAGGTCCATAAAATTATCAGCCTCTATGGAAATGCCTGGCAAAATCATGGCAACTTAAAAAACTTAGAGCTATAGAAAATAGTATCAGAAGCATGGGTTCTAGTCCTGACTTGGCTATTGAATGGTCAATTTTGAAGTATGAATATTTGAACACTGATGTTCCTTTCAATAATATACTTGACAATTCATCAATTTCTGCCAGATCTTTATGACTCTTGTCCTTGACTTCCCATAAGTTTGCCACAGGATTACAACCTTATACACTGGGGGCTTTTCTCGCTTTCTTCAGAAATCAAAAGAATGTCACTCCGGTTACTAAAACTATCAATTTGACATCTTACACCCTTACCATGTGACCATTCCATCTTCTCTTTTATCATACAATTCTTTGCTGAAATCTTTTATACTTATTCTTCAGAGTTGCTCACTGTTATATGCTGCAACCTGTGCATACCTACAATGGCCTTTTTTATTGCTCTGTCTGTAATGCTAATTTTAATTTCTTCAACGACTTTTGTATTTCATGTCTTGATGCCATATAAATTACTGTTATTAACCAGATATTCAAATTCCTACAAGTCACTTCTCTACACCTCAGTTTTCATTCCAACCTAAATGTACTTTAGTTTGTACAACAATAAAATGAGTTTGGACTAAGGTGTCCAGCAGACTCATTAAGTAATGCTAAGATCACTTACCTAGTTTCTCTGCTCTTCAAAGTCACAAGATGACTTTTTCCTTCATGAGAAGCATCCTTTGTCCCCTACAATGCTATTCTTAATTGCAGTGGAACAACTAAAACTAAGAAGTTTTTACTTTTTTTTTTCTTTTTTAAGGCAATTGGGATTAAGGTGACTTGCCCAGGATCACACAGTTAGGGAATGTTAAGTGTCTGAGATCAGAGTTGAATTCAGGTCCTTCTGACTTCAGAGCTGGTGCTCTATCCACTGCACCACCTAGCTGCCTGAGAAGCTACCTTTTCAAGAGAAAATTGACTTTGGGTACTTGGATAGAGATAGTTCCAGAAAATAAGACAAGTGCTAACTATTAACTAGTTGATTTATTAGTAAGTCAGTCCAAAGGATTGACCAAGTAAATATGTTGGATATAGCTTCAATAGATGATTCAAAGGGTCAAGAAAATATTATCCAATTTAGTCAAACAAATTTAAGTCAAAACAAAAATGCATTGTTGGATTTGCTTTGACTATTAAGATGCCTCACCATTTCTTCTTGAACTGATTATTTTTTTCTACCCATTTATTTGCCTTTGTATAGGCTTGGCTTAAGATTAAATCCCTGAAGAAGTTTATTCAGACATGATACATATAAATATATATAATGATATGTGGGCTTTTTATTAATGCAAGTGTTTTCTGGCTCCTAAGTCTTCTCATAAACAGCAGAATCATCTATCTATAGTATGAAACCAATCATTTTATTTGTGTTTTTCTTTTCTCCCTCTATACTCCAATCTATATGCCAGTCTAGGACAATAGATTTTATAGCAATTTCCTTTCACAGGCATAGGACCACTTTTCCCCCTACAAACAGGAAAAATATTGCTTGTTCTGTCAGAACCTTGTTTCCAGCTTGGAGAAACTTCAACAATATCAAGTTTTCCTACAGATTCCTTCCTTTAGCTGCTTTCCAAAAGAGAAATCTCTGCCTGAATTGAGGTACTCCCCACCTTGGAAGAGAACTACTTAGCTGTATCCGGCTGGAGTAGACTATAAAAGTCCATTAGAAACCTGTTGTTGAGTGGTAGGGGCAGTTGGATGACCTAATGAGTAATGGTGCATGCATGCCCCAGGTCCCTTTCTGCTATGCTCCCAAAGTGTATTATGTGACTGTGTCTGCATTTCTTATAGTGCTTTTCTGTTCTTTTCTGCTTTGGGTTTACACTAGCCTCTGTTCATTGACCTTTAGGTTGGTGGATCCAGCTTATTCTAATTCCTTCTCCCTTGGGGAGTGTTAGATAGAGTGTGCCAAGGACAGGTGAACTCCATTTCCTCTGCTTGCATATTTTCTCCTAACATTCATCTTATGTTCTCCCCATGCCAGAAACATAAGGGGAAATTCAACAGGGATAAATGAAAAGTCTTAATTCCAAAAATCATTACCAACCAGCATGAAAAAGACAAAAAGGTTTTAATAGAGGCCAAAATCAATATGGAACAAGAAAACAGAGGAGCCAAAAAAGTAAGTGGTATTTTACAGTATTAAAAAGGGGGGGGGAAACTGCCTCAGAACATAATGCGTTCCCCATCTTTGGAGGTCTTCAAATGGTGATAGGAAGACATCTTCAGGGTTGGGAGAAGGTGACATTTTGAACAAGAATCACTTGAGATCCTATCTAGGTCTAAAATACTAATCTAAAATACTAACAGTGTTTTGGGAGTGGTGAGGTACAGTACAATACTATACTAAGTGACTCATTTCAAAAATGTGTGCTTTGAAAGCTTAGAACTTCACAACTGGATGAAAGTGGGGTTGGCCCTGCCTAGAGCTACCTTGTGGTTTGTATTTGTAGGATCCATTGTCTTCTACTCACTTTATAACTCTACAAGATGGACTCCTGTGATGCCTTTTTACAAAGTTCAAGAATATAACAAGAAACCCAAAAGTGTGGATCAACAATCTATTCTATTTAATTATATTCAAACATTCCTTGTCTTTCCTTGAGGTCTCTCATACATGAAGATGCTTCTTATAGCCACCTCATATATATGATCAAAACTCATAGCTAACTTAAAACTCACTTATTTGGGATATACTAAGAACAGTATAGTAAAGTATTGGAGTGGATAGTAAGTGACTACTGTCATATTTCCAGAAGAATGCTTTCATGGACACAAGATTGCTTCGGTCCAGGGCAGAATTCTGGGACAATTTCACATCTATTCTTTTTTCTACTTCTTTGCAGATCTATCTAGGACATCTCCCATTCCTGATTTTATTGTGTAAACCTATGAAACTTTGCACTCAGCCTTTATATATTGTTGGAGAATTTGACTCACTTCTTATGATATTCAAATTAGGAAAATAAAAAAAAAGGCTATGTCCACATATCTGGAAAACAACATAGCACATGTGTGTGAGGGGGAAGGGAGGTATTGCAGAGGAAGGGTGAGGAAGTCTATTAAATTCACTAAATTGTGTCAGTAGAGAGCAAAAAATGGCTGAAAAGTTTGTCACTTTCCAACTCATTGTGGAGGCATTTCATTGAATGTATCCCATCCCATGAACTGCTTGACTAAGTGTATTAAAGACATAATAAACCTTTAAAAAAAAACAAATTTTGATACTTAAGAATTGAATGTTTCATGAATAAAATAACAACCACCTCCAAAAAAATGTGAAGAATAACATAATTATCACTAATTAGTATGACTGAATTTTCTCCTTTAGACCAAATGGTAAAATTGCTTGTGAACAGAATGATTTTGTGTGCCTTTGACAACATCAGGATGTCCTGGAGATCCCTTCCTTCAGTTCCCTTTCAAAAGGAATCATCTGCTTCATCATAATTTGGACACATAAAGAGAAATCACTGATGTAAGGTCTTACAGTAATTCTCAACCACAGTTTTCTTCACTTGGAATTACTTAGATTATGTGTGGGATTATGATAGAATACTACTGTGCTATAAGAAATGATGAGCTTAATGTTTATTAAAAAAAACATGGAAAGACTTGTAAGAAATAATGAAAAGTAAAATGAGCAAAACCAAGAGAGTGTTGTATACAGTAATAATAACATTGTTTTAAGAATGACTTTGAGTGAATAAATTATTTTGATTATTATAAATACTCAAATTAACTATAAAGACACTATCTGCATCCAGAGAAATTACTGAAAAATAGAAGTATGTATTCACACACACACACACACACACACACACACACACACACACACACACACACACATCTCTATTTTTGTCTAATGGTGGGCATTTATAGGAGAGAATTGGGGAGGGAAGAAAAAAGAAAAAAAAAGAAAAATGTACATGATAACTGTTGTATGTTTAAAAAGAATAGCAAGTTACACATATATTTGTAATTACATATGTAATCATCATTTTTATTATATTGTTATGCTTTATTCCATAAATTAAAAATAAAATAAATTTTAAAAATAAAGTTCCTTCCAGCTATCAAGTTCTATAGTCTGCCCCAAATGAGTTTAAGTTTCAAAGTGATATCATACCTATCAAGTACCTTATGGATTTATACTAGTTGAACAACTGAATTTCATGAAAGGTAAATGATGAGTGAACTTATTATCCTATAGGCATCTCAAATTCAACACATCCAAAAATAGAACTATCTTTCTTCTAACACCTACCCTTATCCTTGAATTTTCTTACTTTTTTCAAGGATACCAGTAAGTTAAGGATACCAGTTAAGAACCTAGGTTCTTAACTTCAGTTATTATCCTTGGGTCCACAATCTCCCTTCCCCCTAAATATACACTCTATTACCAAATATTGTCATTTCTATCTATATCACATCTATTTTATCTGTTCCCTTCTCTCTGTTCACAGAATCAACATTCAAGCACAAGCCTTCATTTCTTCCAGCCTGTATTATTATTGTTTTTTTTAATTTATTTTTTTTCCTGAGGCAATTGGGGTTAAGTGACTTGCCCAGGGGCACACAGCTAGGAAGTGTTAAGTGTCTAAGGTCAAATTTGAACTCAGGTCTTCCTGACTTCAGGGCTGGTGCTCTATGCACTGTGCCACCTAGCTGCCCCTCCAGCCTGTATTATAATACAATAGTCATCTAATGAATCTCCCTGCCTCAAAATTTTCCCCACTTCAATCTTTCCTCCACATAGCCACAAAAATGATTTTCCTAAAGTTGATCTTTCAGATTACTGCTTGATAAACTCCAGTGGCTTCCTTTTGCCTGTAAGATTCAATGTAAACTCTGTTTGGCATTTAATGCTCTTCATCACCTGTCCCCATCTTATATTTTCAGCCTTCTGACACATTTCTTTCCTCCATGAACTTTACAGTCTCACCACACTAACCAACTTATTATTACCCACACATATGCCTTAACTCCTGTCTCTGTGCTTTTACACTGGCTGTTCCTTATGACTGGAATGCTTTTCCTCTCACCTTTACTTTTCAGAATCTTTTGCTTCCTTTAAGACTCAGTTCAGATGCTTCCTTTTGCATGAGGTCTTTTATGTCCTTGACAGAAAGAAAGTTCAAACGGTAGTAGATTTTGGGAGAAAGATAATGAGTTCTCTTTTGAATGTGTTGAATTTGAGATGTCTATAGGAGGACAATGAGTTCATCCATCATCATCTTTCATTAACTGTAACTAGTACAAATCCATAAGATATTTGCTAAGTATAATATCATTCTGAAACTTACATTAACTTGGGGTAGACAACAGAACTTGCTAGCTTAAAGGGACCTTAAAAAACAAGTAATTCCAGGAGAGGAAACTATGATAGAGAGTTACTGTATGACCTTACACCAGTGATTTTTCTTTCTGTGTCCAGATTATGATTAAACAGAAAATTCCAGGAAGGAGACTGAATAAAGGGATCTCCAGGACATCTTTGTATCATCATAGGCACACAGTCACTCTGCTTATATTACATTAAACCAGTTAGTTCAAAGGGAGTAAACTCAGATTTCCACCACCATCACCTCCTACTATTAGTTCCTAGCTTATAGGATTATTTTATATCTGCTTGATATGCATTTTGTTGTTATTGAATCTTTTCAGTCATGTCTGACTCGTTGTGATCCCATTTGGGGTTTTCTTGACAAAGATACTAGAGTGCTTTGTCATTTTCCTTTCCAGCTAATTTCACAGAAGAGAAAACTAAGGCAAATGGAGTTAATGACTTGCCCAGTCATACATCTAGAAAATACCTGAGACAAAGTTGAACTCAGATCTTCCTGACTCTAGTCTTGATGTTTTAATCATTGTGCCATGTAGTTAGCTGTATATGTATGACAAATATAGGCTGGTGCTCTCTGTCTCCCAAAGCCAGGCCTGCTACATCTCCCCTTAGGAGTTCAGAGAGATGCTCTGAAGGATTGAGGTGTCTCTACTGCCTTTGACTTGAGCTTTCATTTGCTGTGTTCCTCTGCACACACACACACACACACACACACACACACACACACAATTAGCCCCTTCTTCCATTTAACTACTTAACATCAAGTACCTCTTATATGGGGATATTTGCTTCATGGGCATGGCAACAATAAAACTAAATACATTCCCCCAATCCTTCTAAAGGCATACTTTAGTCTCCGGGGAAAGAAGCTAAAAACTTATCTCTATTGCATAGCAGCAGTTCTACTAAGTTCACTTCACAAGATTTCTTTGCTGTTGGATAAGTCCTCATCTCCAGAAGGTTACTCTTAGTGATTTGGGACTTCTATCAGTGCTGGTCTATCTGCAACATCTGGCATGTAACCCATGTTCTTGAATGGTTGGATGCCAGAATATCTTCATAATGATCTTTTCGAATTCACTAGGTCAAGAGGCTCTAATTCCTTTCACTTAGAAAGGAAAGAAAAAAATGAAAGGGCAAGAATTAAGGGTTTTTTCCTCAAAACTACATAATTTGAAGGGAAGAAGCCTTTCAGAGTCCTCCCCAATTCCATGGTCTCTCACTGGATGCCATGGATGAAGGAATTGCAAAATGAAGTGAAGAGAAACAACAAAAGAAGTCACTAAAGTCAACAGCCTATTTTTAAATGTCTCCAAAACCAATCAGAGAGCTTCCTATTTATCATATGGTTAGCTGATATTCCAACTATGGAAGTGAGTCTCTATGAATCCTCCAGACAGCTATTACAGTAGTTAGAGCATGGAGCTTGAAATCAGAAAGATTCATCTTTATGAGCTAAAAAATCCAGCTTCAGACACTTACTGTGTGACTCTAGGCAAGTCACTTAACTCTATCTGCCCTTAGTTCCTCATCTGTAAAATGATCTGGAGAAAGTAATAGCAAACCCACTCTAGCATCTTTGCTATAAAGCACACAAAGAGTTGGACACCTCTGGAAAAAAGAGATAAAATAGATCATCCACAGTCTCTCCCTTATCAGCATGAATTTCCCCAAACAAGTTCCCCTATCATCCTCCACATAAAAGGGTTGCATCTGCTGACCAAATAAATGAAGTTCCAGACCACTATTACATACATACATATATGTCATCTCCCTTATTACATTGTAAACTCCTTAAAGTCAAGGATTCTTATTTTATTTTTGTACACCAGCACTCAACACAGTATCTGGCATATAGTAGGTACTTAATAAATGACTTGATTATTTGAGATCAACTTGGAATGTCTCCAGTGGAAGAGCACACAACTCATACCTTGATTCTTTTCTATTTAATATTATTGAATGACTAGGATAAAGGCATGAATGATGTGCTAGCCAAATTTAGGGATGATATGAAACTGAGGAAATAGTGTATCAGAAGAGAGGTCCAGAAGGAGCTCAATGAATTGGGGAAATGAGTAGAGCCTAATTGTTTTAAATTTAATAGAAATAAACATTTCTTGAGTTGGAAAAATCAATTATACAAAGTACAGAATGGGAGATATGTCAGAGGATAACCATATAAAAAAGATCTGGAGAGTCTAGTGGACCATAAGCCTAATGAGTTAACACAGTGATATGGCTGTGAAAGAAAAGCTAATATGATTTTTAGGTATGTGGCTTTAATAAAAGTACTTAACATGAAAGGTGATAGTTCTATTTTACTCTGTCATGACCAGAAATTCAGTTCCTGGTAATACATTTCATTGTAAAGAATTCTCTGGTCAACTTATTTATGCTACAAGATAGTATACCTTTGTTTGGGACTTTTGAAAGTACTTCTGCCTATAGGATCATATAACCAGAGCAGCAAGGTCATTTAGTGAAATCTCTTCATTTTTCAAATTATTAAACTAAGGTTCAGGATCGGGATAGGGACTGTGTTTAAGTGACTTGCCAAAGCTCACACAAGTAGTAAATGGCAGCACAAGGATTCAAAGTAAAAGTCAAACTTAGTGGCCTAAGTTCGACACACTTTTATTATATCCATTCCTACCTTAAAAAGAAAATTAGGACTTAGATAATGAGGTTGCCATCGAGATGGTCAGTTTAGAGCTGTCCCTCAGCACTTTCTAGGGAATGGGTTCCAATGACTGGGGCTGTCCTTATGATTATTTGTTTGGGCAAGACTCTTGAGAGGATAGATTCTTGTTAGAGGACTCAAATCATCAATGCTAGCTTATAGAAGGAAGTGGTTGACTGCTCTCTTCCTTTGGTGCCCTTTCCCTTTTTCTTGGAGAAACCATTTAAATATTGGAAGCTCATGGGAGCTATATATGCTTAACCTAAGAGGATAAATCACAATATTCCAGACTCTCAGTGTCCCACATAGAGAAGGAAGAAAAAGCTATCTTTGGGGCTTGACTCAAGAGCAATTCTAAGCTTGTTAGTTCCAAGACCTGACCTTTGAATACTCTTGGGAAAAAAAGAGAATTCTCAACATAACTAACTCCACAGCTTAAGAAACAATAAGATGAATCAAATACATGATATAGGGGACATAAGAGATTGTGTTACCACTTTGTTCTATTACTGAGAGTTATTCAGGCATTGCAGGTGTGACAGTAAGAGTACTGCCTATCAAGCAGCCCTGGCCTTCGGAGGGGAATTCAAACCATAGGTGGTATTTGGAGTCCAAGAGAAACTGTTCAGAGCTCATGAGAGAATGGAATTTCAACAGAATGCCAAAGTTTGTCCATTTGTAACCCATCCATTTTTGTTGTCTCCCAATGTTTATGGCCTATTATGAGTGTTTTATAAGTCTGCTATATCTGTTTATGAGTTCCTATGAATCTTTTGCTCTTCTCTAAAGAGTGAGATAGGGGGCAGCTAGGTGGCGCAGTGGATAGAGCACCAGCCCTGAAGTCAGGAGGACCTGAGTTCAAATCTGGCCTCAGATACTTAACATTCCCTAGCTGTGTGACCTTGGGCAAGTCACTTAACCCCAATTGCCTCAGTAAAAAGGCCAAAAATAAAAGTGAGATAAAGATCATCTGCTACCCAACACATAGTTATTGTGAGTGTTTGTATAGATGCAGAATATTTTGTTGACCACATTTCTGGAAATCTAGATAGAAACTAGGAATGAAAGAGGAGTAGGGATAGGCATGTGAGCCGAAGAAAATAAGACATATTAGATTTAGCTCCTGAGATCAAACTTGGTCTTTGTGAATTGAAACTGGAGAAAAGGGGTGCACACATGCAGACTTTGGTTCACAGGTTGCATTAATGAAGATAATAACAAGTTGCAATGAGCCTTGCAAAAGGTAAGCTGGATGATTAGGTGAATTTAAACCATTCTGCATGAGGTTTGGTTGTAGGAGATGGAGAAGAAAAGGTACATACTACTTGTCTTCAAAGATATCTTTCTTGTCTCGTGGAAAGGGACAAGACTTGAAGGGGTAGGGAAAAGGGGAAACAAATTTTGGCAGAATGTAAGAAAAAAAACACACACATATTTGTGTATATATATATGTATATATATATTTATGTGTATATATATATGTATGCATGTACGTATATGGAATAGTTAGGTTCCACACATTAAGTTTTCCATCATGGAAGTTCTTCATATGGAGACTAGATGTCTGCTTCTTTGAAACAAGATAGATGTAATTTCTGATTTGCCCTGAGATTAGTCCCTATGTTGTGTCAAGCCCCTTCTACCTCTCAGATTCTATGACTTAGTGAGAGTTAGTCTTCTTATCCCCTATATTAGTTGTTATTTATCTAGTATTTTATGGTTGAACTTCCCTATTTTCGCCTCAATAATACTTGAATGTTGTGATTTAAAATGGAGGGAAGAGGAGAGAGAATGAATAAAACATACATTTCCAGCAGCTGATGAGATGTGGAGTGTGAAGAATAAGAGTAGAAAACAGTTCTTATATTGTGAACCTGAGTGACTTGGAAGAAACATGGTGCCCTCAAAAGAAATAAGGAAATAAGAAAGAGATATGTGCTTCGAGGGAAAGTGAATGACTTCTTTTTTGGACATGCTGAGTGTAGGATGTCTTTGGACCATCCAGGTAGAGAGGGTACAGCAATCAATTAGTTGGTGATGAGTGACTGAATTCAGAAGAAAAATGGGGGTTGGATATGCAAATATCAGTCATCTGCCTACTCACACATAGATGGTAAACTATGAACAATGGTTAGTAAAAGGAACAAAGAAAGAGAAGTTAGGTAAGGGGAAAACCAGTAGAAAAAAAGAACCATAAAAGTTGAAGGAGAAAAGAGTAGGAAAGTATGGTCAACAATAACATCATAGAGAAGTCAAGAAAAATGAAAACTGAGAACAGCCCATAGCATTACATAATTGAGATTTCTGATCACCTTGGAAAATGCACTTTTAATGGAATTGGCTTTTAAGGTATTGAGAAGTAAGTTGGAGGTAAGGTAAGGAAAGCAATAAATATAGAACTTTTTTTCCATGTCATTTTCTGTGAAACTAATTTGAGAAGATTTTTAAGGATAATTTAATTTTTTAATTTGGCAGATTTTTTAGGATAAGATCCTGTCATATCTGAAGGCAAAGGGAAAGGGGCCAGAAGGAGAATGTTCAAAAAGGAGAAGGGGTTGGAATAAGGGCACAAATAGGGAAATTAGCTTTAATAAAGAGAAGAGCTACTTCTTCCTTTAAAACTAGAGAAAGGTAGTGAATTTGAAATTATGATAAGGAAATTTAAAGTATAGAGTGAGGGAGAAGTAGGGAGCTCATCATAAATTTCCTCAATTTTCCTGGTAAAGTGTGAAATAAGTGATTCTCCAATGAGAGAGATTTCTGTAGATAGCTTGAGAAGAAAATGTATTGAGTATGATAGTTAATTGGGGAAAAGAAAACCCATTACCAAGCAATAATGAAGACCCAGTTGAAATTAGAGAGCATAAATTTGTGGTTATTTTAGTCAGCAGATTGTGTGATTTCCTTTGGGGGGTGATCAGTATCACCTGAGTAGGAGCAGAGACTAGTAGGGATATCCCAATTTTATTCTGCCTCTCAAATACAACTGCAGGGGTTAGAATGCAGAAAAAGACTGTAAACCATGTACTAAATTCCTTTATAAAGGAGAGAAACTTACTAAGAGGCAGCTATGTAAAGGCAAATAAGATTTGTAGAAGATGACCTAAATATAGCAAGTAAACCTCAAATGAGGATTTGTGGAGGAGTAGTGATGGCACATAGTAGGTACTCAATAAATGTTTATTGACTGGTTGGTTGACTGTTGGCTGAGAAGGGTAAATAGATGATATACTTGAGTAACTGAGAGTGGTGAATAGATAATATAATTGAGTATATCATTGCAATTGATCTACATGATGGTGGCCAAGAAGACTATCAGAATTCTGCTCCTATATAACTCCACAAGGACATTGATGCACAGTTTTATAAATTTATTATAGATTTCTTTCTTCTCTTACTCAGAAAATTTCACATTTTGAGGGGATAATAATCTAAACATGATCCAGCAGTACAGGGCCATGCTGTTGGTGTCTATTTGTTTGTTTGTTTTAAGGCACCCAACATCCATTATGGAATACATAAACAGATCAGGAAGGAAATTATGAAATTACAGTGTATTCCTGTTTGGTGACAATAAATACTCCCCAACCCTCTGCTAGCACTGAAATTCTATCCAAGAGACATAGAAAGGTATAGCTAAAGGCAGATAGAGATGCAAAAAAACTGCAACTGAGCAACTCTTGGCATGACTTTGTATACATGCTCTATTGAATTCTATCCTCATCCTAGTGGAATACTCGTTATATACAGGACTTGGCCTCATTCATGGACTTTCAACCTCATTATCCTCTTCATGCCTCCCTAGTAAATTCGATGGACTGTCTTTGTACTTTTATCCTCAGCTAATTGCTTCATTATGTTACCAACAAACCACCTGGTCTGCCTTTTGATTTTGATTCCTCATTCTACTTTCAAACTGCTTTCTAGGCTATTTTGGTTTTGGAGGCAAAATGAAAAAGCTTGGATAATACCTAGTCTAATAAAATTATACAAATGTTTCAACAAAAAAAGGTAGGGTGGTGTAGTAGCTATAAAGATTTGGGACCAGGAAGCCAGGGTTCAAGTTCAAGTGACCTCGGGCAAATCATTTAACCTTTCAGTGCTCAAACTCTAGTCAAATCTCTAAGAATGTTAATAGTCTAAAGACTGTAAATTATTGGGAAGGCACTGACTTAAATTAATAGAGTCAAGTACTTCCTCATATTGATGAAATCATTGGTGCAGTGCCTATCAAAAAGAAAATAAAATCTATGGAGAAAAACTTTTGAAAGCAGGGATTATGATTTTGACTGGAAATAATAGGCAGAAGAACCACTTAATTTCAATCTTCAGTTAGTTTTGAACCATCAATAACATTTATTAGTTGCTTTATGTGGACCAAATCAAGATTTCTTTTTTTCCCCTAAAGTACAGACTAACTACCTATATGACCCTGGGCAGGTTACTTAACTCTGTCCCAGTTTCATCTGTAAAATGATCTGGAGAAGGAAAGAAAACCATTCCAGTATCTTTGCCAAGAAAACCCCATAGTAGGTTACAGAGTCAGATATGACTGAACAACAGCATGTATGTGTTATGTGTCTATATATGTATGTGTATACATATACACATGTGTACATACACATGTGTGGGGGACCGTATGTATGTGTCTATATACAGACATACTTTCAATGAAAGAGGGTGGCATGGAGTTAGAGAACTAACCTTGAACCTAGGAAGAACTGGTCTCATTTTTGTCACATATTGACTCTAGACAAATAACTATAAACTGTAAATCAGAAATACTTGTTTCTTTTTTTGTTTTCTTTTATTTTTTCTTTGGAGACAATCAGAGTTAAATGACTTTCCCAGGGTCACACAATTAGTAAGTGTCTCGGGTGCTCTATTCAGTGCACCACTTAGCTAACCTTAGAAATGCTCTTTTGAGTCCCAGTTCTATCAATTAGTAACTATTTATACTTGAGGACAAGTTGTTTAAATTCTCAACTTCCATTTCCTCATCTGTAACAAAAAATAATCTCTTTTAGGAGGTGACATGAGCTAGTAAGTGAAGAAAAGAGTGACTTAGAACTATAAAGACCTGAGTTCGGGTACTGTCTCTGATCCTATTAGATGTGTGCTCACAGATGAGTCATTTAACCTCTCACTGCTCCATACTCTAAAATTACAAGTTCCTGATGAAGGAAATGAATAGCCATTTCTCAAGAAGAGTAAGTTACACAGAGAAGAAAAGAATTTTTCTTGAAAAATAAATTGTGTTAGGGGAAGCTAGGTCGAACAGTGGAACACTTAACTGCCTCTAAAAGGGGAGAAACAAAACAAAACAAGAACAAATTTTCTGATTTAGAGCCCAATACACATTTCATTACAGAGCCAGTCTAGAATTCTCATATGACAAACTTATTTTTTTCTACTTTGTGAAAGACACTGTTCGAGGCACTAGAGATGAAAAGACAAAAAAACAAAACAAAACAAAACAAAACAAAAAAAACCCTCTGCCCTCAAATAGCTTACATTCTTCTGAAGGAAGACAACAAACAGATAAATACAAAACAGTCTTATATGAGTCCTAAATGATTTAAATGAAATTGTATTTGGGAAGAGAAAGTTGGACTAAAAAGAGACAACAAGCATGTATATGTCTTCTCTCCCTAACAAGACTCTACTCTCTAACTACATAGTATAGTTTTTTGTGTCTCCTATAATTTCTAGTCTAATGTTAGTACTCTCTAGGTACTCCAGTGAATACATTAAAGGCAATAACCTCTCAAGATCTTTCCCAGACCTATTCTTAGTGAATTCCACCATCTCAGTGTATTGTTATACTACTACACTTAGTGGTATAACACTTAGGTATAACATGTGTGCCTACACCCACTCACCCTGTAATCTTTCATGCCATTGAAAGAATAGCATTCAAGTTTTTTTAATGGAAAAGTATTTTATGTTCAAGCTTTTAAGAGGGCATTATAAACAATGTTAAAAGGAGGAGGGGGAACAATTAAGTCCCTATACCCCTTTATTCTGATTAACAATTAGGAATGATTAGATGTTTGATTTAATTTCTATTTGTGTTATATATTGATCATAAATGCTCTATTTCAACTTATTTCAGAAATAAAGGGGAAACGCTAACAAAAAGGGAATATTCTTATTTCTTATTGCTAAAAGGTGCATCCATTGCAGATATGATAATGTGCATATCATAGTACCATTCTTTTTAAAAAACAGAAGTCTTTCATCTGGAGAGCTAGCACTATTCTTTTAGCAACCTGCCCACGTGTGCCAAATAGGCATATTTTTATATCATCTTTTTTTTTGGGGGGGGGGGAAGACTACTAAACCTAAGTTTCAAAGGTTTAACATCTATTGAAGCAATGTCATACAAATGAGCTTCTGTTGTATAGGGCACCACGAAGCAAATACAGGTTTTAAATAATAGAAAAAGTATGAAATGCTATATGGCAAGATGAGAACGTTCCAGGATGAAAGGGTAGTTGAATGCCAAAGCAGAAGCAGGTTTCTGCCATCTCCTTGTTCTTTATTTTCCTGTGATTTGGAGAGCTTTTGGAATCTGAGTAGTAATTTCCCACACCTTTTTCAAGGATTTTTGTATCTTGGGAGGTCCCATATAGAGTCAAGGAAGATGAAATGTCTTTCAGGGCATGGGTTTGATATCTATGCTCAAGAAAATGCTCATGTAAATTCCACCCTCATGATAAGAAAGGAAATATGAATTATCTGTTAAAGCTATCAAATGGAGTCTTTGGTTTTGAGCTTAGTTCTGCCACTTTTTTGTTGTAGTTTTTCATGACCTAAGGGGAATAGCTTTCACTACTTTATGGTTTATTTTCATTATTTAAAAGCTTATGATTAAAAAAAAAGATTTCTACTCATTATTATTCTTTTTTTTTCAAGTATCATCTTCAACTCCCTTTCTTTGTCCCATCCCTCTCATTTCCTTCTCCCCTCTCTTTCCTTATTCTGTCTGTTCCCTCCTCTCTCTTTTCCACCCCTCCTCACCCTCTTTCCCTACTCCTGATCTCTATCTTTCTTACACTTCCCCCACTCCCCTCTTCTCTCTATCCTCAGTCTCTCTTTCCCCTTTTTCTTCTTTCCTTCTCCTTCCCTTTCCCCTGTCCCCCTACTTACTACTACTCTAGTCCTCTCTTTTGGCATAATTTTTTCCCAAAACATTTTCAAACAAGTAATATTTTTTTATAAAGATACTTCTAAGGCTCAAGAATTTTATTTAAATTAAAAACCCTAATCTTGGTTTTGCTATAAGTTGGTCTGAGAAATTTAGAAATTAATTTAAGAAAATAGTAGTGATTATTTATATTTACAAAATAAATACAATGAAATTAATTATTGACAATATTTGTCATAGAGAAGAATTCAGTATGAGACAGATCTTTTGTATCCCATATAAGAGCATTTAGTTATAGATATTTATAAAAAGAGTTTTGATAAAACAATCAATAATAATAGTTCTTATTTTTGTAAGACTTTAAAGTTTTCCAAACTCCTTCTGTACCACAACTTTATCAAGGAGAAAATGTGAGGACTATTATTTTCTTTTTATAGATAGGAATGCTAAAGCTCAAAATTTAAATGACTTGCCTGTGGTCAGATAAAAAGAATCAGAGTTGGTATTCAAATACAAGTTTTCCTATTCAACATTCAATAATAATAATTCACATTTTATATTACTTGAAAAATCTACAAAAATATTCCTGAATCATGCCTCTATAATATAGGTAGCATAAGTATTAATCATCAGGGAGGGACAGAGGAGAATGATTTTATATATATTATTTCATTCATGTAAGAAAGGGAGAAATTAGGGGAGGAAGAGAAAGAAACAGAGAGTTCAAAGACAAAAAGAAAGAGAGAGAGAGAGAAAGAACCATAAACAGAGATTGAAACTGATAAAAGAATTGAAGTCTTGTTATATCCCACTATAGAAAGTCATTGATCTCTGGCTAATTGATTCCCTTTCCTTCCCTCAGTGCACCCTACTCCACTTGATACTGTTACAGAAAGTAAGCAACAAAATGAAATGTTAAACTAACTGCAATCTTTCAGTCACTTTCACCTTGATTGAATTGGAGAGACCAGGAAATAATTGTCCATGACCCTTAAAAGAAGCTCACTAGCTCTGAACAGTCTACGCCAGGAGCAGCTTTGTGAACAAAACCCTTGAATCCACACCTGAAAATAGTTAAGTGAGCAGGATGGGATTTTCTCTCTTATCTTTTCCCTTCCCTTTTTCTCCCTCTTCCCCACTTGCTCAGTAAGGAAGTATCCCATCTAATATCTAGAGTTAAGAAAGTCTGAGAGAATTTAAAGAATAGTTGAGGGCTTGAAGTCCCACATAGACACAGTGAGGCAATGACCTGAGGGAAGAAGCAAGTTTCCAAGTTTGAGTTTCAAGAAGGGTTATTCCCAGAAACCAAGAAGAGAACCAATTAAGGGACAATTAGTTCTGCCAAAAGCTATAGTCAAGAGGTGAGATGAAGAGAGGATTCTACAAAGATGGAGAGAACACTGACTTTTTAGTGATAAAGGAATGGGCCACCTGTAACTAATCTACATCTGCATCTAACTTTACTAGTGACACATAAATTTATAATCTAAGTTTATGCCTACTCTTCCCACTGATTCTCTGTGTTTTTGTGAGAGAGTTAGTCCCAGGTTTATGGGGACTTTGGGGTAGCTACTGATTTTATCATGACACTGGTTTTTATTTTGAGGTAATTATATCTACCGAATAATAGTTAAGTTCATTAGTTGGGCTCACCCACCAATTCACTTACAAGAAATTCTAGGGGGGGGGGGGCAGCTAGGTGGTGCAGTGGTTAGAGCACCAGCCCTGAAGTCAGGAGGACCTGAGTTCAAATCTGGTCTCAGACACTTCCTAGCTGTGTGACCCTGGGCAAGTCACTTAACCCCAATTGCCTCAGCAAAAAAGCAAAGCAAAAAAAAAAAAAGAAATTCTAGGACTTCTAAGAATATCAGGAAACAATGATGAAAATAAACCACAAAAAGATTTTTCTCCTTAGATTGCAAAACTAGAGAACTCCTAGTATAGAAATTTCCTCCACCAATGAATATCACTGGCTGCTCTACAACCTTTAGTCATAGAGAGTTACCCAGTACACTGAAAAGTCCAAGAACCATGCCCATGGTTACACATTAGTGAGTATCAGAAATAGGCTTATGACTCAACCTTTCTGACTCCAAAGCTATACTTTTAACCTAAGCCAAAATACCCTCAACCCAATTTCACATTTAAGGGAATTGAGTATTAGAGAAATTAGAAGATTTGCTAATATAAGCCAGAAGTGTCAGAATTAACACTCATATCCAGGTCTTTTGACTCTAAGAACAGCTTTCTGGTCGCTAAACTATGGTATTTATCATCTATAATAGAATAATGTTCATTATATTAATATACATTAATGTACAATACATTATATGGTGTGGACCCTAATTCTGTTCTCTCATTACAGAATGTTCTGCTATTGGTATTAATTTGTCTAAAATTTAGGGAGTTGATGCCTAGTATAATAGAATAGATGTATGGAAGTATGACTGTAAAACTGAGATTGGTTTTCATGTTGATTTATAGAGTGAACAGGCTTCATTACTTTAGAGTCATACATCAAATATGTTTTTTTTTAATGACTATATATCCCCTTCTGGTAGTTTGGTCATTATCACCTGGTATTACCAGGAACTAAAGAGCAAATTAAAAAGCATGACATAGACATTAGCCCCAGTCCAAACTGGAAAAAAAAGATAAAATACCTTATTAGTACTTCTCTCTTTCTCCTTACAATTCCTCTCCTTTGATTGTCACCCTGACCAGACATACTAGGTCCTTAGCCATTTTAAAGCTTTTCACATCTACTCCTCACTACTCAACCACTTCTACACACATACCAAAAACAAAATACTTATCTGTCCTTCCTCTCGTTCTTTGAAATATTGTATGCTTGCTATCAGTAAATATTATAAACAAATCCATATTTGATGTGCTAACACAACCAATTAGAGCCATGTTGTTTTTCCAAACATGACTCTCCTCTTCCCTACCTCCTTTTTTTTTTTTTCCAAACAGGTAACATATGCAATTTTAACATTAAGTCTTCTGAAGAAAAAAAATCCTATAGTTCTTTGTCCAAACTAGTTAAATAAATTTCAAAGTGAGAGTGTTGGTCAAATATGACAGTATCATCATGGTACACTGGTGGGAGAGAGATTTTGAGGCATGATTAGCCTTGCAACTTCTGAATTCACACTTCTTGTTCATTTCGGTCTGATGAAGAGTTTCAAGAATTGGAATCAGGAGACCTGAATTCAAATCCCAGCTCTGCCAGCAAACAATTATTCAGCACTCATTGTCTGCTAAACACAATGCAAAGCTCTGGGAATACAAAGAAATTCAAAAACAGTCTCTTTTCAAGGAGTTCATCATCTAATGTGAGAGATTATATGTAAACATGTAGATATGAACAAGATATACATTCAAAAACTTACTAGTTATGTGACCCTAGACAAGGCATTAACCTCTATATCAGTTTTGTCATGTATAAATTTGTAAAATTGGGGTAATAATAGCACTTACTTTTAGGGTTGTTTTGAGGGTCAAATGAAATTCTAATTGTAAAACACAGTGTGCTAGATATGTAGTAAGCTATAATATAAATATTAGCTATTACTGCTATTATTATTATTATTATTATTAGGATTAGGATTAGGATCACTTGAAAGTCATCTCAAAGGGAAAACTCTAAGATTAGGTTAAACACCAGAACCTTTTTAGTTATATGATTACTTGAGAATCATATAATCTCTCTGATCTTTAGGTTTTTTCATCTATAAAATAGTGTTATTAGTAACATATTAGTAAAGTAGTCTCCCTCACAAGGTTATTGTAAAGAAAGTGTTTTGTTAACCTTATAGTGCTATACAAATGTAAATTACTATTTGAGATACATATTAATTTTTGTATCTTGGGCTTTCTCAATATTTGCTTCCCAATTCAATTTTTTCACTTAAAATAAAATTAATAACATTGCAAATATAACATATTGCTTTGAAGAATAATGGACTATAAGAAGAAATTGAATAAGATCTCAGTACAACTAGCTCTTTTTAAAAAAAAAATCTGCTACCATATTTGGTGAACATTTGCTTTGACTAGTGTGTAGAAAAAGGAAAAAGGAGCTTTTCTTTATCCACTATCATTATGGTCACAACCACTGGGTGAAATATTAATTTAAAACTCTTTAAAAGATAATTTTAAAATCCCTTAGGCTGTGTTTCCACAAGATCAGATGTACTTCAGAACTGGAAAAAGATCCATCACTCAGATTTTTACAAATATATAAATACTTAACACAAAATACCTAGTTGATTGACTGAATTTTCAGTTACCATGCATGACCACTGACTTATTCACCCTCTCACTCATTCTGAGTCTGTGCTTTATCTGGCTGCTCATGCTCCTAGTCCCTGAGCTAGGAGCTAGAGTTGGAGAATTCTGTCCTTGAACCAGCTCTATTAGCTCTGATACCTACAATGGAACTAAGTACAGAACAAAATATCTATGGTTTTGACTATAAAGGCAAAATGAGGCAGTGTTGAAATCAACTTAACAGGAGCTAGCAAAGTTCCTTGAAATGTACCAGGTGCTTAATATGTGTTTAATGAAGTGGATTTCTAGAGGACAATCCTTTTATTTGGGAAAATGAGATTCTTAGGTAATAATAATGATGATGATGATGATGATGATGATGATGATGATGATAGCTTGCATTTACATAGAGCTTTAAAGTTTACAAAGCATTTTATAAATATTTCTAATCCTCACAACAATGGTGGGTAGGTTCTAGTAGCATTCCATTTTACAGAAGAAGAAACTGAAGTAAAAAGAGATTAAACATCTTGTTCAGAATCATTAGTAAATATTTTGAGTCTAGATTAGAACTTGTGTCTTTCTGATTCCAAGTGCATGCCTTAGCTACTGAGCCATCTAACTCCCTTTCCAACTTGATTGTGTTGTTTTATTATAAAATAAAGATTATATACAATTCTTTAGTTATTTTCAGTCCTGTCTTATTCTTCTTGACCTCATTTGAAATTTTCCTGACAAAGATACTGGAATGGTTTTCTATTTATTTCTCCAGCTCATTGTGGATAAAGAAACTGAGACAAAAGTGGCTTGCCCAGAATCACACAGCTAAGTGTCTGAGGCCACATTTAAATTCAAGTCTTCTTGACTCCAAGCCTGGCAGTACACTGTTTTGATGCCCTTGCTGTAAATAATCCTAGTATTTAGGCCTGGAAAGAGAGCTTTGAGATTAATTAGCTCAACCCTTTTATTTTACAAGTGAAGAAACTGAGAACTGCAGAAATGAAATTAATTTCTTTCTTTTTTTTTTTCCTTTTTGCTGAGGCCATTAAGGTTAAGTGACTTACCCAGGGTCACACAGCTGGGGAATGTTAAGTGTCTGAGATCAGATTTGAACTCAGGTCCTCCTAACTTCAGGGCTGGTGCTCTATCCACTGAGCCACCTAGCTGCCCCATGAAATTATTTTCTTGGGGACATATAAATAGTAGCAGCAGTAAAGTAGTCATTTGAATATTAGTCTTCTGCCTCCATATCCAATGCTCTTCCCATGATAGCATGCTAACCTGATCATATTGTTTGAATTTTTAGTATAATTCCTCTTCTATTGATTTTACTTTGTTAATAATGCCTTATTTTCATCTAGTGCTTTTAATTTTGAAAATGCTTTCACCCACTTATAAATCACTTTGTCCTCAAAATTTCCCTGTGAGATGAGTTTATATGTGCACAAGTATGACACACACTCATGTGTACAGGCATATATATGTTAAAGGAATGGAGAGGGAAAATTTTTTTAAAATGTAACATTTCACAGATGATGAAACTGAGGTTAAAGGAATTAAATTATCTATTCAGACACACATAATTCATAGCAGAGATGTTTTTTACCACAGTGAAGTTTTGGATGGGCTTACTTCTGTAGGTCTCCGTTTCCATATTTGTGAAATGAAGCAATTTGAATTTAGGTAGTTTCTAATGTCTTTTCCAACTCTAAATCCTATCTACCTATAATCCAGTTGAGATGACCCCTAGAGGTCTTCTCCCTACAACACATTTTTCTTCTATTGAGTATGACAGAAGTAGCCAGGGACGGAGTAGAATACAATTATTAGATGCTTTACTAGGTCAGTTGCATCTCTGTAGATACAGCTATAATGCTTCTGGATAGAATGAATACATCAGTCACTGTAGACTACACTTAGTGGTTCTGTCATGTTATGATCTGATTCTTTAGGCTGGGAAGAGTGTTACTACAACCACAGAAATAATGAGGATACCTAAGAAATTGTTTAAAATAATTTTCAATCCCTCTATTGAAACTGAGGCCCAGGATGATTAAGTCCTCAGTTATTTCCCCTTTTTTGCCTCATTTTTTTCATTTGAAAAATGAGAGGATGGGATTAGATGGCTACAAAATTCCCTCCCATCTTAACATTTCTACCACCACAGTGTTATTGGGAGGAAAACAATTTACAAACTTGAAAGTTCTACATATATATGAGTTATGATCATGGAAAAAAAAAGTGGTGATTGGAATGTTGTTTTAAATGCACTGACAACTTGTTTGCATTAAATCAATAGATAAATCAACAAACATTTTGTTATCAGAGTCATTCTTTTGTGTATGTGTGAGAGGATCAGGATTAAGTGACTTGCCCAGGATCATACAGCTAGTAATTGTCAAAGGTCTGAGATCATATTGACCTCAGGTTCTCTTGCTTTCGGGGGGCCATGCTTTATTTACTTTGCTATCTAGCTATCTCTATTGTTAAGTGATTCCACTAGTATCTAACTCCTCATGATCCCTTTTGGGGAGGTTTGGTTTTTTGTTTTTGTTTTTGGCAAAGATACTAGAGTAGTTTGCTATTTTCTTCTCTGACTGAGGCAGAGTTATACAGCTTGCCTAGGATAACATAGTTAGTGAACATCTGAGGCCAAAATTGAACTCTATCTACTATTCCATCTAGCTGCCTCCAACAAACATTTATTATGTGCTAGGCATTGTGCTAAGCACTGGTTGTACAGAGATAAAAATAATAAAGTCCCTGCTCTCAAGAAGCTTGCCTTCTACCAGTAAAAATCCAGCAAATGGAAATAGCAAATGCTAACCAACTACATGAATACAATCTCAGCCAATGGTAAGACATTTCCAGGTCCTTGCATCACTGAAGGCTCAAACAGATAAGCCAAAAATGTATTAAGACTGACCAAACATTTTGGTCTTTCAGAAGTGTTGTGGTCATGGACACACCACCTCCTATTGCAAAAGAAGCTCAGTTCTTCTATCACTTTAACTTCCAGTTGTTTTAATCTGTTTGGAGAACAGATCTAGGATTTGTTATTCATTTTGTATGTATTCTTAAAAAGAACACATACACTTAAAACAACAATAACAAATCTCCTGATAAATTAGTTCTACCAGCCTGCAGTAGAAAGCATAATATCATATATGCATTTTCTTTGCTATCTCATCCCTCAAGCATCCCACCTAATTTAAATTCAGCTGAAGTTTCTGAATGAGCCATGTATAGAAATCCCTGTGTTATTTATTTCCCTGCAGGGTCCAGTTTCTAAGCCAATCTGACTAGATGGGAAGCTTAGGTTTGTTTTTTGTTTGTTTATTTAGTTTTTTTTTTTCTTAAAAAAAAAAAAAAGACTTCATTACCAATTGGCCACTTTTTCTGAGTAAACAGCATTGTTGTCCAGGTTACTGTCAGTTTCTTCCCTTGAAAATCACTCAGATACATATAATTCCCAACAAGACTCTACTCTTTACACTATAGTTATTTTCACTGATAGTATTTTATTAGTAATTTTGTCAGAAGCTCTTTGAAAAGTACAGTAAATTATGTCCACTAGGTCAATTTTATAATTTTATTAATCTGAACATTATAATCTCAATATTTCTTTAAAATGTCTTAGATACTGGGGAGAAACCACAAATGTTATAATTAAAATACAATTTAAAAACTATTTCTAGATTTGTAAATATCAGCAAAGGAATCATAGGAAACAAAGTTCTACAAAAATATTATGTAGTTTTATACATGCCACTTCTTATTAGTTCTCATCATTATTTGACGACCAAAGTATCTTTTGACCTCAGAAACCAACTTTCTTCTCTCTGACTCAAAAAATAAAATAAAAATCATAAGTAGAAAAATTATTTAACTTATTCTTTCACTAACTTCATAAAAAAGCAAGTTCTTCCTATAGCCTATTCATCATCAGATGAATCAATTCAGAAGTCAATCTTTGTGTTTACATTTGGATGAAAAAAATGAAAAAGCCCATTAGCTTAATGTTTTGTCTGTATTACAACAAATATCTGGATATTTGAAACCTCCAGATATTTACTAAAGGATTTTTGATTTTGTTGTTGAGTCATTTTCAGTCATGTTCAATTCTTCATGACTCCATCTGAAGTTTTCTTGGCAGAGATACTGCAGTGGCTTACTGTTTCCTCCTCCAGACCATTTTACAGATGAAGAATTGAGGCAAGCAAGGTTATGTGACTTGCCCAAGGTCAGTACTACTAAAGAGTAGAAATGAGCCATTAAAAAAGGATAAAAACTTCATGGATTCAGTTAGTTTGGTGTCTGTGTGAAGACATGGGCTGAGGAAAATAAGTTGGTCATTTACAAGTTGATCATTTCCAAATTTGTCAGTAGACCTAAACTTTTCGAATAGAACCAAAAAAATTAAGCTATAAAAGAAGAAGAATTATCTGCATAATTATCTGTGTATCTCTCTTTTTTTCTCCTGGACTATAGGATTATAATATAGTAAGATTATAATATAGTAAGAGACCAAAAAAACCCAAACAAACAAAAAACTATCCCAATACTTAAATGACATAAGGGAATACTCAAACTTCCTTTGAAATTAAGATCTAAAATATATACTATAGAACTGTTAATTCTGAAGCTGATAACTATTATATTAAATTACAACCCTTTCCCTATTTTATTCTTCTTCATTTCTGATGCTACAATTTTGTTAGCTATATGCAGATAGTATGCATATATGATGAATATGGAGTGAAACATAACTCTTCTTTGGTGAACTTAGTAATATTATATGGAGGGCAAAAATGTAGATGCTTTGGATTTTTGGACTATTTAGGATCTTTAAAAGCTCCTTCTTTGTTAATAGCTTGAGAAAAGATGGCAATTTTCCAATTATTATCAGACTCCTTAAGATGCTCTCTAAAATGTAAGAATTTCCAAAGACTATTGACCATAGAATATGGAAAGAATATATTCCACTAGTCCACTTGCTAAAATCAACTTTTTTTTGCTGTTAAATATTTCGTGGAATTTATGCTAATAGCAAGACAGGTATTTGACAGCAGTACTAGAAGATAAAATATTTTAAGTTATTCAATAATGATTGGAAAAAATACAGCAAAATGGTATTTAGGGCTTCTGCAAATTCTCATTGTTGAACAAATGCTGGGTAAAATGAAACCAGTAATTCTGTCCATGTAAACAGTAAAGAAATATGGGTTATAAGAGAAGAATATACAGAACAGATCAAATATTTTAAGATGTGCCTCCCCCCTCCCAATTAGATGGGAACAATTGATTTAATACTAAGCAATGGCAAAACCAGTATATGCATATTTAGAGTTGGGATGTGTGTGTATGAGAGAGCATGTACATGAATACATGTATGTATGCCGGAGAATCATACTTCTATTGCCCACTGCTAAGAGCTAAGCATATGACTTTTGAAGGCAAAGTGTTTTTTTTCTTTCCTCCACCTACACATGAGTTCAGATAAGGGAAAAATCTTGAAAAGAGGGCTCCTTTCTCTTCTCTGCCTGCGCAACAGTGTCCTGGAAAAAAAAATACAGAGGAAAAATGGGGGAGAATCACACCCCAAGTAAAAAATACAGATCCCTCTATAGAATTAACATGTATGGTGGTGTCACATTCTTCTTACGGCTGGATCAGATTAAAGGCACTGAATCCAAGTCATCTTGCAGCATATGAAAATATTGGCATGGAAAGGATTTTTCAGTAATGAATATAATGCAGAATAATGAACAGTAGCCAAAAAAGAGAAAAGATGTAAAACTAATCAAAAGAAGGGCAGATGTTTAAAAAGTCTTTTGCTATTCAGGATTGGGTTCCAACAAAAGCAATTATGTTTCTGCTTTCTCAATTTCAAAACAGTAGAAAAGAGCTTTGAGGTTTTCCAATGCTTACGTCCTATCTACACTCTGTTAGCTGAACAGAAGGTATCATAATACCACACATAGCCAAAGGCAACTGATTCCAAGCAGAAGCTCATAATTTGGGACAGCCAGTGAGTTAAAGGGGCTCTGAATCAAGCAGGTGAAATACATATATTCAAAGATTGCCCCCAAAATACATATAGAAAGCATCTAATTAAGTCCTGTTTTCCATCAGATAAAAGAATCATAAAAAACAAAACCATAGGCCAACAGGAAGTTTAAAAGGATATTAGGTTGCTTGTCTATGAACTTGGAAAGAGAAGCCGTCAAGGCCTTTGTCAGGAGATAAGAAAATCATGAGAAAAAGATTTGCTTTTCAGGCAAGGTGACCAATGTTTTTGTGATAGCTGAATCTGCTTGTTCCCCATCCTTTTACCAGTGAATAAAAGGATAAAGTTAAAATGCTGTGGCTTTAGGTCTGTCTCAGGATATGGCCATAAAATATGCATAATGCATATGGTTAGAGGACCACATTAGTAAATGACAACAGCATATCAAATAGAATTGTCCTTATTCTCTGCCCAACTTGATAGAAAAATATGGAGCAGTTAAAGAAGAAAGAACATTCCTTAGGAGACCCATTTGTACATATTCCTTGTATGTACAGACATGAATAATTTGACATTTTGTTTAGACAGTTTTTTCTTAATTTAAGTCTTTCAATTACAATGAAAGAAAGGAATTATACTTTAAATATTAATGCATAAAGGTATAAGTTGACAGCACCCAACCTTCTCATGTCTCTTTTTCTGTTGTTTGAGAGTACAATAAAATTTCATCTTTCCTTGCCATCTTTTCATCATGTTTATGGTTGTTTTTAGGTAATCCACAAACCACAGAGGATGTGATAGCCTTCATATTGCATGTCAGTGGCATATAACTATTTTCAGAATTTCTCACAATAGGAATTTTCCCATTGTGGTTAGCCAATCAGCGTATTTTGCTATAGGCAACATTTTGGTGATAAATACAACCAGGAAAAAGTAAATGCTAACTTTTTAATATTTGGCAAGCAATATAGCCCTCAGCTTACCACTGAGTGAATAAGAAGTGTATTCTAGGCATAAGAATTGACTTGAATGTTGGGTGTGATAAATTATGTGATTATTAAAATGCTGCTCAGTTCCAGCCTATATTATTTTATTTTACTTTTGCTGGCTCCCCTGTTGACTACTCCACTTTACCCTGTTGTCTGTGTGCTTAACTTGTGAAATGCTAAACAAGTTTTGATATTTACCTGTTTATGATTAAATTGCAAAATGATCTGCTTTAGTTCTGTTCTAAATTAAGGTCTGCATTAAATGTCATAGCATTTATCTTTCATAAAATGAGACAGCAAGGACACTAATTTCCTAGGTATTCAATCACTGCCCTGTGCCACTTGAGAGGCAGCCTGGGAATGAGCCTGCCCACAGTTCACAGCTCACTGACAGCACTGAGATGGAATCATAAAAGTCAATTAATCATTAAAAGCTGTTACAAGCACATATCGAACCAGTCTGGCACAAAATGTTAATCAGTCCAATATCAATATAATAAATTCCTGCAAATTGGAACGATCAATACTTTTAAGGCCTAATGAATCAATCAGAGGGCACTAGGCCTCTCCTTGGGGTCCTGGTGACATGGCAGCCATACAAGAGCTACATCTCTAGGCACACTGCCAACAGAGGTCACCTATCCCAACAGGCTGTTCACTTCAGCAGCAGTTACCACGGTGACAGCATGTCACCGTTGCCCCAGTGTCCTTCTAGGTAAGGTGGAAACCAATGCATCACTGCCTTTGATGGATTTGTCAATAATACTTAGCAGGGGAGGGGAACCGCTCACATAACACTCGCAGGTCTGCAGTCCCGGAGCAGTTTGGTGTGATTTAATTGTCTGAAGAGATGTGTGCTTCTGCATATATGCAGGGACTAAACAGTGGTCAGAGGAGAGGGAGTTGGCAGGGAGACTGCCTGTATTCTGAAACCTTGGGAAAACAGGGGCAGAACATTACAAGCGGCCACAGTGGCGGCTAATTCAGTATTATATTAACCAAGTAGTTGTGTGAGTAAGAAATAACCTGAAGCTTTGCAGATTAAGAATTTATCTACAAAATTTTAATACATTACTCATGAGTGGATATGGAGTTGTGTTTTAATCCCCCCTAAGGCTTAGTCTAAGCAGTATTTCTAGGCACCTGTTTATAGACTATAGATGTTCACCAAGAAAAGACTGTCAGTATAGATTTAGGACAGCAGGACTGATAGGCTGAGGTTTTTTTATCCTTTTTTCTCAGTGTCTCTCTATCTTATTCTCACATACATTCATATATGAGTGTACACACACACACACACACACACACACACACACACACACACACACACCCTAGCACCCTAGATCTCTGCAGGATCTGAAAGAGAACACATGGAGATGGGATTTTAAACTTGTCTCTTTATCATCTGTTTTGAACTGGTGAAGTTTTCCAGGTCCAAACCATTTTATCTTCCGTTACACCTATTAAAATTGATCAGAGATGGAAACTGATAAAGCTTTAGGATTGCAAAATGTAATGAAATCTCTTTAGAAATGAAAGGAATCACTGCAACTAGGACTCTGAAGATGCATGATGTTCCAGAGCCTTCACTGTCATTTAACATAAAACATAAAGGTTAGCACTGAATAAAATAATACCCTTGTTGATTATTTTAATATTCTTGAAGTATAACTCTCCCCCTCCCAGGATTATTGTTATATAATTCATGAACTGCAAGGTTCCCAAGTTGTTTTGTGTTTCTCTACAGTAGAGACATGATGGTTTCATGAAATTTAACATTAAGAAGCTATTGAATGTGTCTCCTTTGCAATCATTCTTTATCTTGTTGGGGATGAGAGTGAGGGGGTGGAGGGGAATGGAAACTACACCTACCCAAAGACATGCTAATTTCTGCTAGCTTAAATATGTAAAAATCTTTCTTTCTTCTTACCTTAAAAGTACAAGAAAGCAAAAAAAAAAAGTCTTTTTTATTATGGTGGTCTGAATTATAAGAAACATCAAAATAAATTACAAATCCTACAGGAAAGAAATATCCTATTCAACACATTGAGACAGGCTGATGTTATGAGTGTTCAGACAAAGGTAATACAGTGCCTCTACTTAATTGCCCTGACACCTTGCTCAGTTCCTCCAGCTATACTCTGAGAGCTAAAAAATCTCTCTTTGTTATTAATTGTATTCCTTTTAAAATGTAATGTCATATTGCTGCAGGCTGAGCTAATGAAACATACCCATATTACCAAAATAGGCATATTTCTCTTTGTACAACACATTCTATCAAAACTGTCTGCTAAAGACATTGTGTTAAAGACCCTTTCATGGAGTCATATAAAGAATATCTCAACTACTCCAACATTTCTATTATGTGATTATTAAAATGCCCAGGAGGACTAAACAATATAGTGTGAATTCAGTTATCCTATAAGACTTTAGAAATAGTGTTAATTCATGTCTCTGATTCATGTTATTATTATTGCTAGATTACAGTCTGTGGACACTAAGTACTACTGCATATCAATTCATACAAAGAGAGAAGCTTTCTGATGCACTGGAACTAGATTCCTCTATTGTGATGAAAATCTGAATTATATATCTCTATTTATCCCCTAGTAGTTCATTTGACCACTTTTATTTCTCTTTTTTTCCAACACATTAATGCATGTAAACATGACTCCATAACTACCACAAACTTTATATGTGCGACTCTCAGTTGCCTGGAACAGGAAACAGACAGTCGACAAAAATGTGAACCATGGACACAATTCATTTAGCAACATTTATTTGAGGTAAACTTTGCTAATTAAGTCAGCTTTAACACAGACACGCAAATTGCAATGTGCACATGTGTCTGGCGCCTAAAAACCATCCGGCAGACCTAGAGGAAGTCAGGCAGTAGGCCTAGGAGATAGTTAATAAATTTGGCCTCTCCTTCCTGTGACCTTGTTAGTAAGATGTGTGTCTGTGGGGAAGCACTGAGAGTCTTTGCTTGAAGCAGAACCTTGTTCTCTTGGGTTTTACAACTGCAGTTGAATTCAACAAAACCAAAAAATTCAGTTTTCTGATTCATGGTAGATAGTTAAGATATCATAATCAAGACCAGAACCTCTCAATCACCTACTAAACCTTGTCTACAGACTGTGGTAAATTCATATTATTATTATTAAGTGTTTTACTACATATATCTCTTTCAATGACATGAGTATATGGATAGTAGATAGGCTTTAGCTTCCTGACATGGGGAAGCAATTAAAGGGGATGACATGTGAAGAGGAGCAAAAATAGGGCAGAGTGGCTAAAGATACTCATATTCACTCATAATAACTCATATTCACATAGTATTCTGTTTACAAAGTGCTTCTTCACATTGTACCTAAGAAAGGGGCAATTTGTTTTAGTGGAAAGAGTTTGGTAGTCAGTTTGGAATTCTAAATCCAACTCTGCTACTGACTATGTAACCCTGACCAAGTCATTTAAGTTGTTTCAAATTCAGATTTTCAATCTGTAGAGTGAGAGGTTTGGAATAGCTAATCTTAAAGCTCCTTTCCAGCATTAAATTTGTGATCCTATAAAATCTCTAAGAGATGAGTAGTTAGATTGTCACTAATCAAAGGCTATTATAGTTTTAAGTTTTGGAGACAGAAACAACCTTAATGGATGGTAGACCCCTTCCACATCATGAGTCAGTCCCCTGTTCTTCCTCCTCTTCCACTCCATGGTATTCCATAAACAGAGTAGATTTGTCCTACTCATGCAGGAGTATTAGATTATTTGTTCCTGCTCACATGCTACACACATCCAGTGTCCAACCTGTACAACTTAATTTGATCAAATTTACCTGATTAACACTCAGAATGCATGGAGGCAAAGACCCAAAGAAAAGTATCATTTCTGAAGCCATAAATGAGAAAAAAGGAAAATCAAAATTATAATTACCTCATGTGACCTTAAGGGTATATGGATAATTAAGATGACTTGTAAACCTTAAGATGACTTTTGTAAATCTATAAATGAGAAAGTAGTTACTATGGGTTTATTAATAAGTCAAGAGGTGCTTGAAATGATATTTTGAATTACATAAAACCAGACAAATATGTTTGGTCAGTTATGGCATGATGGAAACTCTAAAAATGCAATTATTTTACTAAAAATGCATAAGGAAATACTAGAAATATTTGCTATGTTAAAATTCATAAGGCTGGGTAATTTTGTAGTAAGGCCTCTTAGGTTTGTAAAGGTATGGACTATTTATAGTCAAAACCATTTGTGGGCTTTGGAAATTTTTAGAGTGCTAGAGCTTTTGATTTTGTTATTTGGTCATTTCAGTCATATCCAACTCTTTGTGACTCCATTGGGCATTTTCTTGGCAAAGATTGTGAATTGTTTGCCATTTTTTTTTCTTGTTCATTTTACAGATGAGGAACTGAGGCAAATAAGATTAAGTGATTTGCCCATAGTCACATAACTAGTGCCTGAGGACATATTTGAACTCATGAAGATGAATCTTTCTGATTCCAAGACTAGAGCTCTCTCCACTGCACCACTGAGTTTTGCTAGAAAGCATCAAAACACTAAGTTGTAAATGTGACAGAAAACTTTAGGGGAAACCACATTGGAAATTATTTCATTCTTTAGGTATTAGTCATTAGTTTTTAAAGCATGTAGATGACATTTCTGGGTTATGTTTAAATATCTAAGTTTATGTCTATACAATACTGACTCAGCTAAAAAAAATTAGGGTAAAATTCCATAACTGAGATTGCCAGATTCTTTAATGATATGGATATCCCCATGGAGCTTCCAGGCAGGTTAGAAAAAGTAGCTCTCATTTGCCCCAGAAATCAAAACTTCTTGAAGGCATAAACGTGATTCCCTAGCTACCCAGGTACTAGTCTGGCATAAAAGGAGCAAATACCCTTTCACAATCAGAACATTCTAGTGATTCATGCTTCTCTAATACCCTGAACACAAAAGCTCTGAGCTGGATCTCAAAACAGCTTTGTTCCTGGAGAACTAACCAGGGTTCTGGATTGACTCTTCTTAAAGTTCTTTCTAACTCACCACACCAGTCTTTCATAGTTCAAAAACAAACATTTAAGTGCTCAAGTATAAAGCACTGTATTATGTAGTGGAATATGAAGATAACAACAGAACAGTCCCTGTTCTCAAGAGACTTACATTCTACTTGAGTTGGGGGAGGCAGACAACATATACATAAAAAAAGTATAATAAGAAGTCATTTGAAGAGGAATGCAGTGTTAATAATTGGAAAGAATTGAAGTCATTATGGACTACACAATGTCTAAGCTTAGTTTCAAAAAAAAAGGTAAAGATTCTGAGAAGTAAGGATAAGAAAATGCAGTTCAAGCGTGGTGAATATTTTTTCTCTTTCTCTCTTCTTTCCCCCCCTTTCTCTGACAATAAGATGGCCCTTCCCCTTGTCAAGGGCAACCCCACTTAATGTGCTATTGATTCTCATACCCTTTTGTCTTCTCCAGCAGATTGACCCTCAAGAACCTCATTTCTCACTAGTTGTTCTTCTTGCCTCAAATCACTCCCCACTTCAGTTCATTATCCATATTCCTGACAGTTATTTTTCCTAAAATGCAGATTCAACCATATCATTTTAATTTTTTAAATACAGTTCTTTAAACCCTAACCCTATCTTCCCATTCTTCATTTGTATTACTACTCCTGTTCTGTGATCTAGCCGCACTTCCTTTCTATTTCTCACACAAGAAATTTCCTCTACTCTTATGTTTTTGTATTAGCTATCCTCCATCTTTCAAATGCATTCCTTCCTCATTTCCATCTCTTAGAATGTATCTCTTCCTTCATGATATAACTCATGTTGCCTAATCCATAAAACCTTTGCAGATCATCAAAAGCACTAGTGCTCTTTCTCCCATACTACCTTGTGTTAATTTGTACTTATTCTCTTTATATTTATATTTATTCTGCATATATTTATATGTGTACTAGCCTTCCCCATTAAAAAGTGTATGGATGGTGCAGGGAGGACTAGCACCTTTGGGGTGAAGCCCTTTTCAGGGCTACTCATCCACCTTGTATATCCACCTTCTCACATTTGACTCCAAAAAGGGATGTAGCACGGACAGCGGCAACACCCTAGTAAACCATTTTAGCAGACAGGCGGAACAAGGTTTAGGGTAATCCACAGGTCTCAGACATCAGTGAGTTATGGAAATTTTTACCTCAAGCAGGTGATGACTTTCCCCAGAGGGATGGGTGGCTGAGAACAATTTGTTCCAATACTCATGGAGCAAGTACTATGGAACACTTAGAACTTGGTCAGGCATTGAAAATCGCAAAGTTATCTACCGCTCTCTGGTCCATCAACATCCTAACTAACCATTCTGACTTTTGATTTGACGCTGAAGAAGGAGTTTCATTATTTGTATTTAGTCAGCTCCTAGCGCAGTACTAGAATATAGTAGGCTCTTTAAAAATACTTGTTAATTGATTGATTGACTAGTTGATTATTTTGTGGCCTATATAAATGAGAGTTGGTCTGCTGCCTCTGCCTGATTGATCTTTGACCTCTTGACTTCAATACATCCCTTTGCCAGCTGTCTGTACCAAACCCCACTGGCTGCCTGCCCCTCATGCTGCAGACCAGCAACCCAGTCCTCTGGCCAGAGTCTTGACAATTACAGTAAACTCCTGTTTTAACATAATACCATTTAAATGGAAATGCCAGCTTTGCAAAGTGAAAGTGACTGGTAATAAGGATTTGAATGATGCTTATGAGCCTTCTATGTAATTTTAAATCAATTGTGTGTTCTAATTCATTAACAAAGGAACAAATAATATGGGCATGTTTAATCTCTTATCAAATAAAATGGTTTTTTCCAATAAAAATTCTTAAGGAAATTGTCAATTTCCCATTTTCCCCAGAAAATCCATTTTTCTAAGATGATCTTAGTTTCATCTCATTTTGTAAAAATTAAATCTTACTGTTGTAGTCATTTCTTGGTCCTTTCCCTCTCTGCCCCTTTCAAAATGAATGGTATCTCCTGAGAGAATTCATCACAAAGGACTGGATTCTACTAACTGCATTCAAAATATTTGAATAATTTTACTCAGGAGCTTACTCCAAATTCTCCCTCAGTTAAGAGAGATGATTATAGAAAAAATATGGTCCTTTATCAGATCCTAAACAAATGGGGAGTGTTACCCAGGATGGGGACAGATTTTTCAGATATCAGATGGATAAAAAAGATCTTAGCTGAAGCAGGAGTGGAGAAAACCTGTCCTGTCTCAGACACTTACTAATTTTGGGCAAGACACTTTAAACTTTCTCAACTAGTTTTCTCATCTGCAAAATGGGGGAAACAGTAATATTTACCTTCCAGGATTGTTGAAAGGATCAAATGAAGTAATAGAGATACATTTTGCAAACCTTGAAGTTCTATATAAATATTAGTATTAGTAATAATAATTATTATTTTCATTATACCTATAGTCATAATATCTGCACCTGCAATTGGTAATCAGAATTTTCTTGAAGTTATGGAGGAACTGGTGTGCCTCCTACCAAAAAGGGGAAATTCAGGAAACCTTTCTTCCATAGTGATGAAGATTACCACTCAATTATAGAGAAATTATCTGCCTCCTCAGAGAGTTTTGGCTTTGTTTCAGAGCAATAGCACCTTTTGCTACCCCCTGGAAGACACTCAGATCTGAAGGAAGAACCACCCCTTCTAAAGCTATGTATCTAAATAAACAAAATAAATACAGAGACATCTATCTCTATTTCATAGAAAATGACCTACTAAAGAGTATAAGTAGCTGAGAATTAATATGTTTCTTTTTTTTGTGTCTAAAAGTCTTTGGGCATGGGTTGTTTGAGAATATTTTCTAAGGGTTCTGTGCTGTGAACCATGTGCTTGGAAATGGGGATTAGAATTAGTAATGCCAGAATGTAATGACACATAATGATTTTCCTGGATATTTTGTTTCAGAGTCCTGAGCTTAAAAAAATGAGAGACGTCTTCTGAAGTAGACTTGAGTCTTGTGTTACAAAAGCCTCTGACATGAGAGCTATATGTGTGTTGTGTATTTAGGTTCATGTAGGGCAACAACAAATAAAAATTATGTTTGAATTTTTCAATTAATTATGGTTTTGGTCTGGACCCATAATTTCATTGCTATAGGAAATTCCAAATATGGCAATTTTCTCTACCAATGCAGATTGCTAACTATTTCACAACATATAATTAAAAAGAGTTACCTGGGGCACAGTGAGGTTAAATGTCTTGCACAAGGTCACATAACCAGGTCAGAGGTGGAAAGTAAAAAAGAGGTTTTCCTGATGGAGAGCAGTTCTCCATCCATCATACCAGTTGGTCTCTCAATAATAAAGTTATAGTCACAATTAGTAGCATGACATTATTATTAACATTATTGTATCCAGAATGAGCAAGGTGGGGATTCTGTAAAAGTCTAGCAACAATGAACTTGCTGCTACTGAAGAAGAGGAAATGATAAGACTGTGGTGGTCCTGCTCTTATCCATTCTAATCTTCTAGAAACTCACTTTTCTTTTTTTTTTCCTGTTTCACACTTTATTTCCACTTTGATTCAATGCATGTTCCATCATCAGGAGTTTTTTAGAGTGAGATATGATTGTCTTTGGCCCTCAATCTTGTCAGTTTAGATCCCTAAGGAACATGTATCCTGGTCTTATGTGGTTGCATGTCAATATATGACACTACTTCTGTGACTAGATAGGCAGTTCTGGCCTAATTCTTCAACTTTCTTTTTTTATGTTCCCATTTTTTTTTTTTTTTTTTGCTTTTTGCTGAGGCAATTGGGGTTAAGTGACTTGCCCAGGGTCACACAGCTGTTACGTGTCTGAGACCAGATTTGAACTCAGGTCCTCCTGACTTCAGGGCTGGTGCTCTATCCACTGCGCCACCTAGCTGCCCCGTATGTTCCCATTTCTATACTGTATACTCAGTGTCTCTCTCTCTCCATTTGTCTCTCTTTCTGTCTTTGTCTCTCTTCCTCTTTATTTATAAGTCTCCCTCTCTCTTTCTCTTATTTTCTCACTCTGAACTTTCTGGCATTTTAATAAGAAAGAACCAATTTTTACAAATAAAAATAACTATCCAAAATAAATCTTTTTCTCTCCTAGGTACAGCAAGGAGAAGAACTAAGTAATCCCACATAGCAAGAGCAGCACTTGAATAGTTTTCCCTTCCTGATTTAGAAGAGCATATAGTTTGTAACTTTTCATACATAAAGTCAAGATCAACAAATGCAAAAAATTCATTGTCTGTAATTTATTAAGGTTATTGAAGAATATTGAGTGTTATGGTGTCTTAATATTAAAACAGTATCAAATTATTTTGGATAGCCAAATGCAAATCTTGATAAGTTGCAAAGCTATGTAGAAATGGGAATTACTCTCTAAGATACCATAAAAAGAAGTTAGGTCTTGTCCTTTATAACATTTTAATTAAGGTCATGAAAAGAAAGGAGAGTATAGAGCATTAATAAGTCTCTCAGATTGGCCCTGAATGCCAAATCCAAGTTGGAGTGTAGTACCAACTGTGTCCAGAGAGTATATACAAAAAGTAAGTATTGAGAAAACCAGTGGATGTTATCTTTGACCATGATGACATCTACAGCATCAAAGAAGAATAAAACATAAAAGATTAAAAGAAAGGTGGAGGGGCAGCTAGATGCAGTGGATAGAGTACCAGCCCTGAAGTCAGGAAGACTTGAATTCAAATCTGGTCTCACACACTTAACCTTCCCTAGCTGTGTGACCCTGGGCAAGTCATTTAACCCCAATTTGCCTCAGCAAAAAGCAAAAAGAAAAAAAAAAGAGAAAGAAAGAAAAAGGCGGAGAGAGGGGAAGAGAGGGAGAAGGAGAAATGAGGAAAGCAAGGGAAAAAAAAACAGAAGTCAAAAAAGGAATCAGTATACAGTATGAGAATAATTTGGAAAAGCATAATACCACCATCTCCTTCTTATAAGGAATCCAAAGAACTGGAAATGTAACAAATAAGCAAAAAAAAATTAATGTTCTGTATTTTATTTTTATGAGGAAAATACAAACATCAACTAAACAAATATCAGCTTAAGTAATGTGTGAAAGTACTTTGCATAAAATTCAATATATGACAGAATCATAGATTTAAAGATAGAAGATACTTTTAAAATTATTCAATTCAACTTTTCCTCAATATGCAGATGAGAAAACTTGAATTCCAGAGTGGTTATGTTGCCAAGGGTCATTCAGATAATAAGAAGCAGAGCCATTATTTGAACTTAGTTCTCCTGGTGTCAAGTATAGAATTGTTTCACTTCCCAACCCAGCTGGTAAAATATCATGATCAAGGAACTATTGTTAACACTATTATTATCATTATCACATCAAAGATTTATTTTAAAAGTTGATTTTCATGGTATGTCATAGGGTCAATATAAACTCAGTCCAAACCAGACTTTCTATATCTATAGTATTATGTAATAATAACTGATGCTCAAATGTTGGTATGATGTTGGCATGCTCCTATAAAAGCCTGAAATGCTTTTGTGAATCATCTAAGAGAGTTTAAACCATTTTCATGGTCATGTTTGTGTAAAGTACAAATTTATATTTTAATTCATTGAAAATGACAATTTTGGAGAACTATTTGGAACTATGCTCAAAAAGTTATCAAACTGTGCATATCCTTTGACCCAGCAGTGTTTCTACTGGGCTTATATCCCAAAGAGATCTTAATGGAAGGAAAGGGCCCCACATGTGCAAGAATGTTTGTGTCAGCCCTTTTTGTAGTGGCAAGAAACTGGAAACTGAATGGATGCCCAACAGTTGCAGAATGGCTGAATAAGTTATGGTATATGAATGTCATGGAATATTATTTTTCTGTGAGAAATGACCAGCAGGATGATTTCAGAGAGGCCTGGAGAGACTTGCATGAACTGATGCTGAGTAAAATGAGCAGAACCAGGAGATCAATATACACAGCAACAACAATACTATATGATGATCAATTCATGGCTCTCTTCAACAATGAGATGATTCAAACCAGTTGCAATTGTTTAGTAATGAAGAGAGCCATCTACATCTAGGGAGAGACCTGTAGGAATTGAGTGTGAAACTACAACATAGCATTTTCACTCTTTCTGTTGTTGTTTGTTTGCATTTCGTTTTCTTTCTCAGGTTTTTTTTTTCCCTTCTTGATCCGATTTTTCTTGTGCAGCAAGATAACTGAATAAATATGTATATATATATATTGGATTTAACTACCTGCCATCTAGGGGAGGGGTGGGGGGAAAGGAAGGGAAAATTTGGAACAGAAAGTTTCACAAGAGTCAATGTTGAAAAATTACTCATGCATGTTTTGTAAATAAAAAGCTTTAATAAAATTTAAAAAAAAATTTAAAAAGAAAAAAAAACAATTTGTATGTATAGATAGATAATCTGTTAAGCAAAATATTCACCCAAAGCACCAAAAATCCCATTCCCAGAACTTTCAGGATACAAGGGAACATACTATATAGTCTTATGTTGTCATGATGATAGATTAGATAAGATATAAGGAAGAATTTCCTTATAGGAAACAGTGACACACTAGAATTGATTACTAAAATTGTGAGATCTCTGATGATCCAAAATAGGATCAATGTATCTGACATGGGTTTCATGTCATCTTGCCTAATGGTGAAGGAATAAACTAAATATTCTCTTAATGTTATTTCCTGTTTTACGTTTTTATGAATTGTTCACCTCATCCCAACCCTCAAAGTTAGAGACATTAGATAAAAATGGAAATGCATCATTTGTGTTTAAAGCAAAATGTCAACTGCAAAACAAAATGATCCTTGACAGAAAAAAAAAAAAAAAGGGAATCCAAGAGCATAGTACCAAGAATACTATATTATTAGATTACACTTTGGGAAAGTTTTGGAAGTGCCTGTCCAAAGGGCAAATAACTTTCCCTAGAAGTCCACAGTAAAGCCATTTCTGGCAAAGGAGCCATGTTAACTTTCAAATTAGCCATAAAAATATCTCAGAAGTCTTACCTAATGGTTGCTACTATGTATACAGAGGTAGTATGGCATTAGTAATAGATATAGAGATGGTCTTGATAACTTGGGTTCAAATTCTGCCCTTGAAAGACACTGGTTATGTGACTTTGGGAAGTCACTCAACTCCTCAGCTCTTTTATCAATTCTCACATCTATTGCAGAGAATATCCTAATCTTCATGTTAAAGGGAGTCTCCTCATTAGCAATTCACAATACCGATGAAATCACAAGTCCTATTTCTGCCAAAAAATGTTCATGGAAGAACAGTTTTCTTTCCATGGACACCAGAAATATCCCTATTATGTTTCAACTATTCTGCTTTCTTACCAGATAAAACTATCCCAAATTGTAGGCAGAAGCTACAGTCCCCTACTGTTTTATAAATCTTAATAATTTTTATAATACCTTCACTAAGTATCTGAAAAAAATTTCTTCTAGTACTTTCAGGTCACATTTGTTAACACTGACAAAAAAAGCCACTTGATTGGATCAATTTGGTGAAATTGCCTGTCAAACTCATCAATTCAGTTGAAATGATTAGTCTTCTGTCAATTTCCAAGTCTTCAGAACTATAATTGAGCTTTGTAATATAAAGGCCCTGATTTTGACATTTAAAAAAGATGAATTGTTCTAGTCACCTATGCCACACTGCCTCACATCAGCCCAAGTCACTTTTTAAATTTTGTTTTTTATTTCAATTAAATTCAACAAACATTCATTAAGGGCCTATGACATGCAAGGTACTCTGCAAGGCTCTGGTGAAACAAAAACAAAAAATTATCTTTGCCATCAAGGCATTTACTGCACAGTCTATTGGAGCCCTAAAACTCCCTATGAAATTTTAAAGTATATTTATTAATGTATTTGCAAGGAATTAGTGAATGAAAATCAAACAATATTCTTTTACATTTGATAAGAAAACTTGGTCTCTGACTCTACAACTACCTTTTATTATTATTATTATTAAAACTTTTTATTTGCAAAACATATGTATGGGTAATTCTTCAACATTAACCCTTACAAAGCTTTCTGTTACAGATTTTTCCCCCCTACTCCCCACCCCTCCCCTAGATGGCAGGATATCCACTACATGTTAATTATGTTAAAATACTTGACAAATCGCATATATGTATACATATTTCCACACTTATCATTGTTGTGCAAGAAAAATCGTATCTACAAGAAAAAAAAATCATAGAAAGGAAACACAATGCAAGCAAACATCAGTAGAGAACATGAAAATGTTATGTTGTGGTCCACATTTCACATCCCTCTCTCTGGGTGTATATGGCTTTCTTCACCGAACAATTGGAACTGGTTTGAGACAATTCTTTGTTGCAGAGAGCCATGTCCATCAGAGATGATCATCATGTAATACTGTTGTTGCCATGTATAATGATCTCCTGGTTCTGCTCTTTTCGCTCAGCATCAGTACATGCAAGTCTCTCCAGGCCTCTCTGAAATCGTCCTGCTGGTCGTTTTTTACAGAACAATAATATTCCATAACATTCATATACCATAATTTAGTCAGCCACTCTCCAATTGATGGGCATCCATTGAGCTTCCAGTCTCTAGCCATTACAAAAAGGGCTGCCACAAACATTCTTGCACATGTGGGGCCCTTTCCCTCCTCTAAGATTTCTTTGGGATATAGGCCCAATAGAAACACTGCTGGGTCAAAGTCTATGTACAGTTTGATAACTTTTTGAGCATAAATCCAAATTGCTCTCCAGAATGGCTGGATTCTACAACTACTTAACAATTTACTTTTGCATTCTATATTCCAGCCAAAAAGATCTACTTGCTATAGATTATATTTCCATCTTTCACTTCCATACCTTTGTTTTGGTTGTCACCTATGCTCTCTTTCCTCCCCTCCACCTCTTGGAATCCTAGTTTCCTGCAGTGTTCAGCTAAGATACCACCTCCTATGCAATGCCTTTCCTGATCTTCTGAGTTGTTAGTGCTCTCTATCCTACTGAAACATCTTTCTATTGACTTATTTTTCCCTAAGGTTATGAGCTCTGAAGGGCAAGGGACTGTGTGGCTTTGTTGTTGTTGTTGTTTTTGAATCCCCAATGTCTGACACTGTACAGTCACATAGTAGAAATGCTTGTTGAATTGAGTTATCATGTTGTATAGATCTGACCTGAGTCTGTACTTTGATATCCTTTTTAGGGATACTTTTACATGAGAAAGATGCACACTGATTCACTCTTTCCAGTCCTAAAGAGTGGGAAGTAGTAGTAAAAGGGACTCTTTGATTTAGTGAAAGAGAGAAAGCTTGTCTACACTAATCACCTGAGTGGACTAAGCAGGGAATCGTCTCCTTTTGTTAGTGATTTGTGCTTCACTTTGAATATATTTCCACACAATTTAAAAAATTTGAGTCATAAAACACTAGAATAAGGAATGATGGTATTGGGACCATGATAAGTATTCCTTACAAGTAAAGCAGACAGTGAGTGGTCAAGAAATTTCATTTTATTCTAATTACTATGTATGATTCCAAAAGCTATCCTTAATCATGTTTCATGTGTGATGGCATGTGATATCTTAGAAACCTGGATAGCTTTCCTACTTCTGATGTTTAAAATATTACTTTTGTTATTGTTGGAAATTCATTTTTTTTAGAAAGTAAATTAAGTAATTGTGGAGAGACCAAGTTTTCTTACCAAAACATCAAATGAAAAGACAGTTCTTGCTCTTCAAGAACTTACATTCAAACAGAGGAAGAAACACATAAAAAGGAGCTTTAAAAAAATACAAAGAGGAAGTAAGAAGATATCTGAATGGAGACTCAGGAGTCCAGGAGAGAAGCAGAAGGAAACAATCATGGCTTACCCAAGATGGTAATTCCTCAAAATGGTGCTTTCAAGAACTCACAGATTGGAGCAAGGTGCTACAGGAAAAAAAGGCATCTTCCAGGTGAGAAGGTTCCAGAAACTGAAGGAGACATCTGGAGGGAACCAAAAAGAGTCACACGCCACCCACTGATATTACAAATAGAAGGAATAGATAAAATACATGACTTGAAGTCATCAAGACCTGTGTCACAATCCTGCCTCAGACATATTAGCTGTGTAATCTTGAACAATCATTATAAAATAATATGTATTTATATTTTGGGGATAATGAATTAAATTCTTTATATTAGTATGAATGAATAAGTATTCTGTTTATAGAAGCATTGCCTTCTGAACTGAGGCCAGCTTAATTAACATGAATGTTGAGTAGAGTCTGCATCTAGCTGCAGAGAAGATGGCTACCTTTTCGATGATGTCCCTTAAACTACACATTCATTTCAGCTCCTTTTTCAGAACAACATACTTATTTATCCTGTCTGCATATGTTCTTGGGATATTTCTGTTAAGTGAATCAGTAATATCAGTAAATTCCATGGTTTTATTAAATTTGTCAAGCAGCAGAATATCTGATCTGTTGGCCAGAATGTATTTATCTGTTACCACGGTTCTGCCCCAGTACATTTTATAGAAGCTGTTTTCCAACACTGTTCTTGGGCTCATACTTTATAATGTGGTGTTGATTGATTTATTATCTCAACTTAGGAATGATTGTTGATATACAATCTTAACAACTTTTTTTGTGCTTGTTTCCATGATCTTACATGACCAAGGTAGCACTTCTTCCAATTTTATTTCCTCTTCTGATTTCACTTTTCTGGCTTTGTAAAGAGTAACTTTGGACTAGTTTCCCTACACAGTTCCTATTCGTAAGTAAGCTCCTAAGAAATTTGTGTTGAATCTCTATCTTCTATATGATTATAATAACTCATATTTATATAGCATCTTAAAGTTTATAAGCTCCTTGCTTGTAAGTTCAGAACACCATAAGAGCCAGGCAATGGAAGTATTTAATTATCTCTGTTTTGCAGATGAATGAACTTTGGCTAAGAGAGGAAAATTAACTTAGTTGTTTAATGAATCTGAGAATCAAACCCAGGTCTTCTGACTCTACATTCAGCACACTTTACATTGCACCAGGAGACCCTTTCAGTGACAATAATATTGCCTGTGATTGGGGTTTGATCAAAACACTATCTGCTTCCCAAAGAACTAATGCATCAGTCAGCTGTGGTACCAGAAATTTCTGCATGCTCACTCCCTTGGATTAAGGCATTTGTCTACAAAAAAGTCTTCATTAAAATGCAGACATCTTACTTGGGAGGGGAAATATATAAAACCATTATTACATTAATGGGATTATTTTTATCAGTTCTCTAACAGAAGACAAGACTCTTAAAGAATGAGACACATAAAAACTAAATTTCAATGGAGGCTAATGAAAAAATGAAAGTAGAAAAGGCCATAGGCATGGAATATTATGCTAAAAGGGCAGGCCTAAGGATTACTACTTAGGACCATTGTGAAAGACTTGAGAAAGAAGAGAGAGAAAAAGAGGAAAGTTGGAAAATCTATTAAAAATACTTATTTTGCAATTAGATTAGTTCAAATTTTGTGATTACATAAGGCAACTCAGTGGCTCATTGGCTAGAGCATTGGACTTAGAGTCAAGGAGACTCGAGTTCAAATCTGGCCTCAGACTTCCCTAGGCAAGTCTCATATGGGATCATGAAGAGTTGGACATGAGTGAACAAAACAACTTTGAGGTACCTGAAGGGTCAGAGCTCTGCTAAAGCCTTTATTCTTGATAGGATCATAAGGGCCATCTCTACTCGTCTTGATCTATATCTAGCCACTGAACCCATATTGCTCTGGAGGGGAAAATGAGGCAGATGATTTTGCGCAATCCTCCCTCACATAAATCCAATGCACTTATATGTCATGGCATCATCTCCCTGGTGTCATGGTTCTTTTCGAGAACGAGGGACAAACAATAACAATAACAAGTCATAGTATCATAGATTTAGAGTTGAAAAGGATCTTAGAGGTCAATCAGTGTAACCTAATTTTTCAGATGAAAAAAGTGAGTTGCATATAAAAAGTTCAGTAACTTGGCCAAAAACACATAGCTAGTACCTGTTAGGATTTGAATTTGGGTCTTCCTGCCTTCATACCTACTGCTGAGATAGGGGCTATATGGGAATTAATGTGAAAAGCTAAAGTAAGATGAAATCAAGAGTGAGCAAGGAGCTTTGGAGGTAGCCAAAATCAAGCCAAATCCAGGGGAAGAGACAGGAGCAGAAACAAAATGTGAATGCAGTTAATTGGAATGGGACGCTGAAAGAAGCAGACCAAGCCAAAAGGCATGGATGAATGGGGAATTAGAATTGAGAAATCAGGGTCAAAAACACAATGAAGCTGAATAAAAAAAAACACAAAGCTAGGTCGCTGTGGAAACAAGTTGTTGAGTGACAAGGAATGCATTTCCTTGGCTGGGATCCTGACAGATATTATGTGTTTATATTGGGAAGGCACCTCTGAGAGCTGTCACAGTAGTATTAAAATGATTTTCTACACTCTTAAATAATTGCTGCTAATTCTATTTTTGCTTATCAGTTTGTTTAAACTCATCCTCCTCTTACCTTGATTCATCATTTTGTGTTCTCTCTAGATCTTCTGATCCATTCTTCTATTTTTAAATAGTATCTCAAATTTTCTGGAACAATAGCATATAGTATAGCAGTGGAGTCAAAATCAAATGGAGATAGAGGCCACTAAAATGTACATAAGGATCCCTTCAGGCTTCATATTGACTTAGAAAACCACATATTAAGATTATCTCTGTTTTATTGAATTTTTATTTGTTAAATATTTCCCAGTTACATTCTAATCTGGTCTAGCTGCTCTTGGAATATTGTTAGCTCAATGTCAGTCTGGCTCCATGTTTGAAATTTCTGCTACATATTATAATAGTATTATATACTAATATACAATAATATTACTCCCATATATGATGATATTTGTTTCAGTTTTCAGTAAGCGGATTTGCCTTTACAATGACACACAACTAATTTTACCACATTAAAAATTTGGTTTAGTCATTTTGTTGTTGAAGGTGGTGCAGAAGTTTTGCTTAAAATAATAAGTTCCTCCAAGACAAACCTTTTAAGAATCACCAACAAAGTGACCAATTGTTTACAACTCTCCTGAGGGTAGAACAAGAGAAAACTTACTCCTAGAGAAACCTGAAGAATTAAGACTAAGAAGAAGAAAGGCAACAACAAGTCAGTTGAAAGAATATTAGATTCTAGGGGCAACTAGATGGCACAGTAAATAGAGCACTGGCGCTAGAATCAGGAGGACCTGAGTACTAGTGACCTTGGGCAAGTCACTTAGCCCTAATTGCCAAAAAAGGAAGGAAGGAATGGAGGGAGAGAGGGAGGGAAGAAGAAAGGAAGGAAAAAAGGGACGGAGGGAAGGAAAGGTTTGTAAGTCAAATTCTGGCTCTGCCATTTGTTTTCTGCATGACTTTGGGCAAATCACCTAACCTCTCTGATCCTCAGTTTTCTCAAATGTAAAATAAGACTATTGAAGCAGATAATCTATAAAATCCCTTCCATTTTAAAATCTATGATTCTGTGGTTTCTAAATAGTTTAAATTGCTTTAAACTCTGGGTTGAGTTGTGAAGCCCATTTACTTCTTTAAATACAAACATTTCAGTATAAAAAGAAAACACTTTGTAAATGAAACTGTGAACTTCTGTTATGTACTGTTTTTTTGTGTGTGTGTGTATATTAAATTAAATAAAATAGTAACAAAAATGCCTTGCTTGTCTGTGTCCCCTTTGGAACTTCCGTCTGTTTCCTTCTGTGTATTTTTTAAGTGTCATCGATGCTCTTATTTTTCTTTCTTTTTTTTACATCACCATCTCTACCTACCAACAATTCCCCCCACTCCCCTCAAAGCAGTGAAAGCCCTCCTTTATGATAATGACCATAATCAGGAAAAACAATTCCTTTATTAACTATATCTAAAGATGTTTATCTCATTCTTCATCTCTTGTCTATCACTTCTCTATCAAGTGATGGGAAACAAGTTTCATCATCAATCCTATGAAGTCATGATTGATCAACCATTCTAATCAATCCATGAATAGGCATTTCTTAAACTCTTACTATGCGACAAGCACTATGATAGAGTATATAGAGATAAAAATGAAGTAGTCCCTGCCTTCAAGGAGTTTATAATTTAATGGGGAAGAAAATGTTGTCATAAGAGAATTTCTGGCTTATCTTTATTACTGTCATTTACATAAGATGAGGGCACTATGTAATTATCTAGAGGCTACAAAATCAAGCTGAAACATCAACTACAGTCTGGTGTTGACTGGTTAGTTCCTACTCTGTCTGCAAATTCAAGTTTAAATAGCAGGTATAGGTCTGGTGTTAATTAGCTAGTTTTCTGTTTTATTCAACATAGATCTCTCTGCTCTCTGTTACTTAGTCTATAAATCATCATCTTCCTTTATTTGCTCTTTGAAGTTCCATTGTATCCATCCTGTTTATGTAACAAAAACTATATAACATAGCTTAAAACTTATGTTCAAGATTCACTGAATTTTTTTATTTAGTAATACCTGTGCTCTGACTGTGGTAAGTTAGTTTTTCTCTATCTCCACATCATTGATTGCATAATTGTCAGCAATATTTATCAATAAAAACCTTGGGCAATTTCTGTCACAATGTGCATATGAAAATATAAACAAAATACACGTGAAATGAATATAAGATAGTTTTAGAGGAAGGACAATAGCAATTGATTGATAAGGAAGAAGAAATGAAGAAAGGCCTCCTGTAAAAGGAAGTGCTTGAGTTGAGTTTTGAAGGAAACTAAGGAGTGGCTCAGTTCTGAAGTTTTGTCTGGTTTTATTAAAATTATTTTGCATTATATCATTATGGTTATTGCAAAAATTGTTCTCTCAAGATTTTAAAAATGACTGTAACATCCACTGTAATGGCTCAGAGTCATGTGTTGGTAAATGTTTTTGATAGTGTTTTCTAATAGAGACTCAGGGATTACTAAAGTTAGTTCCAAGTGTCTTAAAAAGGCTAATTGTTAAATTTTTAGTGCATCTATATCTTAGGAATCAGCAAATCATACACTGAAAATCAGAGCTTGGTTTGTTGTTTTGTTGATTTCTAGATTTAAGAAAGTGATGGAGAAAATTTTAATATTGTAAATTAAGCTTAAAAGTGTTTTGGTTTTTAGAGGAATTTTTTTGGAGGAAAGAGGATTCAGAGAAATAGTTGTTAAACATTTACCAGAACCTCCCTGGATGGAGAAATGAGTTGTAGATGAAGGGTGAGGAGGGAAAGAAGACTATGAACATTTGTGGAGGCAGTGGTAGATACTTATTGACAAAATCATCTTTCACTGCAGCCAGTCAATGCCATCATATCGCTTCTTCACTGCTCAAGAAGCAAAACTATAGGTGTTTCCTTCTTGTCCATTTCCCATTAAACTCCCTTCTGTATTAATAATTAAGAAGTGAGCTAATTAAGTGTATTGCCCCTCCTGGAGGATACTTGCATTTTAATTACTCTAATTCACCAATCTCTGCTAAATTGTTGGTGATTACTAATGGGTTGATTCATCCTTATACCAGATCACAAATCCATTTTAAAAAGCTGCTCTTAGTAGCTATTTGACCCAGGGTATCCTGTTAGGGAGATCTGTAAATCATACTACAAAGCCTTTAACACTAGGATCAAAGGTTGATAATTGGAAAGAACTAAAGTTCTTTCTTCTAGACCAATTCCTCCTTTTACAGACTAAGTACCTAAAGCTTGGGAGGATAAATGACTTGCCTGAGGCCACACAGGTGGCTTTAGAGGAGGTGGGATTTTAAACTAGTCCTTTTAATTTAGAATCTGCATATTTTTTTTTCAACAGTATCTTAATGCTTCTAGGAACTGAAGTGTCAAACTGATACTGAAGAATTAATGTGTATAAATGGAAAAGAAGAGAACTCTATGGTCTATTGTTGGCCTTAGATAGCAACAAAAGTGATTTCCTATCTTGTAACAAGCTGTTGGTCCATGGGTTAGATGCGAATAACACCAAGAGAAAATCAGGAAATATTGACCAACTAGACCAAGCTTTGATCCTTTAAATTCTACTTTTTCATAGTCATATTTTTCTCTCAATAGCATATGCTCTGACGTGGTATCATAGAAACATTGTGAGATATTTATTTTGGGTCTTTTCACTTCGCTACATTGCTAATTTCAGTATTTGTAAAAAGCAATAGGAAAAGCTATTTGGATTCATTTACAAGTCATTTTGGTTTGCCATTGGCATAGGTATTTAAATTTCCCTTCATTTGCCAAGACAGCACTAATCATAAACATCTTCTTGTCCCAAAAGCTGTTGTTTTTTAAAAATTGTCTCAAAAGAGAGTATTATGCAACATTAAAGAAATGCTGCTAAGCAATACATACTTCATATCACCCCTGAATGTGGTCAGATATAAATAGCAGCATAGACATTTAAGAGCTATTCTCACTGGAAAAAAAAAAAAAGTAATTAATTGGTCTTATACACAAAGGACTTCTCTCTCTCTCTCTCTCTCTCTCTCTCTCTCTCTCTCTCTCTCTCT
>JAJPUD010000163.1:549672-590639 GCA_023553655.1 Myrmecobius fasciatus | reverse complement strand
TCTCTCTCTCTCTCTCTCTCTCTCTCTCTCTCTCTCTCTCTCTCTCTTTCTCTCTCTCTCTTATTTTATTTTATTTATTTATTTTTTGAATAAGTGCTATGGCTTTAATTATAAGTAATTGTTCTTCAAATCAGGCTGCTCATATGTTTTATGTTCTATGTTCTAGAGAGTGACTCTTATACTAATCTATCATTTTTATTATTTTAGTCATCTGGATGTGTAAATAAAAGTTTTGTTTTTTTAATTCAGCAGAGTAAATGGAGAAATCTCACTGTCACTTTCCTTCAAAGTATGTCTTTTAAAGGTATAATTTAGGTGATGCAAATTTCCATTAACTTGTTTTTATTTTAGAATTCGACATTGGTACCTTGTTTTTTCTTTTGTTGAATAGTAGGAAAATACAAGTAGCATCACTGGTCCATGGAGCTGGGTGTATTACTTGTTAATATGTTTGTCAACTGGAAGTCCCCAGTAGAACTGCCTTTCCTGACTCATCATAAATAGGGGAAACTTGCATATCTATTAGAGGATTATTAAACATCTATCTCTTGCTTATTGAGAAATAGTAGATTTCTTTATTTCCAAAGTTAAACATAAGAGCTGTCATCTGGATCGCTAAATAGCAATTCACTCTTTACTTTCAACAGGCCTTCACATAGCTGACTGCATTTCAAAACTCAAACTCAAAAGTCTTCCCAAAATATCTGATTAGAACAGTAGATACACCTGTCCTTGTGGGTGACACCACTATTTTGTTGTCTGATCTTCTATGCATGCATGAAGAAATTCTTTGTTTCTAGAATAAAGCAGTTTCCTTGAATATAAGACAAATGATAATACCCTTTGTTTCTTTTCTGACTTACTTGGTGTTATATCCTAACTCCTGGGCCAAGCAGTTTGAAATAGAAATGGAATTCAGCAGCCTATCTGTATTTAGTTTAAAAAAAAAAGAAAAGAAAAGAAATAAAGTGATACCTTTGGTAAACATTAGTTAAATAATCCTCTTGGAATAAAAACTCTTCAATTAAGCTCAGAACTACATTATCTGGTGACAAGCTATGCTGTTATCCATTTCAAAACCTATTTAAAGGAAGATAGAAACACTGAGCAAAATTTACATTTAAAACTGCCCATTTTTCTTTGTTAATTCTTTTTTTATTAGGCTTTCTTATTAAATGTACACACTATAGAGATGAACAATCCTAGCATACAAACTACTCTAAGGACTCTATCTTGGCATAATTTCACAGGTGAAATCCTCATTAAAGTCAGTGAGAGTTTTGCCTAAGCAAAGACTTCTCTGTCAGAAGCATTTATTGAGTATCTGCTGTGTACAAAGGAATACAAAAAGATCCAAGCTATAGTCCAAGGAATTTATGATTTGGAAAGAAAAAGAGGGAGGGAACAGAGGGAATAACAAATAATGGAAAACATACTTTCAAAGCAATGTATAAGTAATAGAAATTATCTTTGGATGTCATTAGTACAGAAAATGCCCAGGTAAGGAAATTCCCTCTACTATTGCAGGTTAATGCCTTCCCTAAAATTTTTAGTATTATATGGTTAATGGATTAAGTCAGCCTAAATCAGAAGCAGGATTTGAAACCAGGTCTTCCAGTTTTCAAATCCAATTGTCTATACTGTATGTTCATACAATGAATACGTGTTCAAAAAAACAGGTAACATGTAATATTTTATTTATATCAAACCTGTAAAGTAGGTAGTAGGTAATTGACTAGCATTTATTAAACATGTAGTATGTGCCAGTTAAGTTCTAGGAAAGAAAAGACAAACAAAAGACAGGCAGTCTCTGTTTTCAAAGAGTTAACAGCCTGAAGGAGATATTATTATCCCTAATTTACAATTTGAACAATTGAAGTTCAGTACATTTGCCAACAATAACACAATGAATAAGACAATGAAGTCTGGCAAGCAGAATCTTGGGCCAAGTTTTCTGACCACATCTACCAGGGAACACAAAGTAGCATGGAAAAAATAACCCAGGGAACCAAAATACAGAAAATGTAATAAATTCAGAAAGGGATGTAGAATTAATTTTTGAAGAGTTTCTAAAGGAAATGAGTTGGAAAAAATTTTTTAAAGAAATGTCATAAAACAGAGGAAAGGAAATCATAAATGTTAGAGCAGAAGAAACCTTGGAAGTCATCTAGTTCAATCTTTTTGTTTTATAGATAAGGAAACTGAGGTCCAGAGAGGTACTTGTAGCTAGCTAGTAAGCAGCATCAAAGTTAAGATTTGAACCTAGACTCTCTGACTCTAAGTCCAGAACTCTTTTTTTTTGGGGGGGGGTGCGGTTGAGACAATCAGGACTAAGTGGCCTTAGGATCACACAACTAGAAAGTGTCTGAAGTCTGATTTGAACTCAGGTCCTCATGACTTCAGGACCTTGTGGAGGGCACGTATCCATTGTGCCATCTAGCTGTCCAGTAAGGAAATCTTTACACCATACTAGGATGTGTTTCTAGATTCAGTCAGTGTACCTGGATACAAATTCCATTTTACCTCTCATACCTGGGTGACATGAAGCATATCACTTAACTTCTCTGGCTTTCATCTATAAAATGGACTAACAACTTTAAGATACCTTCCAAATTTACAATTACATAAAGATTGTCCAACATAACTCTAGGTAGAGAAAGTGTTATGACCTAGCATGTACCAGGAGCATCTATTTTATTTGTTTTTTCATTGGTTCTTTCAAAACTAACTCTAACTCTCTCTCTGTCTCTCTGTCTCTGTCTCTCTCTGTGTCTCTGTCTCTCCTCTTTTTTGTCTCTGTATGTATGTATGTATCTCATGGATCCTACAATCCTCATTTTCCTTTCAGGTAATGAAAATCTTCATTATCATAGTCACAACTGACATCTATGTAGTGTTGTAAGGTTTGCAAGACTCTTTGGACCTTATTTCATTTGATCCTCACAACAAGCCTGTGAAGTAAGAACTGTCTCATGCTCTAGTACTTTAATCAAAAATACACACTTTAAATCTAGTGCAATTGATATGTGGTGTGTGTATATATATGTATGTATGTACAATGATCTACTAGATGGTCTATCCAGTGAATCAACAATCAATAAACTTTTCTTAAGTTTCTATTATGACTAAGTATTCCTATTTTTCCCAGTCTAGAAGCAAAACAGACAACTCATGGGCTAAAACCCAAAAGTGATGAGCATGGAAGCTTTGATTTGCTTTATTGGTCTGGCCTGGGCGAGTTTACCTGTCCTCAGGTAGCCTAGTAGCTTTCTGCTCTTGAGGGTTAACCATATTGATGCCAAACTTCATGTAGATGCCTGCTGTGCTGTAGCCTTACTACAACTCTCAACATTCAAGTTCAAGTAAACCACTAGCATCATACTCCTCTCCTTTCACACACAGCAGGGATTATAGGCATGATCTACCAAGCCTGGAAAATATTTTTTTTTAATTCAAACTATGTAGAAACTTCCAATGACAGAACTTCCTTCGCCAATTTGGGTCAGCACCTTCTTTGCAGAAACAGGCAATAAGCTTAATATCTTTTTCAAGGTCTCATGGCCAGTACTGAACCTTGCTTTTCTTGAATCCATAGTTAGCTATGGATTGATTAGCTAAGTCACTATGCCACATTGTTTCTCATATAGCTCCTATTGTACACTTAAGAAATACTTACTAATTTTTGATTGAATAGACAAATAGTCCATTATATACATATACATTTATATGTAAATCTATATGTCAATTGCACTAAATTTAAGTTACATATGCATGATTTAAAGTACTAGAGTCAAGACAGGAAAGAACCCACATGTGCAAAAATGTTTGTAAGAGCCCTATTTATAGTGGCAAGGAACTGGAAATTGAGTGGATGCCCATCAGCTGGAGAATGGCTGAATAAGTTATTGTATATGAATGGAATATTATTGTTCTGCAAGAAATGCTGAATAGGATAATTTCAGAAAAGCCTGGAAAGACTTGCATGAACCGATCATGAGTGAAGTGAGCAGAACAAGAACACTGTCCACAGTAACGGCAAGATCATGTGATCAGTTATGATTGATTTAGCTCTTCTCAACAATACAATGATCCAAGACAATCCCAAAAAACTTGGAATGGAAAATGCTATCTGCATGAATGTAAGTTGAAGCATAGTATTTTCACTTTATTTGTTTGCTTGTTTCTCGTGTTTTTTTTTCCTTTTCAGTCTGATTTTTCTTATACAACATGGCAAATATGGAAATATGTTTTAAAAGACTGTACATGTATAATCTATATCAGATTGCTTGTGTCTTGGGAAAGGGGAAGGTAAGGGAGAGAAGGAGAAAAAATTGGGAACACAAATAAAAATGGATGTTGAAAATTATCTTCATATATATATGGAAAAATAAAATACTATTGAGAAAATAATAAAGTACTAGGGCTGAGGCAGTAACTACTTCATAGGATTATTGTGAGTTTAACTAAATAGGTTAAGCAACTAGCCACTGGATCACACATGTAAGTAAATGCTGGAGCTGGATTTAAGTTAAGTAGACTCTTTCTACTTTTTCCATTGCGTTCCCACTGTTGAATGTAACATTGACACATTTTAAAGAGTCCTTTTATTTATTTTTAATATCATTTTATTTTTTGAAATATATATAAAGATAGTTTTCAGATTCATTTTTGTAAGATTTTATTTTCCAAATTTTTCTTCTTCCCTCTCTTATTTTCCCCTTCCCCAAGACAGCAAGCAATCTCATATAGGTTAAACATTTGCAATCCTTTTAAACATATTTCCATATTTGCCATATTAGTCAAGAAAAATCAGAACAAAAGAGAAAAACCATGAGGAGGAACAAAAGAAAACAAACCCCCAAAAGTGATAATACTATGCTTTGATCCACATTCAGTGTCCAAAATTCTCTCTCTAATAGCAGATAGCTTTGATCCATATTCAGTCTCCATAGTTCTTTCTCTGATTGTAGACAGCATTCCCATCCCAAATCTATTGGAATTGTCGTGAACCACTGAATTGTTGAGAAGAGCCAAGTACATCATAGCTGATCATCACATAATCTTGCTGTTGCTATATACAATGTTCTCTTGGGTCTGCTCACTTTACTCAGCATCAGTTCACTTAAGTCTTTCAAGGCTTTTCTAAAATAAACCTGTTTGTTTCTTATAGAACAATAATATTCCATTAATTCATAAACCATAATTTATTCAACCATTCCCCAGTTGGTGGGCATCCACTCAATTTCCAATTCCTTGCCACCATAAAAAAAAAGCTACCACAAACATTTTTGTACATGTAGGACCTTTTCCCTCTTTTATGATTTCTTTGGGATACAGATCCAGTAGTGACAATGCTAAATTAAAGGAAATGCACAGTTTTATAGCACTTTGGACAAAGTTCTGAATTGCTCTCCAAAATGAATGGATCATTTCACAGTTCCACCAATAATGCATTGGTGTTCCATTTTTCCATATCCCCTCCAACATTTGTCATTATCTTTTCCTGACATCTTAGACAATCTGAGTGGTACCTAAGAGTTGTCTTAATTTGCATTTCTCTAATCAATAGTGATTTAGAGCATTTTTATATGATCATAAAGGGCTTTAATTTCTTCATCTGAAACTTGTCTATTCATATCCGTTGACCATTTATTAAAGGCGCCTTTTAAAGAATACCAAGTTCCCTAATTCATTGTGGGTGGAGTTGTGAAATGATCCACCCATTCTGGAGAGCAATTTGAAACTATACCCAAAGAACTATAAAACTGTGTATACTATTTGATCCAGCAGCGCCAATACTGGGTCTGTATCCCAAGATAATCATAAAGGAGGTAAAAAGACTCACATGTGCAAAAATGTTTGTAGTAACTCTTTTTTGTGGTGGCAAAGAATTGGAAAATGAGTAGATGCGATCAATTGGGGAATGGCTATATAAGTTATGGTATCTGAAAGTAATGGAATGTTATTGTTCTATATAAAAATAATGAAAAAGCTTATTTTAGAATGGCCTGAAAAGATTTACACAAACTCATGCTGAGTGAAATGAATAGAACTAGGAATACATTGTACACAATAACAGCAAGATTGTGCAATGATCAACTATGAAAGCCTTGGTTTTTCAAAATGAAGGATAAACAACATTAGTTTATATGGCGTGCAAGAAGCAGAAAACAAGCATTTATTAAACACTTATAATATGTGGAGGACTCTATTAAGCACTTTACAACTAATATCTCATTTGATCCTCACAGCAATTTTGGGAAATGAGTATTTTTATCTTTAGATATTATTAGTTTATCTTTAGAGTTGACAAAACTGAGGCATAAATTAGGTGATTTGCCCAGGGTCACACAGCTAGCAAATATTTGAGACCTTCTTGATTCCTGGCCTAGAAGTGCTTTATTCATGGAGTCACCTAATTGCCCCTTTGCTTTCAGTATAGTGTGAACATTGATTTTTTCTTCTGTTTTAAACAATACTATTTTTTTAACCACAATATGTGTAAATACTTCATAGCCTTCTAAATTCAAATGTTCAGTGATTGTAAATAAAGTGTTTTCTGTATATGTCTCTTAAAACATTTATAAAAATTTGATTGTTGACTCCTGGAGAACTATGTAATATATACTTGGATATTCTTCATCTTCTAAAACTTCTGTATTATTTAAAATCTGTAATATGAGTAAAATTCTTATATTTCTAATTAACTTAATTTTAAAAACTGCTCAGCATTTCTCATGTACTTTAGAAAATTTCTGTATTCTAGCTGCCTGAAGTTGTAGGAAGATATTTTATTTCTTCCTTTAGATAATCCTGTTTAACTAAAGTCATCATCAGAGAAAACTTGGGACTTGGTATTTTTTGTTTGCTTTTTATTTTTTGAATTGTTTTTTTCTGGTTATACATGTACATTAATTTAATTACTATGTGTAATTGTAATATAAAGTGCCTAGCATATTCCCCCACCTATTTTAAGTGTTTAATAAATGTTTGTTTCCTTGCTTCATGAACTTCCTATAAACCAACGTTTGTCCTTCATTTTGAAGAATCAAGTCCTTCATAGTTGATTGTCACACAATCTTGCTGTTATTGTGTACAATGTATTCCTGGTTCTACTCGTTTCACTCAGCATGTTTGTGTAAATCTTTCCAGGCCATTCTAAAATCAGCTTTTTCATTAATTTTTTATAGAACAATAATATTCCATTACTTCCAGATATCATAACTTATTCAGCCATTCCCGAGTTAATGGGCATCTACTAATTTTCCAATTCTTTGTCATCACAAAAAGAGCTGCTACAAACATTTCTATAGATGTGGGTCCTCTTCTCTCCTTTAAGATTTTCTTGGGATACAGACCCAGTAATAGAAAAAAAATAGGATTATGAATACATGTGAAAAACTTAACCTAAATAATTGAAAAGGAGGGAAGATGAAGGAACTCACAAATTATCTCTGCTCCCCAGTAAAATTGGAAATGTGGATATGTCCAAAGCCATCTGTGGAGTGCAGTGGAGAGGACCCCAAAAGATGATATTAGTTATTTAAGTAAAATCTTGCTGATATTTCAAAATGCACACCACTTCCACAAAGGAAATAATATAATAGCATTTTGTCAAAGTTTCATCCTGTATCTAGAGGCTGGCTGCTGGTAGAACATAAGTAGGGAAAGAAAAAACTTAACTGGATTGAGAAGTACACCTATGATTCAAACATTGAAGGGAATAAACTTGTCATTTGGTAGCTTCCTCTTTTAACTAATTATTTTTGCTAGGCTTTAAGTTAAATTATTCCACCATTGGAGTACAAATACTTGAAGGGCCCTGTAATATTTCAGTGTTCTTGAAAAAGTTCAGTTGCCTCAAGTCAAGTCAGCAAGTCCTTATTAACCACTTATATGCAAGGCATTGTGCGAAGCACTGAGGATACAAATACAAGCAAAAACAAAAATATTCCCTGCCCTCAAAAAAACTTACCTTGTAACAAGGAAAGCAACATTTTTTTAATTTATTAAATGAATTTAATTTTTAAAAAGTATTTTAAAAGATGGAGTGTGGGGAAAATAACTTCATGGGGCATGATGGAGAAAGAAGTCCAGAGAGTCAGGAGCAGAGATAGAAGAAAGATGGCTGGCTGGAGCTTAACCTCAAATGGATATATTAGGAGGATCTCATCAATATGAGAAAGAGGTGATAGGGGCAGAAGGAAGCTCCAAGGTAAGAAGGCAGCTGAGGCATGGTCACAAAGTCCTGAGAGTCAAAAGTCCAGAATAAAAGGAATGAAGGGTAATTTCCCTGGGTAGTCCCTCAAAATGTAGATTCTGGAAGCATCTCATCAGTGGGAGAAGGTGATCTGAGAGATCTCTCAGGGTAAGGAGGCTGTAAAACAAGGAACTTCCAGGATGAAAATAGTTCAGCTGGGACTGAGAAAGGCAACTCTGAGATTATTTCTGACTGGAGCAAAATCCAAGGAATTTGAGTTATGCCTAGGCAGCTCTGTGGTTAAAAAAAAAAAAACAAAATAGAATACCAGAGCGGCTACAGATAGAGCACTTCTGAAGCACAAGCCCAATGAGTTTGCTTCCTTGGGACCCAAGAAAATGAGTCCTAGATTTGCTTATGGGATTGGGATGGGAGGATCAAGTAAAATGTGTAATGGAGACGGTTGTTGGTATATAATGAATAACAACAATATACTTGTAATTATTTGTTTTAATATAATCAGTAATCAGTAACAAAACACTTTTTTTTAAATGCCTACATTTGCAGTTATGTGGACTGGCAGGGATGAGGAAGGGGAACCAGAGAGGACACTGGAGGAGAAATGAAGGGAGAGGTCCATGTCTCCATCCTGTTGTCCTGGGGAATGGAAATGAGAAGCCATTTGGCATGAGTGACTGAGAAACCCTATGTTGGGCTTGGTACAGATAAAGAACCCTGGTGCTACTGAGGATTCATTTTACAATTAAGTTCTTTCTTTGACCATATAAACGGTGCGTGGTAAGATATCCTTTCTTTACCTCCTCTCTGCTCATTGCATCTGTTAAAATTATTATGAGGTCCAATCTCTCAGCAGTGATGGAGGGACAGGAAAAAATTAGTCAAGATAACTTTCCTGGATGTTTGTGATTTCCTTCATCACTTTGACCTTTCTTAGTATAAGCTGATTTGCAGGATGTGCTTAGTTTTTATTATCTCATTGGGACTATCATACATGTTTATAGAGACACCAACCCCTTTGTGGCATTTCTTTTCTTTTCTTTTTTTCTTTTCTTTTCTTTTTTTTTTTTGCCATACTTTAACATTTTATCAATAGCATCTGGATAATCTTTGAGTTGTTGTCTGATGATAATTAAATCATTTTAAATTGTACCAGAACCCTATTTTCCTATCTGCACCATTTGGAACATATGTGAATGAATTGAACACCACTTGCTGCTCATTAGAGGCCCCCCCCCTTACACACACACACACACACACACACACACACACACACACACACTCTTTTTCTCCCTCACACTCACTTTCTCGAACTTGCTTTCTGCATACACACACACACACTGTATCAGTGACTTAAACAGCTCAGGGCTTGGGTAAAGAACAATGCTGGGAGTTATTATGCAAGATCTTCCAAGGTTGGTACTCTCACACCAGAGCCAAAATCTACCCAGACTAGCAACTGCCATCCTATCCTCTGATCTTTGTCATGCAAATGGATTAGATAAGGAGGCCTTTAAGGGGGAGGGTTTTTTGTGGGGAGGGTTGTTTTGCTCTCATGATTTTTATTCCTTTTCCACTTGAATCTCCAACAATATGAGAATTTGAGCAAATTACTAATAATCCGAAAATTGACTGATGTCTACTATGCCTTGCACCTTTAATGAGTGTTTGTTGAACTGAATTAAGAGTTAAATTTATTGGCATCCATGGTTAAAGTTTCTGAACACATCTGACATACCTAAGAATGAATCTTAGACAGAAGCAAGCCCATTTCTTAGTAACTGGCCTTTTTTGTTGTTGTTTCCAATGCTCTGTTTGTGCAATAGGTTAAAAAAAAAATGGTCATTCCTATAGTATCCCAAAGAGAAATCTCACCAAGAATGGAGCAGGTTGCCTGGGTACTGGAGAAAATCCCTCAGGGAAAAAGGCCCAGCTTTCAGCCAATTTAAAAAAGGGGGGGCAGGGGAGGAGGTTAAACACTTTTTAAAAAAGAAACAATTTAAGCCCAGCTATATTTTTCAATCAGTTATTTGATTTTTCTTTGTTATAAGGAATTTGTTAGCTAATTGTTCCTGGCCTTCATTGATAGCAAATTGTGCCTAAAGTTCTTCTTTGAATACTTCACTGGACTCAATTGTTTTAAATTTCCTAATCTGTGTGAATAATTCCAATAATTATAATCTTAATTCTTTCTTCTCCTTTGCTTCTCCCTTGCAGGCAGATGGAAATATTAAGGTTTCACAGAAATTTTTATAAAACTTTGGTAAAACCATATTCTATTTTAAAAAATAAGAAAGAAAATATACATTTGAAGAAAAGAAAGAAGAAAAAGATAAAAGGATGCTAGACACAACCAACTTCTAAAATGCTCAGAATATAGAATCTGCCCAATGGCAATAAGGCATAAATATATTAATTGTGTGCTCATGTAAATACTTATTGTATGTATATTATTGTATGCGAATCCTTATTTTGGTAGAAAATATATTTAACATTGTAGAATGGCAACAATCCTGTACCAAAAAGTCTTTATTTCATAACTTTCAGATATTACATTATATATATGTTTTATGATATTAACAGATATGATTTCATTAACAGTAAAAAAAAATCCCCATAAAAACTATGATGGTATTGTAAATATGCTATGAAATGTCATTTTCTTTTCCTTTAAAAAGTTTAGTTGGGGCAGCTAGGTGGCATAGTGGATAGAGCACCAGCCCTGAAGTCAGGAGGACCTGAGTTCAAATGTGGTCTCAGACACTTAACATTCCCTAGCTGTGTGACCCTGGGCAAGTCACTTAACTCCAATTGCCTCAGCAAAAAAAAAAAAAAAAAAGTTTAGTTAACTTAATCATCCTTTTTGGGCACCACTCAAGCTATAGAACCAAAAATGTGTGTAAGAAAAATGTCTGGGTTTTATTTTCTTAAATGAAATGTACATATACATGTTAATTTTATAATATATTCATATACCTACACATATATGATCTTTATAAGTTTATTTAGCAAGAAACCAAATATGAAAAGGAAACAGATTTTTCAAATGGAGCTTTAATTGTCTTTCATGCATGTTCTACAGATCATTAATGACTGTTTACAAATCCTGCATGGAATGACTTTACACCAAAGGAGAGGGTAACATATCTTCATTGTTTATAAAAATGACAGCTCCTAATGGACCATATTAGCTTTAACACAAACTATTAAATCCCCTTCATTAAATTATTCTGTGTTCTATTTTGGAATTTCGTTAGCTCTGGGAAGTAGGTGCAAACTCCTAAGGAAACATGAGCACACATTGAGACTATTATAGATAATGTTTATTAAATAAGCCTCTGAGGATGTTTTTCTTGGGTTGCTCTCAAGCATTTTGAAAGAGTCATGTTCCATGTTTGAGGTCCCATGTTTCTTCCTCTTAAACTATGAGCAGCTGTAGCACATGACCTACTTCTGTAGAACCCTGTAATGATTTCCTTCCTTCAGTGGCTTCAGGAGTCCTTCTTCTGCCCTGTGAAAAAAGGGACAAATATTTTAATCCAAGCAAAATGCTAAAGCAGGGATTGTTGGTTTCAGGGAAGAAACCCAATACAGCTATATCACTGAGTATAGGCCTCAAATTGGAACCATCTGGGCTTCAGAAGTTCTCTGAGATCTTTGGGGAAGGCATAGATATTCTTGCCTAGGGCTGCAACTCATACACCTGCAGAAACGGCAGACATGTCAGCACACTCACCCAGGAATGCAAGCTTTTTCACAGAGCAAAGAAGCAATGCCTTAGATTAGCAGAGGTTGATACGAATTTTAGCTAACTACACATCACAACAATTCTGAAGGTGATATGAATACACTGCTAATAATATTCTTAATAATCCAAGTGGTCCTTTGGGAACATATAGTGTTCAAGTTAAGTAGAAATATAACAGATGGCTATCCAATACCATTTTTGGTAAGCATAAGGAGGGTAGTATATATAAATATATATATATATACATATATATATAATAAGCATAAGTAGTATGTGTGTATATAAGCATAAGGAGGGTAGTTTGACATTGAAAAAGTTAATTTTTGTTGTTGTCATCATAGAATATAAGATTGCATACGTGGTGTAAAAGAATGTATGTGTGTGCATTCTGGCATTCTTTTTATAAATATCACTTTTTTTTCTCTCTAGGACATTTAAAAATTGCTGGCAAGTCTTTTAATTAAATGGAAGTATTTTTTTAAATGGTCCCCACTAAGTAAACCAAAGAAGATGGTACTCACTACAGAAAAGTTGTTAAAGACAAAGCAATCATTTAAATATCTACCATTACTATTGCAAATTGGATCTACTTCTACGTGTGTGGGAGTTTGAATCAACTCTTTTCCAAATAATAATTACTAGAACCTTTTGCTTAATTATCAGGTCAAAGACTAGAAATCTTATCACTTAAATATTCTAATTAAAATCCACTCCAGAAAATAACATTATCTGGAAAGAAAATGGGAAATAAGAAGTAAATTGAAATGGTGTACATGTTGCTGATGTTTAATAAAATATTCTTCAAATGTTGGCACATGAGAAATGTCATTTTTTAGTCTATCTCCAATTTTTATGTTTGTATTTTAGAGTAAGAATTCTTAGCCTGAGGTCTATGTTGTTTGTTAGTTGTTGTTTTAAATATATTTTTATAGCTGTATTTCAACAAAATTGGTTTCTTTTGTAATTCTATGTATTTTGTTTCCTGTATTTACCAAAAGTATTTTGAGAAGATGTCACCAAACTTCCACAGGATTACAAAATATGCAAAAAAAAAAAAAAGGGTAAGAATCCCTGCTTTAGAGTAAAGAAAGGTAATGGTCCCAATATTGCTATTGTAGAAATCCCAAATAATCTGACCATTACAAGAAATTCTGAGAGTGGGAATTTCATGCAGTTGTCAACACACAGGTTAAAGATGAATATGTTGATCAAAAAGTTAATCTGGGGGTTGAGGATCGCATTGAGGGAAAATATTGAGGTGGTATTGAAATACGTGTTAGAGGAGTAAATTTAGCCATTTAATTTCTGGTCCATCACTAATAATAACTAATCACAGAAGAAAAAGAGCACATCCAATAGCTAGGGACGATCTATGTAGCATAAAATATATTTAATCTTCTGAAAGAATATGTAGTTCTTTTTTCCCAGAAAAAAAAAGACATTTAAATTTAATACCTGGACTCTTTCAATCACCCCTCTCAAGTTTATATTTTTACTTTAAAATATTTTTATACTAATATGTCAGAGCAAATTTATTAAATATTTTTCAAAGTGTAACTATATGTATAAATGTAATTATATTATATATATATTATACATATACATGTACATATGCATATACATATACATAATATATATACACATAACACATATGTATGTAACAAAGCTTCCAAATACATTTTAAAGACCGTTCTCTGTGTTGCATCTCAGTGCTGGAAAGTTTCTCACATGCAGACTTTGTCACAATCCAACTGTGAACAGTGAGGTAAAATTGTTTCAGTTGGACTCACTTTTTTTCAGATCCAAATTTATATGTGTGAATCCAAATTTTTAACCAAATCTTTGTTCTCTTTCTCTCAAGAAATTTTCACGCTCCTGCCCACGTAACCAGCTGCACGTAGCTAACTCTTCCCACCCCGCAAGCCTGACAGCCTCCACCACTGCTTCGGCAACAGGATGAGACTTAATGAAGCTCAGCACACTTCCTACTAAGCTTCCTGTGGAAAACCAGTCATATGAGACTGGGAAATGTATTGCTACAATATGGTCTGGCTTCCTCAGCCAGGAGCCAACTAAAAATTAAGTCGATAACACAGCATGGGGGCAGGGTAGTGGTTTCTCAGTGTAGTTGAGGAACAATATATTGTTATCTAAAAACTAAAGCTAAGTCTTCCTTCAAAAAGACAAGGTTGTTGTCTACATGAATCACTGAGAGAATCCCCACAAATATCAATGAAACTCCATGGAAAGAAAGCCTTATCTATAATTCTGAATAAATTAATGAATGAATTAGAAATTCTGAAAAACTTTTATAGTTTATTTTATGAAACAGAGAAATTTCTTTAGTCCTTCTTTATTGGCCTCACCCAGTGCTGACAACGATGAATATTGTTGGGGAGTTTTTTAAAGGAAAAAAAAATTGTTGCATACTTGTGAAGTTGCCAGTATTCACAATGGACAGGACTTAATTAATTGTTTTTAAAGTATTTAAGAGAAAAAAGATCCTGATGGATCCACCTATCAGTTTGCTGCTGTCTATTGCTCAAAAACCAACTTTGGTTGTTCTGAAAGATGCTAGGGAGTGAATCAGACTGATTCATGATTTGAGAAAGTTCCTCTCTTGATTAGGAGGGGGAAAAAATTCTGCCAAAATGGTCAGGAGGTGACGAAGACTGACTTCTCAGCCCTTTGCTGCCAAATCTTAACTGCCTGAAAACTTACAGAAATGCTTGATTAAAACTAGAATAAAAATCTTCAGTTGCCTTCAGCAAACCACAGCACAAGGGTGGGAAAAACAGTGCCAGGTTGCAGTTTAAGTATAGTACTTGGCACCTGCTGAAAGCACAGCTCCCTTCCTGTTTAATAATTAATTCAACTTTAAAGCCCCCAAGGATCTGGACTCAGCACCAGCTTCAGAAAGCATTACAGAAACAAAATGCTTCCAGAACTGCAAAAGGGAGAGAGGGAGAGGGAAAGTGAGAGGGGGGGGGGGGAGAAGAGAGAGACAGAGAGAGAGAGACAGAGACAGAGAGAGACAGAGACAGAGACAGAAACAGAGAGGCACACACAGAGAATAACATTTCGAGAAACATCATACAAGGCAGAGAAGTGGGGGGAATGGAAATAGGAAATGTAAAGAACTAGGAGATGGAGAAATTTCCAACAATAAATAGACAAAAAAGCAAGGTTATTCACGGCCACTGGCACCAAGACTGCATGCTACACTTCGAGCCAGAAGTCATACATTTGGAGAAAAGGCTTGTTACCCTTAGGCTAGTAGAGACCAAGAGGGTAATGTGCTCAGTCTCTGGAAAAGGAGAAATCCAGCCTTGCTGTTCATTAGTATCCCCTGCTCATTAGTCAAAGAATCACACTAGAAATGGGATCAAAGGTAGCCATCCCTTCTCACTAACATTTTCCTTCCTCTAGCCCTCCACTCCTCCCCACTCTGACACCATTCTTCTCTTGCTAGCGAAAATGTCAGAAAGATTCCCTGGCAGTAAGAGCCAGAAATAAGAAGAAATGGGAGGTACAACCCAAAGTTGAGAGGAAAAGGCAAGAGAGTAGAATACTGAATTTAAGCATAGAAACCAAGCAGGTTGCTTGAGTCTGAATATGCTATTATTAAATAGTACCACACAAATGAAGTCAGGTACATGTAAAGAGGAGTTAAGAATTCAGTGAAATCACTAGATTGTGCTTTTTTTAATTTATGTAATAAGTTTCATGTTCTCTGCTAGTAAGGAACTACAGGCAAATCATAAGCACAAGAAATAGCACATTATGGAGGCTCAAAACAGATAGAAACCATTAAGCAAACATGAAACCCACTTTCCTTGCGTGAGGAATGAAGAATATCACCAGAACAAGACATATGTGTACTCACCTTCAGCCACTTGACTTTTAAAGACTTAGTTTGGACAGTTAATCTTATACCTAAACTACATGGGCTATTCTTATGGATACCAGCAAATCTATGAACATAAATGCATTTTTAAGATATGGCATATAACATAAATTGATGGATTAATTAAATGAAGGAAAGAACTAGGTAATCTAATAAAAGATGAACTGTGTTTGCATTCTTCTTATTAGGATAAAAGAGAAGAAACATAAATTTCATACATACACATACATCCCTCTGGGATATGAGACATTTTGAATAACACCACTCATGATATTGAGCTAAATGACTAATCATATTAAGAATTTTTCCTAAGCCTTTTATAAAATTTTTTTCAGAACATAAAATATTTAAAAAGTAAAATGTTTTTTAAATTAGGATATATTATTAATGCTTTACTTGCATATCAAAACTTGTTTAAAGAAAATTTGCTAAAATTATATGGAACTCTTTTTATATTTAGTTTAAGGAAATATGCTAAAATATTTATCCCCACTAAGATGATAGTGTTCTGCACCCATTTTTTTTCATTAACAATGCACAAATTTACCTTGAAATTATAAAAGCCATTCATCTCTAATAATACTAATAAAGTTCCCATTGCATCAATACTTTAAAGCTGTACAATTAAAGTTTTGAAATTTAAGGTCAATTTGGATAATTTTCAAAGTTGAAAGAATGATTTTCTTTACATGTGAAAATGTGGCCGCTAACATGGTGCAGTGGAAAGAATACTGGAAGTGGAATCAGGAAGACTCATCTTACTACTGTGTGAGCAAATCACTTAACCCTATTTACTTTAGTTCTTCATCTATAAAAATGAGAAGGTAATGGCAAACCACTTCAGTATCTTTGCTAAGAAAATCCCAAAATGAGAACACAAAGAGTCTGAAGACAAAGAACAGCATATGTGAAAATGTTGACATTTCATGTTTTCTTTATTTATTAAACTTCAGTATCAAACTTACATGACTGACTTCTTGGTATAAGTCTCAAAGTTTTCCTGATATAGCACAGCTTTGGGAATTTCCTATGCTCATGTTAAAGGAGAAACTATAGTTTGGTCTTAAACCTGCCTTTATTCTGCAGCCTTTTCTGATTTGCACTGGCTTGGATCACTTTATGACTTCTTTTTTTTTCTGTGAAGACACATGTATGGATTAATACCAAGCACATATATCTCACTTTTGCTCTAAATAATGCAAGTGTACCTTGATTGGAAGTTAACACTTAAAGGGGTCCTTACTATTTAAAGGACCCCTATGGAAAATCCTTATGTAAAACCATAAATCCTTTGGTAATGAAAATAATCTACTAGTTTATGTATTTGTATCTATCTCCTAGAGGCTCAGAAAAAAAAAACAATTTTTATAAAGCACTTTGCAAACTTTAAAACACTATGTAAATTCCTAGACCGAAAGTTACAAGGGTGTTAGAGTCCAGCCAATCCAATTCTCTCATTTTGCAGATGTAGAAACTGACACTCAGAGAAAAGTTAAATTGCTGAGACAGCTAGGGCTCAGTGGATAGAGCACCAGCCCTGATGTCAGGAGGACCTGAGTTCAAATTTGACCTCAGACACAACACTTCCTATCTATGTGACCCTAGGCAAGTCACTTAACCCCAATTGCCAAGAAAGGAAGGAAGAGAAAGAGAAGTTAAATTGCTTGTCCAAAGTCAAACAGGGAGTAAGCATCAGAAGCAGGATCCAAGATCCTATTTATAAGTATGGCACAGTGATTGCTTTGCACATAGCCCTCACCTACTAAATACTGGCTAAGTATCTATTACCCTATCTCATGATTAGTAACTGTTCAGATTGGCATGTCACTACCAAGTCTTAGTGAACTGGGGGGGGAGGAAGTGTTAAGAATTCCATAAGTGGCAATACACCCAAAAATGAAAAGAAAAAGCCATTGATGTGGTAATTAAAATGTGGCATATCACAATACTAATGATTCTTAAAAACATTCTTCCAGAATGTGTATGCATTGAAGATAATGGAATAATTGACTATGAGCAACAGATGAGATCAGAGAAAACTGAGAAAATAAAATTCAGACTTGATTGGCCAAATATTCATATTGTTACTTTGATCTTTGTCCTGAACTAAAGACAGTTGGATCTCAGAGCCAAGTAGAAATAGAGAAGGCCCTAGAGACCTCAGTTAAAAATCAAACAAAATTGAGGAATGTCACAAGCAAAAATGAACAGTAACACCATGAACTCAATGAATATGATTTGGCTGGATCATTTATGTTCTAAAATAAAAATGAAACATCATAGATGCAAAACCTTGATAACCTAAGCCAACTCAAGCATTTATGGGTTCAATTTGATCTTGGCTGGGAAGGAAGCTGGCAAGTTTCACCAAGGCACCAGGAGTACTTCACATCAAGGCATATGCCTCAACACTTAAAGTTGGATCTAGAAAGTCCCTAATTGCTTCTGACAGTTTTTTAAAATATAATTTCATAGAAAAATAGATGAAAACCTCTGCAACTTCTCAAAGTATTAATTTTTTCTTAGTTTTAAAAGAAATATAAATAACCTTTTGGCCATTGCTAGCATCTTCTAGTGACTTATAAAAATGACTAATACAAAATGAAATAGGAGATGAATAATTGCTGGGTATTTTCTAAGTTTCTTCTCAAACATGGATGTGTCTTCTTGACTGTGTCTATGTAATCTATAAGAAGAGTGATATTATAAATGAGTATGGGTACAGTATAGACGGATGCCTTGGAATGGTTCCCATGGCATTACTGAAAGGGTCTATAATATTATTCAACATGCTCTGGGTATTGTGGTAAACAGAAAATATATGAAACATTTTAAGAATAGAGATATCCTTCTAAAGTCTGAAAAGAAATAAGGTGAAAAAAGCTAAAAAGCTCCTGGATTCTGCTTCTCTGTCAAAATGTTTTTCAGTGAGTTGTCATTCTAACCTATTCTAAATTGGCAATGTCTTCAGATAAAAGCTAGATTTTTATATCCAGTCAGTAATACATAAAGGCTAATTATTTACACAACTCCATTAAAATATTTCTCCCAATAAAGATGAAGTTTAATATTTCCCTTTTCTAAGTTTCATCTTCCTTAATTTTGCCCTATTTTAAAAATGTTTTCTGAATCAGCTGAGAACATCAGCATAGGGATGGTTCTTGAGCTTGGAACAATTTTATTAAACATTGGGTTAACACTTTATTTGCACACGAAGCTTTGGTTGAAAATTAAAAATAAAAGATAGGGTATTGGTTGCTAATTCTACTTCAGGGTGACTTCTCTTCAAGGGCAATTAAATAGCATCCCCGGTCTGTTAAGTTTAGTGGCAGCTTCTCTTGTAGGCAGCAACATTTCCTCAAGGACAACTTCAGTTTAAGGGATGCTATTCTTTTACATTACTAAACTGAGTGTGCCTTCTACTCCAGACTAGCTTTTACTTGAATTGATATGGGTAAGTGTATGTATGTTCTCTGACCTTTCTTCTTTAAGAATTAAGTTTTGCTTTACCAGGTAAATGCCTCTTGAGCAAAATTTTCATGGAGCAGTAGTGACATCCTGTGGTTATTCTTGTTTAAGGCAGCTTCATTTCTCTAAGGCCATTTTCAGGGAATAGAGAAGCAAAAAATATATACCAAATTCAATCACTGTTTGTTTTGCAGATGAAAAAAGAATTTTAAAAAATTCTTTGGCCTGTGATTATTTTAGTAGCGTAGAAGATCTCTTCTTTTTTTCCCATAGTGACTATAGGACAAAGCAATATTCCTTTTTTCTTCGAAACAAGATTCTGTCAAGTCAAAATACGGAAAGAATGCCATGGTATTCAGATGATGCTGTATGATAGTACCTGATTTTTGCCATCTGCTCTTTTAAGTTTCTCTGTAGTTTGGCTCAACTTGAGGCACTTGCTGGAGAAGAGGAAAGCTTACATTCTGGAAGGGAAAAAAGCACAGCATGCTTTAAAAAGAAAAACAGTGGGTATTTTGGCATTTTTACCCAGCAGATAATGCACCCATGACACTCAATTGAAGTCACTTAGTTGTAAATACGATGCTACAGTTGACATTTTCCATTGGTAAAATACTGAAAAGTCCACACTGAGTAGACAAAAAGAAATGAAACTTGGGGAGCAAAGCCAATCACCAGAGTGGCCTACAAAGGGGCTTCATAAAAACATTTGTCAGGAGTTCAGAATGATAACTCAGCTTAACACACATGGTACCATGAGCAACCTGCTCTGTTTTAAACAGTAGAGAGCAGGCATTGGAGTTTATGTTGTTCTGTTTATTAAAAACGGATGGGAGTACTTGACAGAAAAATCAAACTTCTGGTCATGGCTCATTAATCTCTGTTGTATCTGTCAAATATATGTGTCTAGAGTTTCAACAAGGTTCTAGAAGTGAGGTTACTGCTGTGCTTTGGTATTTTCTCTAATTTTGAATGGGAAAGGATGCTGCCAATCACCTAATAAGAGAGAAGGATATAGGGTCTTTGTGTCAGACTACTGTAATGGTCAGTTGTACATGAATCTATTTTAAAACAAAATTAGTGACATTTTATTAATATTTAGACTATATCCTTCTTCATGAAAGGCAGAAGTCCTAAAGTGAATGCAGAATAAAATTTAAAATTACATACATTTTACAGAAGAAAAAAATAATTGTAGAAACAGATCCATAGGTATATTACTTTTTTAATATACATGTTATTCAAGCTTCAGGAGGGTTTGGGGATGGCCATACATGGCAAGAAAATTTGGGGAGTCATAGTGAGATCATAGATTTGGATCTTGAAAGAACTTTAGAAGACTTTCCAGTCCAATTAGAAATGAGGAAATCTGGGACCCAGAGAGCAACTTGCTTAAGGTCATCCTAGTAGTAAGTGGGTAGCAGAACTGGGTTTTGAATGCAGTTTTTCTAACTCAAAATTCAGTGCTTTTCATATATCAAGGTTCCTTTTGCAAAATCTGAATTAGAAGTTTAGCATTTCAACTTATGCTATTGGTTGAAGTCATATTTTCATATGTTAATTCAATTCAATAGGAATTTAAATATCTGTTATACAGAGCAATGGAAAAGATTAAATAAGATAATAATAGCAAGCATTTATATAGCACTTTAAGGTTTGCAAATGCTTCATAAATGACAAAAAATATTATTTCATTTGATTGTCACAATACCATTGTGAGGTAGGTGCTATTATCCCTGTTATAAAGATGAGGCAACTGAAGTATTTAGAGGTTAAGTGACCTGCCCAGGTTTTACACAGTGTGTTTGAGGCATGAACTCAGATTTTCCTAAGTCCAAGTCCATACTCTTATACATTGTTGCATCTAGCTGATATAGTTGAGAGTATATAAAAAATACATATACAACTATAATGGAAAAATAATTTAAAAGGATATAGAAGTTCAAGGTAACTGAGAGGGTCTAAGTGAAGTCTCAGTGGATATAGCTTTGGTCCTGGAGTGAGAAAGACCTCAGTTCAAAATGAGCCTCAGATACTCATTGGCTATGAGACCCTCTGTTTGCCGTAATCCACTGAACAAGGAACTAGCAAATCACTCCAGTATCTTTGCTAAGAAAATTCCTCAGACAGCATTGGCATCCATGCGGTCACAAAGTCGGGCAGTACTAAATGACTGAACAACAACAAAATCAGGTCAGAGGAAGGGATGATGATCTATGATTATGATAACCAAAAAATCCTCCATAGAGCATGTGATTCATAAACTGTGCCTTGGAGGATTTTAACAGCCAAAACTGTAGGAAAGAGCAAAAGGGTATGAATAAAAGCCCATATCACACAGAATATGGGTGCAGGGAAGAAGGGGGTGGTGGTGAAAGTAATCTAATTTGGATGGAGCATAGATTTGGTGGGAAATATTATGTAGAGATCCTTTAACTAAGGATTTTAGACTTTGTTTAATAGGAAAGAAGAAAAAAACAAGCATTTAATATTCATCTGTTATGTGTCAAGTACCCTGCTAAGCACATTGCAATTATTATCTCATTGGATTTTCTCAACAACCCTGGAACTATCTTTTCTTATTTTAAAGATGAGGTAACTAAGACAGACACTGGTTAACTGACTTTCCCAGGATCACACAGCTAGTAAATGTCTCAGGTCAAATTGGAACTCTAGGCTCAACAGCCACCTAAGCTACCCAAATAGATAAGTAATAAAGAACCATTAGATAGAGATTTTGAGTGGTGGAGTGGCAATCTGAAACCAAACAGAAAAGCTGGATTCAGCTGCAGAAATACAGATGGAGTACCCTCATTTACATAGAGGCTGAATTTAAAAGAGAGAACTATGGATGATGCTTGTCCTGAGATCTTTTTCTAATATGATCACTATTATGTTAAATAGATGGATAAATAGAGAGACAGAAAGATAGAGAAAGAAAGAAACAAATAGAGACAGAGAAAGAGATATGAATGTATGTGTGTGGGGGTATATATGTGTGTGTGTGTGTGTCTTCCTTTGTCTAAATTTCTTGGCCAAAGGGGATTTTGAAATGAAGCTATCATAACTGACCACACCCTATTGACCTCAGAGAAGTTTGGGTCACACAGAGAAGTACAGTAATTTTACCCATATAGGTTCCTTATTTGTCCACACAGTTGGGCAAATCAGCTGGAAATTTCATCTTGCTAAGGATAAACAGAGGGTTTAAACAGGCCTGTTTTGAAATGCCTTTCTCCTGTAGTCTCACTGGGCTCTTTTTTTCAAAAAGCATGCATATTTTTTCTCATCTCCTAAATAGGTCAAGTCAAATTCAGGACCCTAAAAAACCCTTTCCTATAAAGTGGAAGGAGGGTAGTGTAGAACTCTATTAGATCTCAAACATTTTTTTTTTTTAACAAGACCACAATATTTTCACCACCACTAACTGTATCTACTCATAGAAATGATGCATCAGAGAACTAGGAGCAGTGGTATTCTAGAGAAGGGTCACTACTGTGAGCCATATTTTCAATTAAAAAAAATGTTTCTTATTTGCCCACAGCCCGATTTCTTTTAGGCTTGACTTAATTTGCATGATTGAGTTAATCCATGTGTGAAATGCAGTAGGGGGAGACTTGATTGAATGGGTAGCCAGAAAAGCAGTGTTATTAGAACATAAAAAGATTAAGATATGCATTGCTTCCATTTTCAGTAGCCACCTACAGTAACAAACAGATAAAAGAATCAAATTGATCACTGCAGTAGGAAGAGAATACACAAGCTAAGCAAACTGTGTACCTTCTTCAGAGAAAATGCATTTTTAGAAGCATTTATTTCTCATTAAAATATTTCCTAATCTTTACTCTGGATTTATGCAGGACAAGAAGACTTTCTCCAAATGATATCCAATAACTCCTGCCTTGCCCTCCTTGTTTATGATCTAAGTCCAAAACTATATTTAGATACACCATTCATGCTCATTCTGATAATTATCTTTACCTAAAGATTAAGCCATTTAAAAAAAATTTTACACTACTTCCTGATTGCATGGCTCTTCTTCAGCACTACAGAACTCCCTGAAATCAAAAATCATATATATTATGTGTCTACATTACTTCTAAAGTTTCCATAAGATTATAGGATTTTAGAGTTGGAGAGGATCTTGTAAGACATTTTGCACATAAGGAAACCTCATTTCGTACATTAAAAAAACTGTTCCAGAAACATTAACTAAGTGACTTGCCTAAGGTCACACTGGTAATAAATGGTAGAATCAAAATTTGAACTCATGTATTCTGACTCCAAATTCAGTGTTCTTGATACTTGTTTCAGTGTTCTGCTCTGTACTGTTTTCCATTTGATGATGGCTAAATTTCTATGAAGGCTATTTCATGACATGTAAAAGTTTTACTGTATAATACTTATGAGTTAGATATGAAATGGTGGTGTGAACCTGTGTTGAACTGAAAGCTGAAAACTACCTATTGACCCAATGACAGAGAGAACAAGGACCTGAAAAAAATTAAATAGGAAAGAGCCAAGAGAGGAGAAAAGAAGTAACATGGAGGGAGCAGACAAAACTTGGAAATTTAAAAATCAAAAAGGAAGGTTATAGAGGTAATAAAAATAAGGACTAGAGCCTTATAAAATAGATCAGACAGACAAAAAAATAATCCATAAGGCAAAAAAGAATACCTAATATACACTGAAGAAAACTGCAGGGCCTACTTGGGGCCATAGGTAGAGTAGAATTTCCTAAATAAAGGGGTCAAGAAAATTGGACTCAATTTGAAGCTCTTTAAGCTTCAATTTCTACACCATGAAAATCTCAGTAATAGTCAAGTTGGCTTTCTTTGTTTTTGTATACTAGACTTTTAAGGAGGGGGCTGTAAAAATTCCATATTTAAAAAGTCCAGAGATAGAAGAGACAAGAGCACCCCCTTGTGGACTTCCACTTGGTATCAGCAATTGAAACAAGAGACCCAAGAATTCTGACAAGAGGGAAATTACCAGAGGCAGTAAATAATGACCATAGACTTCTCTTTCAAAGGACAAAAAGTTGCTTAATAGCACTAAAACAGCTACTAAAGATGGCCATAACACCACATCAAGATAGTTCAGTCAAAGCTCCCATTACTTCTGGTTGATCCATTTCTGTTTCTATTAGGACATCCTAAACACTCATAGAGTCCTAGAGTTGGAAGGGCACTTAGAGGTCATGTAGTCCAACTTTTGGAAATTCTTAACATTGCTAATAACTTTTCCAAGACAAAAGAAACTACACTAATACATATGACTGAGCCTCCACTCAATTGGATAATGGCTATAATTTAAAAAACAAAAAACTTCTAAAGCCAGTCAGTAGTGGAATGGGTGAGATAAGGAGATTGTAGTAGAGGAAAATCTTTCCCTCCTTACCTTCCAATTCCACTGATAGATGGCTTTCCAAAGCTGTTAATTGGAAGAGTTCTTCCTACCTTTGCAGTGGGACATTTTTAGAGTCAATGTTATTATGTTCATTCATGAAGTCAACATTATTTATGCATTGGGAGGAAGAAGTTCCCAGGAGGAAATCTGAGAATTGATAGTACAATAGATATGACCTTAATTTCAATATTATTCAGCTTTTAGTGTTTGCTGGGGATTGGCAATCCCTAAACCAGTGACATTTGGCATCAGGATCTGTAAAGTGTCTGTTACAGATACTATGGCATCCCTTTGCTAAGGTGCCATGGTATGAGGGAGAAAAACCTATTCAGAAAAAAAAATCAATCAACAAATATTTACCTAGTATACACCCATTACTCTATAATTTTATTCTCCACAGTCAAATCCACATATTCTAATCTACTTTTTTGGATTTTAATTATCTAATTCTTCTATATAATCTAAACTCACCTGATAATTGCAAAATCAGTTCTGATTTGTACTCTATTCACAAAGAATCAGAAATCTCTTGGTCAGTGAGTCAGACCTGTTCCTCAGTTTTATTTCATTCAGATTCAGGCAAATTCTCTAAAATTATCCTCTCATTAAGACTGACAAATATAGTTGTGCACATATTTTTAAAAGTTCCAGTGATAAGATACAGGTTCTAACATTCTCCCAGAAATACTATTGATTCAAGACTTCCCTCTGAGATATCACTTTTAAATGATAAAGAAACATATGTTATTAGATTTCCACATATAAAGTCAGGGTGGCGGTGGCACAAGTCATTTGAGATCTAGAAAAAGGAAGCAGATGTTGATGAGCTCTTCTATGGCAAATTTGGCATTTTCTTTCCTTTTCAGTTTCAGATTTGGGACTTAAAGCAGTTTTTGTTTGTTTGTTTGTTTGTTTTGTTTTGTTTTTTTAAAAGAATATGCATTAAATAGATAGTATAATTCACTCTTAATATCTCTCTAGAGGATGGAAAATGAATGGGGATGAAGAGAGGAGAGAGAGGAGGAAGACTAATAACTACATAATCAGTTTTAGGGACATAGAAAACAGAATTTAAAAAATTAAGAGTTGTGAGAAACAGATGCTAGAGAGAGTTTTTAAATTCAACATGAACTTCTAAAAATATGATTTTTATCTATATATTTTTACTTCGAATAAAAAGTTATTACTTCCACATATATTGCAAATAGGCTCAAAAAAATTAAAGTTTTGGAGAGTTTTGCAAAAGTTGCCACAGACAACACATGAAGGCTAATAGATGTTACAGAAAAAGTTCAGAAACTCAGAAATGCATTAAACACATGTATGGAATTGTATAATATCGAGCCAAATTTTACAATAAAGTACTGTATACACTCCATAAAAGAAAAAGAAAAAATTCAGACTTCTCTGGTAATGAAGAGAGTAAAAAATTTTTCCATGGATTTTCCAGATTGTAGAGGCACCATGCCACTAATCCTATAATGTGGAAGGAATGATTATAAAAGAGTAATTAAAGCACTAATCAGTGGAATGGTTATTGGCAGAGAAGCTACTTGTTTAATACTGTGGCCTGCTAAGATGAAAGAATTGACACTGCTTATGTGGAGATTGAACTCCTTGACTCCTTTCTGGTAACATTCAGAGTATGTAAAGAAGTGTAAAAGAGATGCTAGGTCAGGAAATATGGGGGTCTCACCAGCAGGGAACTGTAGGCCATTTGAGTATGACTTTGATAACTTGGCAGTTTAGCATAGTGCCTAGCACATAGTAGGTGCCTACTAATAACTGTTATTATTGACCACTATTATTGCCCATAACTGAAAAGTAATATTCCCAGAGTAATCATCAAAGGGCTGTATGAACATAGATCAGCCATCTCAAAGGATGGTATAAAATCAATTAGAACCCAAACTGCAATTGTAAACAATTTTAAGAGTTTACAAAAAGAAAATTATTCATATCACCGACACCAAAAAATTGGATCTATATTTTGGTTTTTCATTTTTAATTGTTTGGTATTTTGTGACCAGTGTACTTGCAATTAGAGAAGTGTATCCAATAGGGGCTATTTCTCAGATTTACAAGTGAAAGCTTGTGCCAAAAAAAAAATAGGATATCTTCCCCTGAAAGGTAACTGGAATCCTTGATGATACAGGAATAAGGATTATAATTATTATGTTTTATTAACTGTCTTTAAAGAAACAAATCCCTGCATTTACTATCTAAGTATTCTCAGTAAAGAGTTCAGCTGGAAAATTTGGCAACAGTTACTTTTTTGGGCTTCTATTTCTATATTTTCCTCAAAGTTTCTATTGCATGGTCTTTTTCAACCTGTTAAACATAAAACTGAGTTTGGCAGTGGCTAAGATTTTTAGCTGACATCAAATGCAATGAGCAACAATGCTTTTTTATCATTACAAAACTATTAATTTTACAGCTCAATTAATACAAAATCCTGTTGTGTGCAGACTCCAGAATGTGGAACTGTATGTGAAGGATAGATTGAGTGAAGCCAAAATCTCAATAAGTCCCACTATTGTCGGCTCCTCTTAATATACCTTGCTGAGATTTTGGAAATAAAATTGACATTAGATGCCAAGAAAATTCAGCATCCTAAACCACATTCATTTTTTAAAATGCTTTGAGTTAAATGAGCTGGTATTATTGTATTGCTATCTTAATACAGAACTTTTTAATATGAGAAATTTTCTGTATTCAAGGAGTATAAATCTATCTTCAAGTTCATTGAACAAAGTGAAATTTAAATTACTAAGAAATGTAAAAACTCAGTTATTTGCAACATCAGAATATATTGAGACGTAGTTGTCCTGAGGTCCTTATCTGACAATGCTGATTTATATGTGCATACTTATATCAAAATAGGATTTATTTTCATTATTATAATAACATATATGTCAAAAATTGATTAAATATTTTTACATTTATATTTCTCAAATTATTTGCAAAGTATTTTCACAGCCTCTCTGTACTTTCTCCTTGTCCCACTCTATATTATAACCATATAGCTTCTATGACATAACTAAATATAAATTGTAAGGAGTATACAGAAATCACACTGTGAAATGGTGCAGCCTAGCTACAGAGAATTGGGAAATTACACCAGGAAACAAATTAGACTGGCAGCACCCATCAAAGCTAGGTTGGCTCCAAATTAAGAAACATATATTGATTAAACACCTAATATATGTGAGGCACTGTGTAAGGAGACAAAAATTAAGTAGGTGCCAGAAAAACTAAAGGGAGGAAGTGGAAGAATTCCAGGCAGTGCCTCTGTAGAGGCAGCAACCATAAACCAAAGGATAAAAGTTGTATGTGTTCTAACATAATATATGTGCACATTGGTCTTTTCCCTATACTTTGACTTTATAGTTGTGGCCCTCACACTTCAAACATATTTTTTTACACATTTACATGTAGAGATCTCACAGATGACTCTGGTTGACATTTGGGCTACTAATATTTGTCCTGATATTATAGGGTGTAAATCAGAGATGATTTATTGAGAATCTAAAAGTTTAACAGCTGAGAGAATACAAGGTGTGGAGTGGTTCTTCATTTAGCCATTATGAACTTGCTTTCCATGGATCATGCTCCCAGAAGTGAAATAATTATCCCAACCAACGTATATCACTTTTCTGTGATGTATCTAGGATATTTAGGTATCTAGGAAAGTGGGTATTTCTCTTAGGAGGCCTTAGTTATAGTCTTCATTCTCTCTTAGATGTGTGACTTAGTCAAGTTTGTCTTTTGTCTATATCAAACCTAAACTTCTATGATTCTCTAATCAGAAGATCAATGAAGCTGAGTAACACATAGGCCGCTATATATATGACTTCCTGTATGACTATAATAGGAGACAAACATTTTACTCATCCCTAATAGATTTACTATCCCTCACACAGCAACTGTTCATCTCATCACACCCCCTTGCTCCCTATCCCCTCAGCTAATACTTTACTGAAAAAACTGAGGTTATTCACTAAGCAAATTCTTTTCTCCCTTCCTAAATACTAAACTTGATGTCCGAAAAAACTTTATCTTTCCCACCAAACTCTTTCCTCCTCTGAATTTTATTATAACTGCAAAGAACATCAACACTCTTCCAGTCACTCAGCTTTCAACCAATCTCCCAGTCTCAGTGTAACTCTCAATTCCTCCCTCTCATTAACTCTACAATTTCATCAATTGTACAATCTTGTTTTTACCTCTAAAATTACACATTTTATGTCTATTACTATGCACCTCCTTTCCTAGCCACCATCCTAGTTCTGGATCTATCTCCATCTCTTATCTGGATTTTTACAAGTACTTTTTAATTGATATCTCTGCCTCCTCTTTCCCCATTTCAATCTCAGCTGCTAAAATGATTTAAAAAAAAAAAACAAAACAAAAAACTGTAGGTCTGATCATTTCAAATCACTAGTGAACAAACTCCAGGATCATGGATCAGATCCTTTGCTTGCTGTTTAAATCTCATTATAACCTGTTCTTGAGTTTCCAGATTGTTGAAGTTTTTTTTTTTTTTTTAAATACTTTATTCCCTCAACACCCTGATATTCAGGCACACCTCCTGCTTCCTTGCCTAGTGCTAGCTGTTCCCAGGAATGCTCTCCCTCTTCACCTTTCAATTCCCTACTTTTATGCAAAACAACTCAAATCCCACCTTCTGCAAGAAATGTTTTCTGTTTTTCCTAGCTGATAGTGTCTTCTCTTCAGAGATTACCTTTTATCTACTCAATGTATGTCTTGTATAAATCTACATGCTGTTTTCCTCATTCAAACTGTGAACTCCTTAAGGTCAGGGACAATGCTTTTGCCTGTGTGTTCTCAAAATTTAATACACTTCTCAGAACACAATGAATCCTTGTTGACTGAACTAAATGAAAGTTCAGAAATAGAGTAGAATCCAGAGATGCCATGCAGAAAATCCTTGTTTTGGTTTAGGTCCTCATAACTTCTTCTATACTAGTGAAATTATTTTCTATTTGTTCTCTCTAGTACCAGTCAATCTTCTTTTCAAGTCATCCTTCCCATAACTACCAATATATTATTCCTAAAAAATACTTCTGATGCTGTCACATCATGAATATTTTACCTTATTTTTTTATTTTAATTTTTACTTTTAATGTGTGGGATATAGTATATTTCAGAATTTGAATTTGGAATTATGCTTTAAAGAATGACTAAAAAGATAATCAAACTGTTGCATAAATGCAATAGAATATCAAAGATCTGTATGAATACTAGAAAATTTGAGAGAACCATATGAGAAAACATATTAATTGATGCAGAGTTAACAGAATCAGGAAATCAATATGCATCATTACTATAACAATGTAAATGGAAGAAACAATAAAATTAAACTAAAACTGTGAAATTATAATATTAAACCATGCTTAGCTCAAAAATGTTGATAAAATGTAGCTCCCTTCTTTCATTATAGAGAGCAGTCACCAATTGGTGAAATGGAAGACCACTGGTTTTACCACATGCCCTGACATAACCTACTAAGATCCATCAGATCTTACTATCTTCTCTGCTGACCCTCAGTATTAATGACATAATCTAATAAGCCTTGGATCTGTGCCCTTTAGATTTCTGGCCATCTCTACTGCTATGGACTGGCCTGGTGGTTGGCATATAGTAAATATTTAATAAATATTTATTTATTCATTCATTCATGATACTTGGGCTATGGAAACACCATGTGGAAAATGAATGATATAAAAACAAAAGGCAAAAATAAAAACACAAAAACCATAATGCTAGCAAAGATTGAAAAAGCTGACAGAAATCATTGTTAGTAATGCTTAATTTTTTTTGTTTTATGGAAGTGTTTAGTGGAAGAAAGGGAAGTAAGGATATTGGGAATTGCAATGCAAAAACAAAAAGCACTGATACTTCTTTTAATATGGTAAATAAGTTCAAAGAACTTATATTTATTATGTTTTCTCCATATTTGTGCTGAAAGAATGAACTCCATCCTCAACTTCAGAAAACAGGTCTCTGACTTTTAGTTCATTTAACTTATTTATCTGATATTTATCAATATAAAAAGCATTTGTAACTGATTAAAGATGAATTCATGAGAATTATGGATTTGAAATTGTAAGACCTGGATTAATCCTAGCAAAACTGATATATCCCATAATAGATTTGCCAGCATAATTACTAAAGGATTGAGCTCTAAGTGCTGCAGTTCTTTTTGCAGGAATTCCTCAGCCTCTTAAAAACAACGACAATCATAATAAGCAATTGTTAGACCATTATAGAAAACTTCATTTGGTGGAAACATGAAAGCAGCCTTGAAGTTTTCACCTGAATACACAGTAATTTCAACTCTAATCAATTTAGTGTTCTTATTTAATTATAAATGATTGAAATAAGTAATCATAATTCAAATGCTATGATCATATTAAATATATTCACAAGCAATTTTGATTTAAAGCTTTCTGCTGACTTTATAAGTATATTCTGATAGCGTTTTCACTATGCCCAGTTCTGGAAAGAGAAACCGATGGGTGGACAGATTGTGACATATCCAGGGTCACATAGTGTCAGAGCTAGAGACAGAATTAGTAGCTTGTCATTCCCAATCATGCCAATCATTGGCCGGCAGATCATATAACTACTTCATTTGTTCATTTCATATGTAATCAATTCTGAGCAGTGCTGGAAAGAAAAGGAGCATCCTCGCTTTGGTCTAGTAACAGAAGCCATTTATTGAAGCTGATTAACTGTAGTATGCTCTGGGATTAAAAGGAATTTTAAAAGTCATTTTATTGGGAGTATTCTTGATTTAAAGAGGTACTTCAGGAAGTAATCAACTGTTTTACTGTTGGGTTGAGATAATAGTCATTTCCCAGCCTGTATAAGCTCAAATAATATCCATATCAAGTATAAGCACTGTAAGAATGTAGCATTTTAGAACAAACTGAGTGGAAAGAGGGTTTTGAAATTGCATAATCTAAACAACTAAAAACCCATGAGATTGATACATCAAGAGGTAAGATAAATTTCAGAGTGAGAAGGCCCAAATGAGACAAATTTTTCAAGGATCAAACTAATTTGGTTGATTTGGCAAGAGTGAGAGAGAAAGAACAAGAAAATAATAGAATGGAAAAGGAAATTGGGTGGAGGGAATAATTTAAAATGAATATCTACTGATTTTAAACATAAATTATGCCTGCATAATTTCAAAACTTTGGGTAATTTAGCAAATTTACCCAATTGATAAAGAAATCATACCTGTCAATTGTTAGAGGTCTCACTGATAAAAAAAATCACTGCTGTTTGACTGAATTACTCTCTCACATATATTTTTTTAACCAGTTGGTTCAGAATTATGGGGGGAGAGGAGGAAGAATTAATTTTTCAGTTTTGGTAGGCTTTTGGCCAGTCTTTTCAGGCCTTAAAACTGATCTTTTTGGAAGGAAAGGGCCCCACTTGTGCAAGAATGTTTGCGGCAGCCCTTTTTGTAGTGGTTAGAAATTGGAAACTGAATGGATGCCCATCAATTGGAGAATGACTGAATAAATTATGGTATATGAATGTCATGGAATATTATCATTCTATAAGAAACAACCAGCAGGTTGATTTCAGAGAAGCCTGGAGAGACTTGCATGAGCTGATGCTGAGTGAAATGAACAGAACCAGGAGATCATTATACACGGCAACAACAATATTATATGATGATCAATTCTGATGGACATGGTTCTCTTCTACAATGAAATGTTTCAGTTCCATTTGTTCAGTGAAGAAAGCCATATACACCCAGAGAGAGGGGTATGAAATGTAGACCACAACATAACATTTTCATGCTCTCTACTGATGTTTGCTTGCATTGTGTTTCCTTTCTCTGATTTTTTTTCTTGTAGATACAATTTTTCTTGCATATCAATGATAAGTGTGGAAATATATACATACATATATTCGATTTTAACATAATTAACACGTAGTGGATTTCCTGCCATCTAGGGGAGGGGTGGGGGGAAAAATTTGTAACAGAAAGCTTTGAAAGGGTCAATACCCATACATATGTTTTGCAAATAAAAAGTTTTAATTAAAAAAAAAGAAAAGAAAAAAAACTGCTCTTTTTGATTTCATTAAAATTCTACTCAAACTTCTTTCTTCTGAGGATAAAAGTGAAGCACTTCATAATATTTTTTTAAAAGGATCTTAAAGATTATATTTTAGTCAATTAATCTTTAACATTAGGAAACAATTGGGAAGAAAGGAGACTGGTTAACAAGGATTTCTGGAAATGCTGGATATAATGGAGGAACCTGTTTGCTACTTAGAGAATGTACAATTATTCAAGAAGTGATACCTGTGGGCTTACTATATAGTGTGAAGAAAAGGACTTTTGACTTGAATCAAAATTGGATATGCATTCAAAAGACTAATCAGCCAAAACATTCTCTTGCTTACTAGGTTTTCCTAAAATAAGTAGGCTGATTTAACCCTCCAGGTAGAGAGATAAAGAGCTTGTATTTGCAGCTGACTCTCCCCACCTGGTTTGATGTGAAGTCATTAGACTGTCAGTTCCTTTGGAGCAAAAGCTGTTTTTACTTTTTTTGTAATAAGTATTTAACACAATATTTGGGACAAAAATGCTTAATAAATATTTATTGACTTTGAGTATGACAATCAAAGTGAAGATCTCTCAGGACTATAGACAAAATTAAACAAAGCCTGAGGGCCTAAGTTTTGGTTTTGGGGTGGGGGGGAGTAGAAAGTAGTTTGATTTATAAGCTGTCAACATTCCAGTTCCTAAATAAGGAAAGTAAAGCATATATAACCAATTAGAATGTATGTAAAGGAAAAGGGGGTGGGGGTGGGCTTGGAACTTTCTTTGTTCTGGATTCTATAAAAATCACAAGAATTTACTGGATAGTGGCTCTCCCAACTCTGGACAATTTATTTGCTCCATTGTGGGACTACCTGGTACTCATGAGTTCCTGAATAAAGCCTTTGTTCTATACCTTGAGATGCCTCTGAAGTATTGATAATTCAGATGAGGGCCTGAATATCCCACGCAACTTGATACTACACATCCATTAATTTTATTCCTATAGTATCTATTTTTTTCCTGCCTTAGATTTAATGTGAAATGCACTAATTTGTAAATCTGTTAGCTTCAAAAGGTTTGGAGAATGCCAGAGGCACTGAATTGGAAGTCCATTCCAGAGCAAGTAGACAGCTGCTAACAGTCTGATTTACCAGCATAGTCCAGAAAAGTAATTTGGACCCGGCCTAATGTGGGATTCATTCCATAGACAAGATATGCAAGCAAAGGAATAACTATGTCCTTAGTAACACAGCATCCAAAAGTCAATGTGGTAGAGCAAATGTTATGTAACGACTGCTTTAAGTTTGAACCAATTCTACCCAGGGACTAGGGAATGGTTTGTATTTGTGCTCTTGTTATATCTTCTTGGTAAAAATCCCTTTATAAAAGCTAATTGAAATTATTTATTTAAACAAAACTGGGAAGCTAATCACTGGTGAATGATATTGGAGAGAATACACCAGAATGGATGCTTAAGTTCATAGCATTAGAGAAGAAAAGCCCCAACCTTTCAGGACTAACCTTAGAACACTAAGCAGGTAATATAGCAGTTGTGCCCTGGGAACTCAACTTATCCGTGCATGTGGGGGTTGGGATAAGGAAACAGTCCCATCCCCCAGTAGATAAAGCTACGAATCAACAAATCAATCAACAAATAGGTGACCAGTTCCAATTGTTCAGTGAAGAAGGCCAGAAAGAGGGATATGAAATGTGGACCACAACATAACATTTTCATGCTCTCTGTTGATATTTGCATTGTGTTTCCTTTCTCAAATTTTTTTTTCTTGTAGACATGATTTTTCTTGCACAATAATGATAAATGTGGAAATATGTATAAATATATTCAATTTGTCAAGTATTTTAACATAATTAACATGTAGTGGATATCCTGCCATCTAGGGGAGGGGAGAGGAATAGGGGGGAAAATTTGTAACAGAAAGCTTTGTAAGGGTCAAGGTTGAAGAATTACCCATACATATTTTTGCAAATAAAAAGCTTTAATAAAAAAAAAAATAGGTGAAAAACACCTTCTATGTGCCAGGAACTGTGTTAAATTTCAGTCTAATTCTCTGTTTTTAGAGATAATATAATAAAGCCCAAAAGATTGTGATTTGCTCAGGTTTTAAATCCAAATTCTCTGATGTCATCATATTCCTTTCATTACATTCTACTATTTCACAATTAAGATCAATCAACAGCAATGTGAATCAATCAAGCACTCAACAAACATTAGTTTATTATCTGTTAGGACCTATGATAAGCACAAGAGATAAAAAAACCAAAAATTGAAAAAAAAAAAAAAAAAGAAGGAAAGAAAGACATAGTCCTTGATTTAAAGGAATCTATATGCTGTTGATACTGAGACACTGTATTTCCTTATTAAATTCACAGTTTATTAAGCACGGTGATATGCTTTAACTGTACAGTTACTTATATGGATTGATCTTTGCCTCGTTCTAATTTACATTTTTAAAAAGTCAGTAATTATTGAGTCCACCCCGTTTGTTCAAAGCACCAGGAGGAATACTAGACATTCTCAGAGTTCCCAAGGATGATCGTCTTAGAGAGGTAAAATATATGCATAAAAAATTACACATTTTAAGCAGTCTATGAAAACATGAAAATGCTATGTGAACACATGTGAAATTGTACAATTGATGAATAAATTAAGTATTAAAATTAAGATAAACATGCATTCTTTTTTCTTTTCTATGATGGATATTATATATCCACATAAGTAAAATCAAACAAGATCTATTTTGTTGTCATTTAATTGGCATTAATAGCTTGGCTTAAAAAAGAAAAGTAACATCTGGAAGTGAATGTTAAATATTCTTTTCTAAGGTCTCTTTTCTCTGAAGATTTAATTTCTGATAGAAAATTACAAAGCATAAAATGCTAACATTAGGAAGAGTAATATGAATTTATAGCTTTCCCAAGTCACCTCAACTAATAAGCACTGTTTAAAATTTATAAGCATTGGAATATACCTACTCTTGATATTTCTCAAAAATACAAAAACAAATGTCAAAAACTGTTCATTGCTGCAATTATCAAACAACCAAAGTGACAGATAAGCAAATAAAGGGTTTTTTAATCATAATATTCAGTTTTACATCCTTTAAGTCTACCATTTGGTTTCCATTTTGGTTCAACAATAAGATACTGTATATATTTACATTTCCATGTTTTCTTCCTGATTATCATAGGGCTTACAAGTTATGACACTATTCCTAAATTAAGGCAGTGGTAATGCTTATTTTTCATATTTTTTTAGACAAAAACATAGAAATCAGTGAGAACTCCCTGAGAATTTATAGCTTATGTGACAGAAAAGAAAAAGAATGCATCCTCTGTACTAGATCAGGAATGAGGAATTATTTTTTTAACTTAGTCCTGATTGTCATTGACATAGAGAAAATATACATTCATGTCTATATCCAAATAGTTTTAGGTTTTAAATTAAGTTTTCTATGGGTCAGTGATAACTAATGACTTTTAAAGGTTTCCCATCCCTAAAACAGTCCCTGAACTTCCTCCATACTGGAAAATCATTCCAAAGGCTCTGATTCAAAAGAAACTTAAGTTACACAAAGTTGTGAATAACAATATAAAACTTCAAAAAATAAAAAGTACCTTTTTTACTAAATAAAAAATGCCCAACTGCAAGAACTTGTTAAAAAAAATTTAACCTCATTTTTCATTTAGTGAGTAATAAAAGTGGAAGGATGAGAAAAGATATAATCAAGCAATAGACTCAAAAATAAGACTTATCTTGGTTTTCAGGTTCTGCAGACATATTGCACATGCCCCTTTAATTACCCTTCCCGACACCTGGGTATGCAGAGGCTTAATGCAAATAACTGGTTTTCTTTTTGAAGAAAATAATGTTTACTTTAAATCCAGAGCTCTAGCAATAGTATGTCAGTTATTTTTTGCACCAATAGTTCTTCCAAAAACTCAGATTTAAAAAAAAAAAAAGAAAAACCTCTAACACAAAGAGCCTTTTGAAGAACACAGCAAAAGTAAATGTGACTATTTTACACAAAAAAGGGGCATAAGTGCAATTTTAGAAGTCCCAAATCAAATGAGACAGTTTATAAACTTTAAAGCCCTATATAAATATTAGTTATTGTTGTTATTAATAATAAACTTAATATGAATAAAAATTAGTCATAATCCTTAATATGACTCTGAGAAACTTATTTATACTAAAACATGATAATATTCTACAAGAAAATAAGTATAGCTAACCAACTGCTAAAATAATAATACCTTGCTTTTCTTTAGTACTTCTGCATAAATTATCATTTAATCAATTAATTAACAAGAATTTATGAAGTATCTAATATATGCTATGCAACAAATAAAGCAAATAATTCTTATCCTCAAGGAGTTTATGTAAGCCAATTACAATCATTTATTAAGTATTTACTATGTGCCCATCTTAGGATAGCTAAATGGTACAGAGGATAGAGTAGTGGGCTTGGAGTGAGGAAGATTCATCTTCCTGAGTTCATTTCTGGTCTCAGACATTTATTGTGTGACCTTAGACAAGTCACTTAATGCTCTTTGCCTCAGTTTTTTTCATCTGTAAAATGAGCTGGAGAAGGAAATGGCAAACCATTCCAGTATTTTTGCCAATAAATTCCCAAACGGGATGACAAAGTTATAAATGGCTGAAATGATTAAAGAATAAAAACTGTGCCCAGCATTTGATTTGGAAAACAAGATATTCATAAGAAAGTAAATATAAAAATATACAAAGCAAAAAAAAATGTAGTGGGAGAGAGACACAAGGAGTTGTGGATCAGGAAAATTCTCATATAGGGTATAGCATTTGAGATGAATTTTGAAAGAAACTTAGGATTTTAAGAAGTGGAAATGAGTGACAAGTATATTCCAAGTTATTATCTCTATTTTATAAATGATAAAGCAGAAGCCTAGAGAAGATTTGCCCAAGATCATACAATTAATTAGGAACAGAGTCAAGACTACAACTCAAGTCTTGTATGGCCAATGATCTTTCTTTTTTTTTTAATTTGCATAACATATGTGTGGGTAATTCTTCAATATTAACCCTTACATAGCTTTCTGTTACAAATTTTTCCCCCCAACTCCCCACCCCTCCCTTAGATGGCAGGATATCCACTACATGTTAATTATGTTAAAATATTGGCAAATCGAATATATGTATACATATTTCCAAACTTGTCATTGTCGTGCAAGAAAAATCTTATCTATACAAAAGATATATCAGATAAAGGAAACACAATGTAAGCAAACATCAATCAAGGAGTATGAGAATGTTATGTTGTGGTCCACATTTCACATCCCTCTCTCTGGGTGTATATGGGTTTCTTCAGTGAACAAATGGAGGTGGTTGGAAACATTTCATTGTTGAAGACAGCCATGTCCATCAGAATTGATCGTCCTATACTACTGTTGTTGCTGTGTATAATGATCTCCTGGTTCTGCTCATTTCACTCAGCATCAGTTCATGCAAGTCTGTCCAGGCCTCTCTGAAATCTTCCTGCTGGTTGTTTCTCACAGAGCAATAATATTCCATAACATTCATATACCATAATTTATTCAGCCACTCTCCAATTGACAGGCATCCATTCAGGTTCCAATTTTTAGCCACTACAAAAAGGGCTGCCACAAACATTCTTGCACATGTGGGGCCCTTTCCTTCCCTTATGATTTCCCTGGGATATAAGCCCAATAGAAATGCTTCTGGGTCAAAGGCTATGCATAGTTTGATAATTTTTTGAGCATAGCTCCAAATTGCTCTCCAGAATGGCTGGATCCATTCACAGTTCCACCAACAATGTATCAGTGTTCCAGTTTTCCCACATCCCCTCCAACATTCATCGTTATCTTTTCCTGTCATTTTAGCCAATCTGACAGCTGTGTAGTGGTACCTCAGAGTTGTCTTAATTTGCATTTCTCTGATCAATAGTGATTTTCATCACTATTCAGCACCTTTTCATATGACTAGAAATCGTTCGTATACCTCTCTCTGGGTGTATATGGGTTTCTTCAGTGAACAATTGGAAGTGGTTTGAAACATTTCATTGTTGAAGAGAACCATGTCCATCAGAACTGATCATCATGTAATGTTGTTGCCGTGTATAATGATCTCCTGCTTCTGCTTGTTTCACTCAGCATCAGTTCATGCAAGTCTCTCCAGGCCTCTCTGAAATCATCCTTCTGGTCATTTCTTACAGAGCAATAATATTCCATAACATTCATATACCATAATTTGTTCAGCCATTCTCCAATTGATGGGCATCCATTCAGTTTCCAGTTTCTAGCCATTACAAAAAGGGCTGCCACAAATATTCTTATACATGTGGGGCCCTTTCCTTCCTTTATGATTTCTTTGGGATATAAGCCCAATAGAAACACTGCTGGGTCAAAGGGTATGCACAGTTTGATAACTTTTTGAGCAAAGCTCCAAATTGCTCGCCAGAATGGCTGTATCTGTTCACAGCTCCACCAACAATGCATCAGTGTCCCAGCCCTCACACATCCCCTCCAACATTCATCATTAATTTTTCCTGTCATTTTAGCCAATCTGACAGGTGTGTAGTGGTACCTCAGGGTTGTCTTGATTTGCATTTCTCTGATCAATAGTGATTTGGAGCACCTTTTCATATGACTATAAATAGTTTTAATTTCATCCTCTGAAAATTGTCTGTTCATATACTTTGACCATTTATCAATTGGAGAATGGCTTGAATTTTTATAAATATGAGACAATTCTCTATATATTTTAGAGATGAGACCTTTATCAGAACCCTTAAATGCAAAGATGATTTCCCAATTTATTGCTTCTCTCCTATCTTGTCTGCATTGGTTTTGTTTGTACAAAAACTTTTTAACTTAATATAGTCAAAGTTGTCTATCTGAGTTCCACTTCTTCTTTGGACATAAATTTATTCCATCTCCATAGGTCTGAGAGGTAAACTATATTCCGTTCCTCTAATTTACTTATAGTATCACTCTTTATATCCAGATCATGAACCCATTTAGATCTTGTCCTGGTATGTGGTGTTAGATGTGGGTCAAGCCCTAATTTCTTCCACACTAGTTTCCAATTTTCCCAGCAGTTTTTGTCAAATAGTGAGTACTTATCCCAAAAGCTGGGGTCTTTGGGCTTATCAAAGACTAAATTGCTATATTTATTGCCTAGTTTGTCTTGTGATCCTATCCTATTCCACTGATTGACTACTCTATTTCTTAGCCAGTACCAAATGGTTTTGATGACCGCTGCTTTGTAATATAGTTTTAGATCTGGTACAGCAAGTCCACCATCATCAGCATTTTTTTTCATTAATCCCCTTGAAATTCTTGACCTTTTGTTCTTCCAAATGAACTTTGCTACTATTTTTTCTAGATCTGTAAGATAATTTCTTGGGAGTTTGATTGGTATGGCACTAAATAAGTAAATTAGTTTGGGTAGTATTGTCATTTTTATTATATTCGCTTGGCCTACCCATAAGCATTTTAAGTTTTTCCAATTGACTAGGTCTGATTTGATTTGTGTGGAAAGTGTTTTGTAGTTTAGTTCATATAGTTCCTGACTTTCCCTTGGCAGATAAATTCCCAAATATTTTATACTATCAACAGTTATTTTGAATGGAATTTCTTTTTGTATCTCTTGCTGCTGAACTTTATTGGTAATATATAAAAATGCTGATGATTTATGTGGATTTATTTTATATCCTGCAACTTTGCTAAAGTTGTGAATTGTTTCTAATAGTTTTTTAGTTGAGTCTCTAGGGTTCTCTAAGTATGCCATGATGTCATCTGCAAAGAGTGATAATTTGGTTTCCTCATTACCTACTCTAATTCCTTTAATCTCTTTTTCTTCTCTTACTGCCAAAGCTAACATCTCTAAGACAATATTAAATAATAATGGTGACAGTGGGCAGCCTTGTTTCACTCCTGATCTTATTGGGAATGGTTCTAGTTTGACTTCATCACATACGATGCTCGCTGAAGGTTTTAAGTAGATACTACCAATCATTTTAAGGAAAAGCCCATTTATTCCTATACTCTCCAGTGTTTTTAATAGGAATGGGTGTTGGATTTTATCAAAGGCTTTTTCTGCATCTAT
>JAJPUD010000163.1:531210-544672 GCA_023553655.1 Myrmecobius fasciatus | reverse complement strand
TTCCTCGGTATTTGAACTGTTTCTTTCTAGCTGCTTGCAATATCTTTTCCTTGGTGCGATAGTCCTGAAATTTGGCCACGATATTCCTTGGGGTTTTAATTTTGGGGTCTCTTTCAGAAGGTGATCGGTGAATTCTTTCAATGCCAACTTTGCCTTCTGATTCTAAAACATCAGGGCAATTCTCTTTCATGATTTCCTGGAAGATAGCATCAAGGTTCTTTCTTTCATCGTGACTTTCAGGGAGTCCGATAATCCTTAAATTGTCTCTCCTGGATCTGTTTTCCAAGTCAGTTGTTTTTCCTAGGAGATATTTCATATTGTCTTCTATTTTTTCATTTTTTTGTTTTTGTTTGACTGATTCTTGAAGTCTTATTGAGTCATTTACTTCTATTTGTTCAATTTTAATTTTTAGAGTATTATTTCCTTCAGTTATCTTTTTTAGCTCCTTTTGTAGCTGGCCAATTGAATTTCTTGATTCAATGCATTCTTTTTCCATTTTGCCAATTTTATTTTTCAATGATTTGTCTTTTTCCAATTCACCAATTTTGTTTTCCAGTGAATTGGTGATTTTTTCCAATTCACCATTTTTATTTTCCAGTGAATTGGTGATTTTTTCCAATTCACAATTTTATTTTTTAGTGAATTGTTTTCTTTTTCCAATTCACCAGTCCTGTTTTCCAGTTTTTGATATCTCTGTTGCCCTGATCTCAATTTATTTCCCCATTCTTCTTCTAGCTCTCTTTTGAGATTCTTAATGCAACCTTCCAGGTAAGCCTTCTGGAAGGGAGACCAGCTTAAGTCCGCCTTTGTGGCTTCATCTGGGATTGTTTTCAGAATCTGGGGATCTGGGGACTGCTCTATTTTTTCTTGGTAAAAGCTGTCTCTGGTGAGAGCTCTCTTCTGTTTCTTACTCATGCTTTTGAGTTGAGGTATCAGTCACCAGCAGGGAATATTGCTGCAGTTTCAATTTGCCCTGGGGCAGTTTGCCAAGTTGACTTCCGGTCTAAGGCTGGTGGGGCTAGATCCGCACTAGGACCACGTTTTCAGCTGCTCTCAATCCACCTTTTACCAAAGGCAGATCTGCCAAAGCACCTGCCCGCAAGCAGAGCAAAGTGGCCCAGGGGCCCCTGGGTGCCTAAAATCCGCCCCTCTATTGCAGCCCTGACTTCCGCCCCGGCTGGTGTCTGATTGCGACCAGCGGCCGATATCCCCTGAGGCTAACCTCAGATGTTTTTTCAAAGTAGATTGTTGATAGAAGTGCGTTGTAGTCCAAGTGTTTGGTGGAGCCCTCACTCCCGAACCAGTTTGGAGGCTCAATTTGTCTGTGTCTGAGGGAAGGTCTGAGGAGCTCACAGAGAACTCTGTCTGCAGTTCGCCATCTTACAGCCAATGATCTTTCTATGGCATTACACTGCCCCTCTATTATGCAGATATAATATATATATATATATATATATATATATATACATATAAATATATAAAAAAAAAAAAAAATATATAATCTCCAAATATATGTATCAGTATATCAAGCTGTAAATGAGGATATTTCTTCAGAGTCAATAATTACACTATCAGCTATTTGTCCCAAAATATCTATTATCTATCAAATGAAAGAAAGTGCTACTAACCAAATATGTCCAGCATAAAAATATTCATAATGGAATATTGGAACTAATCAAATTTATAAGCCTTTTTTTCAAATATTTAGAGGATATTTTGAAATTAATTTCAAGTTTTTTATGTTTTCACATTATGAATATAAAAAGCATTTATAGAACAAAAAGAAGAAACAAATCTCTCAAGTCATAAATTTAAAATATAGAGAAAAAAGGGAAATCTGCTCAAAATAAAAATGGATGACCAAATCAGGCATATAAGAATCTGGAGTACTGAATGTATTCCATCTAAATTTTGGATCTATTAAGAAAGCTCCTTTGGTTGCTAGAAATATGTAGCAAAAAAAAAAATATTTTCTGAAAGCTCTCTTCAGAAATCAATATAGGATGTTGTTTTGTGGAAGCAGAAGTAAAAAAGGATATATTCTGTTTCAGTTTCTCTGGAAACAAAAGTAGTTGATGCTCTAAAAGGTAACAAGATTTAAATAGAAAAGGTTAAGTTTTAATTATAATGTTAAATTATATTTTTATTTAAGAAATTATGTATAATTATATTACGATGTTCTAAATACTTGTTTACAACTACAACTTAAGTATATACAATATTAAATGTTACAGTTATATAAAATCTCAGAGCTTCTTGGTCATTTTTTCCTTCCTTTAAAGGCACAAAAAAGCTTGATTCTGCTTCTCAGTTTGCAGTCATAAAGAGAATTGTGATACATCTTGAAAATCTACACACACACACACACACCCCTTCCACACCATGTGTCTGCATGAGCAGCACCCAATTCTAAGAATTACAAAAAACATGCATGTTTTTCCATCTGGACAGGAATGAATATAATGAGAGAAAATGTATTCTTTCCAGGTGATATATTTGTTGAAATTTTGAAAATATTTAAAAATAAACATCTGAATAAATATACTAATTTGAAGTTGCCTCACAGTTCTGCAATGTACGTTTGTCATACTAATTTTTCTTCATTGTTTGGCACTATACCTTCATTTGTATACACACAAAATTAAATCAAATTAAATTCAGTACTCTTGGGACTTCTCTTTTAGAAAAAGTTCACTTACTATGTTTTGAGGTCCAAGAATAATTTACTATCTTTAACTACTTAGTTGTAGCAGTAATCAACTTGGAAAATAAAAAGGTGGGTGTAACTGATTACAATATGTGGGTCATTCTTGGTTAATATTTACTGTGTGTTCACAATTACTGAAGCACTGAGCTAGCACACAGCTCCTATGGGCAATTCTTGGAAGCAAAATTGCCATTACATCTGCACTTACCTCTGAAGTAGATAGTTTGAAGAACTCTGTCCTTCTGAGGACAATAATTGTGTCAAAGTGAAAAGTGGGGGAGTATTGCTGAAAAGCTAAAAAGACTAAGTCTGTATAAAAGGAATAGATGCTACAGCATTAATCCTGGTGTATTGACTCCATGTTCTGCTAACTCAAATGGTTTTGACAATGTGTCTGGTTACTCAGCTGTTTAAAACACAACATAATGAAGCCAAAATTCTGGATCTAATCCTTTCTGGATAGAGGTTCTATCTGTTCCACCTCAGAACTCTGATCAAAGCAGCAATAAGTGTTGAAACATGCCTCCCACCTTTGAGAAGGGAGATAATGAACTCAAGATTAAGTTTTGAGATGTGTATTCTTATACTTGGCCGATGTTTCAGTTTGTTTTGCTGTTGTACATATCTGTCATAATTCAGGGCTTAGGAAAGGGGGGAGAAAGTGTGGCATGATTATAGGCTAGCTGATAGTGGTAGATATATTAAACAAAAAAGACCATCAATAAATTTTTTATTTTTTAAATTCACAAAGTAAAAAAGTATAGGAGACATAATTTAGTATTACCTTTTTGAAATACATATGTAGTATGTTCACATATACACATATAAACTACTTTAAAAAGAAATTTTAACAGTTTGCAGTTTTTTATACAAGCCTCTTTCTTGCTCTTCAGATCCACATTACTTATTTATTATTTATTGGATATTTCAACCTGGATATATATCCCAGACATTTTTAAACTCAATATATCTCAAAAACAAACTAATTTTCTTTATCTCTAAACCCTCCCCTCTTTCATCATTCCTTATATCTAGATGAAGTATTCCCATCCTTCTAGACTTCCAAGGTCATAACCTTGATTTTTTGCAGTTGCTGTCTTGTCATTTTTCCCATCACATCTCCTTGCCATCCTATCCCTTCTTTCTACTCACAAAACTACCATCTTAGTTCAGAACTTCATATCTCTCTCTTAGATTATTGCAACAGTCTCCTGATTGGTCTCTCTGTCTCACATCTCACCACTCCATGCTACACAGTGATGCCAAATAATTTTTGTTAGGGTAGATCTGACTACCCAGCTCAAACACCTGCAGTGGTTTCTGATTGCTTCTCGCATAAAACATTAAATCCTCTATTTAGCTTTTTAAATTCTATGTAATCTGCTTTGCAACAGTCATCTCCTTACTTCTCTGCATTACGGAGTCTTTCTCTTCTTATAAGATGAAATCCAGGCATTATCTTCTATATGGAGTACCTTAATTTCCCAAAATTCCAAAAAAACCTCAGACTATCTTTTGTTTAATTACTTCGTATTTCTGTGAATTTCTATTTCTGTGCATATATATCCACATATATTTTTATGTATTTGTTAAATATATATTTCTATTATACATATTTGATATGTATTTGTTGTCTCACTCTTTAAAACAAACTCACCGTAGGTAAGGATTGTTTCATCTTTTGTTCTTATATAAGTGTCTGCAGGTATTTAATAAATTCTTGCTTATTGATAGCTCATTCATTCATATATATCTCAGACAGGAACTGCAAATGAACAGTAACTAGGACCCAAAATTAAACAGGAGGAAGAGAGTGGCCTGTATTGCCTTTGGCAAATTGTAAAGCTCCTTTTACCATCCATCTCAAAATGTCCCTCAGAAATAAAGGTCTGTCTTTAATACCAGTATTCCACTGGTGTTGTTGTATGACTGTGAACAAGAAAATATTATATAGTCTTAGAAGAATTTAAAATTATTATTACTCAGAAAACAATAGAAAAGTACATGTAGGAGGGAGGATGGTGGGAATGGAGTAAGTGCCATCTGTAAAGAATACCATGAAAAGTAATCCAGACTAAAGAATGTCATCAAAAAAACATATGAGAGAAGAATATAAGCTTGTCATATGATGAGAATGAGAGATGACCAGTGAATACATGATGGGCTGCACTGGTATCTTCATGATGTCAGAAGTAAGGAAGGTTCCCCATTCTGCTGGGTATACTTATGGTAAAACTTATGAGAAGACATGGATGAGGAAAACATGTATTTTAGAGAAAATACGGTCATAATTTGCACTGTTAGAACAATCTCATTGTATAAATGAGATCTATTTGGATATTTTTAAGCATATAGATTTTGGAATCATATACCTAGGGATAACAATTGAACCTAAAGGATTTAAGATCTTTAAAGGAGGGTTTTCTAAAGAGAGAAAATAGAATCTTGGGATATGCCCACACTTAGCAGGAAGAAGAAAAATAATTTATTAGGCCAGTTAAATTGTGACTACTACAATGAATTTCCAGTTTGTAGATGTTATACCTAATTTGTTATTTAGGATTTTATAATTATAGATGTCATTATCTCTTTTTTTTTAAAAAAAATTAAAGCTTTTTTTGGCAGTAAGAGAAGAAAAAAAGATTAAAGGAATCAGAGTAGGTAATGAGAAAACCAAATTATCACCTTTGTAGATGATATGATGGTATACTTACAGAACCCTAGAGGCTCAACTAAAAAACTAGTAGAAACAATTCACAACTTTAGCAAAGTTGCAGGATACAAAATAAATCCACATAAATCAGCAGCATTTTTATATATTACCAACAAAGTTCAGCAGCAAGAGATACAAAAGGAAATTCCATTCAAAATAACTATCAATAGTATAAAATATTTGGGAATCTATCTGCCAAGGAAAAGTCAGTAACTATAAGAAATAAACTACAAAACACTTTCCACACAAATAAAGTCAGACCTAATCAATTGGAAAAACATCAAGTGCTCATGGGTAAACAGAGCAAATATAATAAAAATGACAATACTACCCAAAGTAATTTATTTATTTAGTGCCATACTAATCAAACTCCCAAGAAATTATTTTACAGATCTAGAAAAAATAGTAGCAAAGCTTATTTGAAAGAACAAAAGGTCAAGAATTTCAAGGGAATTAATGGAAAAAAAAAAAGGCTGATGAAGGTGGCCTTGCTGTACCAGATCTGAAATTATATTATAAAGCAGCAGTCATCAAAACCATTTGGTACTGGCTAAGAAATAGAGCAGTCTATCAGTGGCATAGGATAGGTTATCAGGATAATCTAGGCAATAACTTTAACAATTTAGTGTTTGATAAACCCAAAGACCCCAGCTTTTGGGATAAGTACTCACTATTCGGCAAAAACTGCTGGGAAAATTGGAAACTAGTGTGGAAGAAATTAGGGCTTGACCCATATCTAACACCACATACCAAGATAAGATCTAAATGGGTTCATGATTTAGACATAAAGAGTGGTATTATAAGCAAATTAGAGGAACATAGGATAGTTTACCTCTCAGACCCGTGGAGAAGGAAGGATTTTGTGTCCAAAGAAGAACTGAAAGGTTTAACTGAACACCAGATAGATAATTTTGATTATATTAAGTTAAAAAGGTTTTGTACAAACAAAACTAATGCAGACAAGATTAGGAGGGAAGCAATAAATTGGGAAATCATCTTTACATTTAAGGGTTCTGATAAAGGCCTCATCTCTAAAATATATAGAGAATTGTCTCATATTTATAAGAATTCAAGCCACTCTTCAATAGATAAATGGTCAAGGGATATGAACAGACAATTTTCAGATGATGACATTAAAACGATTTATAGTCATATGAAAAGGTGCTCCAAATCACTATTGATCAGAGAAATGCAAATCAAGACAACCCTGAGGTACCACTACACACCTGTCAGATTGGCTAAAATGACAGGAAAAATTAATGATGAATGTTGGAGGGGATGTGGGAGGGCTGGGACACTGATGCATTGTTGGTGGAGCTGTGAACAGATACAGCCATTCTGGAGAGCAATTTGGAGCTATGCTCAAAAAGTTATCAAACTGTGCATACCCTTTGACCCAGCAGTGTTTCTATTGGGCTTATATCCCAAAGAGATCTTAAAGGAAGGAAAGGGCCCCACACATGTAAGAATGTTTGTGGCAGCCCTTTTTGTAGTGGCTAGAAACTAGAAACTGAATGGATGCCCATCAATTGGAGAATGGATGAATAAATTATGGTATATGAATGTCATGGAATATTATTGTTCTGTGAGAAACGATCAGCAGGATGATTTCAGAGAGGCCTGGAGAGACTTACATGAACTGATGCTGAGCGAAATGAGCAGAACCAGAAGATCATTATACTAGTTGAATGAATAAATGAAAAAAAATATTTATTAAGTTCTTACTGTGTGCAAAGTACAGTGCTAAGTATTGCAGGATACAAATAGAAAAGTTTCTCTTCTCTTAAGGAGCTCATATTCTAATGGAAAAAGATGAAAGGGAGATAAAGATCACTGTACTTCTCAAGTTCCTTGCTTCTAAAAATATAATTATAAGATCAGAGATTCCTTAGTCCTAGAAGAAGACATCTTAGAAGCCATCTAGTCTAATCTCTTTTTTTAAATATATATTTTATTTTTCCTCAATTACATGTTAAAACAATTTTTAAAATGTGGGATTTTTTTTAAGTTTTGAGTTCTAAATTCTGACCCTCCCTTTCCTCCTTGTTCATTGAGTTAGTAAGTAATCAGATATAGGTTATATCTGTGCAATCATGTAAAACATGTAAATCATGTTAAATCATGTTAGTCATTTTGTATAAGAATATTCAAATAAAAGAAAAAGAATGAAAAAAAGAAAGTGGAAAACAGCATGCTTGCAGTGAGTATTCCAACAATATCAGTCCCCCCCCTCCCCCCGGAGGTGGATGGTATGCTTCATTAGTCCTTTGAGATTGTCTTGGATTATTATATTGCTGAAAATAGCTAAATCATTCATACTTCTTCATTGTACAATATTGCTGTTACTATGTACTGGTTCCATTCACTCCATTTGCATCAGTTCATGTAAGTTTTTACAGGTTTTTCTAAAGTCATTATTTTTTATAGAACAATAGGTATATTACAAAGATATACCACAGCTTGTTTAGCCATCCTCTTTTTATCACAAAAAGAGCTGCTATAGTTATTTTTGTACAAATAGGCCCTTTTTTCTCTTTCTTTCTTTCTCCTCTGTGGACAGAAGGAAGGGAAAGAAAGAAAGGACCAGTTCCAGGTGGGTCCTCAGTGGAGGTACTCACAATGGTTGTTGTTTGTCTTTTGTTCTCAAAGATAACTGTGGCATCAGGGAGGTGACACTATGACATGCAAGTGAATTGAATTTAAGTGAAGGAGGGCTATACTTCACTTTCCCCTCCAGAGTCATTTGAGTCCAGAAGCATGATATGGATCAGGACAATTTAGAGATAGCCCTCCCCACTATAGTACTGCTGATAAAGAATAACTTAGAAATGGTGGGAAAAAGAAATATCCTTGATTCCTAAGTAACTTTCATATGAGAGCAAGAAGATGGTAGAAACCATAATTCAAGGAACGATTTCAGAGTAGATACCTGACAATGAGCTGTAACAAAATCTGGGATGTCTGGAGTATCTGCCTAATAAAAAGGGACATAACTATTTTTTTACCTGGGTCCAAAATAATTGAGGGTAGGGGCACTTAGGTGGCACAGTGGATAGAGCACCAGCCCTGAAGTCAGGAGGACCTGAGTTCAAATCTGGTCTCAGACACTTAACATTCCCTAGCTGTGTGACCCTGGGCAAGTCACTTAACCCCAATTGCTTTAGCAAAAAGGAAAAAAAAAATTGAGGGTAGAATAATGTCACAAGGGAACGTGTGTAATGTAATGCTCCAAGAGAAACTGAGGCAGTATCACACATTGGAGATTATGTAATATTTTATTGATAATAATGGAGAAGTAAGACTAGTTGACTGAAAGGACTATTGTCTCAAAGTATTCAATACTCTATTGAGGGGTATCAAGGATTTAATAAGGTTCTATAGCTCAGGGGAACAAAGAGCTCACGGGGCAGAAGGAGGGGTTGGGCACTGGGGGGATTGGAATTCAAGGAAAGGACTATAAATTCAGTTCTGACAGGTTGGGGGTATGAAGGATCATAAATTGTGATAAGTTTGGGATGAAGCTAGGAGACATTAAGTCTGGGGCCATAAAGATAAGGGTCTAGGTGTTTGAGATGGACCATCTGGAGGCTTTATGACTCTTTGGAATGCTAGCCCAATTATTCTTAATGGTCAGAAGTGGGGGTGGGGTTTGCTATTGAGGCAGAACAATTAAGGGAAACTGAGACAAAGAAATTGAGGGAAACTGAGACATGGGAACTGTGGCACAACAGTAAGGGATGAAAAAAGATGGAAGGAAGGAAACCTACAGTCTGACCACAGGGGTAGCACACTACCTTTCCCTTTCAACCTAGTATACACGATCCTCTCCATCATCCTCTTAGTGCTTTTCCTTTCAACTCTTCCAGAGGCAGTAAAAGCTAGCACCCTAGGGAAAAGCCTTAGCCATCTTGGCTAGGTTGCAGCTTTGGTTAACTCTTCTGCTACAGTTTCAGAAATATCAACAGGTACTGACAATTACCTGCTGGGAGATGTGGATAACCACAGCTTATATCATGTGCTGAGTACTTAGGAAAAGCAGTATCTGTTGGAGTACAAATCTGCATTCATATGTTTGAGATTTAGCATCAATTGATGAGACTGATGTAGGCAACAAATGTTGTGGTTCTATCATGTGAATTTGCAATGGCCATTCCCTTTGGCAAAAGTTAGGTTTATTTGAGAGAAGATGTTACAGGTAAAATGAAGAGATATAATAGATACCAGGACAGATAAATATGAAATAGATTTGAGAGAGCAATAGGGCTACCAAGGAAAGGAGTTTGGAATAATCCATTAAAGGACTATGCCATTATGTGGAAGTACTCTATTGACTGACAAGTTAAATCCAGAGGGAGATTTAGTACCGAAAAAGAGTTAGTTAGCTATATAAAGGAGCCATGCCTGGGGGGAGAAGGGAGGAGGAGAGGATGAGAGGAGAGACACCATAAGGCATAACAGAGGGGTGAAGAGAAAGACTCCAGAAAGAAATGCTGTGGTGGGGAGGACCAAAAGAGGTTCAGCAAAGATGGCATGGGCCATGGACAGATTTATAAGGGAAATTTAACCTCAGGGATTTGCCATAACTTGGATTTCTGACAACACAGCAAAGTGTCCACAGAGGGTAGGATTGTAAGGCTGAACAGATCTCCATCAATACCCTTCCCTCTGCTTGCCTCAAACAAGGAGTAATCTTATCAGTTTAAGTCTTTTTTGGCCCAAACCACCTAAGGACTTCATTAGCATGACAAAAAGTCAGAAGAGTTATAAAGATTTCTAAGGAGAAAAAAAAAAAAAAGTAGCTCTTTAGTTGATGATGACACTTTCCTTGAACTTGGAAAACAGTGATTATTTATTTTCTTTGACCTGAAAAATAAACTTTTTCTTACTTGAGTTTTGTGAATGATGTGTTTACAAGGGATGATTATGACATTACCATAAGAAGTATCTTATGATGAAGTTCGTAGATTATTTTGCAGGGGACCAGGGATCAGAAATGCTGTAAAACATACACAGATTCTTCATGCCTCTAATATAAAGATTTCCAATTAGAAATAGTAAACCAACTAAAGCAGTAGGAAAAAATAATACTAGGTAGTAGAATAAGATCTCTTTAGGATGGCATAGAAGTAGTTTTTCTTAAAAGCTGAAAAATAAGTTAAATGATTTATTATTATTATTTATCAGTGATTTTGCTGTGCCAAAACAGATTCGTGATAAGACAGGAATTTGATTTGGAGATTTTTTTGAAACGTTGACACAGCTGCAAGGGGGGGAAAAAGGGTCCCAAATCTGAGTAGGTCTTAATGGAGGAAGAGTTGAGCTTCTAAGGAGCAAGAATTGTGAAGAGGAGGGTCCTTATCGCCATAAGCAATAGTTGTATAGAAGCAAAAAAAGACAAAGGAGGAAGCTGATTAAAAAGCAACCCCTAGAGGTCCAAGAGAAGAGGGAGCTTCATAGGATGTCAAGTTTGTGCTTATCCATTGTGCAAGAGGGGTACAAGAGGGATGGAGACTATCAGGAGTTTTTGCACGGGCCCAAGAGGATGTCTCATGTTGTCCTTGAGGGCAAGTAGGTTGTAAGTCATGAAAGCTATGGTGAAATAACAATTTTCCTTTCAGGTCCCAGGAGTTTCGCTGAATTTTAAGTTACCTAAGCTTCCAGGGTAAGGCAAGGGTTAATTTAAATGTTGGGATGGCACTTCAATTTGTATAGCTATTCAGGTTTCATTAACTTTCTAATAATGCTATTACAGAACAGACCTAAGTTTGAATTCTACCACTTATACCAACTAGCTGTATAACCACATCAGAATCTAAAACCATCCCTCTTTTCTTTGACTCTTCTCTTTTTACTATTAGGAGACACCCAAGCAAGCTGTGCTCTCTGAGCTTGGCATAGCAATAATTCTTTTCCCTGCCTCTCTGGTTCAACATGGTTGCAAGTAAATCACTGAACTCCTTCAGAGTTGTCTTGGATCATTGTATAGTTATAAAGAACTAGTAACTTAAACCACTATATGGATTTTTCTTTTAAATAGAAAACTAAAGGAAGGACTTCAAAAGTCAGAATTAGCAGAGAAGCATTTGCATAATTACAAGTCCCCTTCCTGAAATTTTACAGATAAAGAAATTTAGCTGAATAAGTTTAAGTGATTGCCCAAGGCCAAAAAGATGGTCTCAGTATAAATTTGAACTCAGGTTTTACTGAATACAATGTATGTAAAAAACTTTATAAACCTGAAGACACCATAAGAGTTAAGCATCCAACCAAGGGTGGTCTGCTTCTCTGAATTTTCTTAGCCTTTTGTTTCTCCTTTATCATATTTTGTCTTACGGTTGGTTGAATATGCTTTATCTTCAGTATTACACCATAATCTATCCGAAATCTTACTGTTCAACCTCTCTCACCACCACCCTTCAATTTGCAGGATTTACAACCAGTCTCCTTGTCATTAATATAATCAGAGGTAAGCTGCAGAAAATTACTTTTTTACCCCCAGTTGCTGCATTGTTAGCTCTTTAGGCTGGAGTAAGATTTTAGATCAGACTTTTATTATTATTATTATTTTTAAAACTTTTTAATTTTCTAAAACATACGCATAGATGGTTTTCAACATTCACCCTTACAAGACCTTGTGTTCCAATTTTTTTTCCTCCCTCCTTTCCCCCACTCCCTTCCCTAGATGGCAAATAATCCAATATGTTAAACACATGAAATGTGTATCATAGTTTAGATGAAATGTTCTCTTTTTTGTGAGGGATTCAGAACCTATTATTGTTGAATTCACAAATTTTTTATCCTATCAAAGGGCAGAGTCTTATTCATAAGGAAGCAAATGTTGCATGCCTATTTTCATGAAACCCTGAAGTAATCCAGTATAGAGCAATCTGGACAATGTGGCTGGGGCAAGTGAGGGGAGATGGAGAGTAGTAATGAAGACACACTAAGTGGGGATGAGATGTGTTCCTCAGTGAGCTAGGTGTACTCTTAGTTTGCCTAACCATAACTATTTGGCTTATTCCCATTTCCATCATGGACACCTAGGTACATTTCTTATATTCTCTTTCCCTTTAACCATCCTATTTGGCTTACTCTTATCATTAAGGTAAAATCTTGATTTAAAAAAGAAATGTCATATCTTATAAAATGCTTAAACTTTCCTTTAAAATCCCTAATTTTAAAGCAGATTACTTAGCTGCATATTTTAATCCTTGCTTTTAGCCTTTTCACCTTTTAAGGAGTGTCTCCTAATTCTATATTCCAGTATTTAATTACTTAGGTACTATTTACCTTATACATACCATGTATAATATTGTAGACTTCAATCATATTCCCTCTAATTCTTCACTAAAGAGTGACCTAGAGTTCTAATATCTTTCCAACTGAGTTGATGTATCTTTATCATTTAAGTTGCGTTTCTCTAAACTTTAGTTGTCATACTATAAAGAAAAGTTCTTTGAGTCTACAGCACAAGTATGTTTTATCTTATTCAAAAGGCTCTACATTTAGCCTAACAATACCTATTTATAATTTTAAAACACTTTCTACAAAATACTTTAAAATACCTTCAGGGAAACATTCTGACATTACTTCTGCTATACTTATATACATGTTTAAAGTGACTTTTGCCACAAAACAAATGATGTATCTTCATTCATGTCTGCATGTAAATTTGTTTTATTTTTTTATAACTATGACTGGAGTAATGATTCTTGAAATGTCTCTCACAACAGATTTGATTGACAGCTCTCTAAGTGCTGTGGCTTTTATAGCAAACAAAATTGACAGCTCTTAGGTAAAGAGCACATGTAGCTGAGTGGCATTATTTTGTCCTTATAGAATAAAGTAAAATGCAAAGGAAAATTTTCTCCAATTAATGCTTTTTAAAATTCAACTAATATACTGGGTAAACGTATGAATTTTTATTTACTTGTGGGATTTGATTGGTATATTTTTATACTGGTACAGATTAAGAATGAATGACTATATCAGCATTAGATCTCTACTACAAAATACCTGAAATGCCTTAGTAAAACACAATA
>JAJPUD010000163.1:504838-526836 GCA_023553655.1 Myrmecobius fasciatus | reverse complement strand
AGTTTAGTTCATATAGTTCCTGACTATCCCTTGGCAGATAAATTCCCAAATATTTTATACTATCAACAGTTATTTTGAATGGAATTTCTTTTTATATCTCTTGCTGCTGAACTTTATTGGTAATATATAAAAATGCTGATGATTTATGTGGATTTATTTTGTATCCTGCAACTTTGCTAAAGTTGTGAATTGTTTCTACTAGTTTTTTAGTTGAGTCTCTATGGTTCTCTAAGTATACCATGATGTCATCTGCAAAGAGTGATAATTTGGTTTCCTCATTACCTACTCTAATTCCTTTAATCTCTTTTTCTTCTCTTACTGCCAAAGCTAACATTTCTAAGACAATATTAAATAATAATGGTGACAGTGGGCAGCCTTGTTTCACTCCTGATCTTATTGGGAATGGTTCTAGTTTGACTCCATTACATACGATGCTCGCTAAAGGTTTTAAGTAGATACTACTAATCATTTTAAGGAAAAGCCCATTTATTCCTATACTCTCCAGTGTTTTTAATAGGAATGGGTGTTGGATTTTATCAAAGGCTTTTTCTGCATCTATGGAGATAATCATATGGTTTTTATTAATTTGGTTATTAATAAAATTGATGATGCTAATAGTTTTCCTAATATTGAACCAGCCCTGCATTCCTGGTATAAATCCTACTTGGTCATGATGTATTATCCTGGGGATGACTTTCTGTAATCTTGTTGCTAAAATCCTATTTAAAATTTTTGCATCAATATTCATTAGGGAAATGGGTCTATAGTTTTCTTTCTCAGTTTTCTCCCTACCTGGTTTAGCTATCAGCACCATATCTGTGTCATAGAAGGAATTTGGTAGTACAACTTCTTTCCCTATTTTTTCAAATAGTTTATATAGTATTGGGATTAATTGTTCTTTGAATGTTTGGTAAAATTCACATGTAAATCCATCTGGCCCTGGAGATTTTTTCTTAGGGAGTTGATTAATAGCTTGTTCTATTTCTTTTTCCCGAAATAGGGCTATTTAAATAATTTATTTCCTCTTCTGTTAATCTGGGCAATCTATATTTTTGTAGATATTCCTCCATTTCATTCATATTATCAAATTTATTGGCATAAAGTTGGGCAAAGAAACTCCTAATTATTACTCTAATTTCCTCTTCATTGGAGGAGAGTTCTCCCTTGTCATTTTTGAGACTAATAATTTGATTTTCCTCTTTCCTTTTTCTAATCAAATTAACTAAAGGCTTATCTATTTTGTTGATTTTTTCATAAAACCAACTCTTTTATTTATTAATTCAATAGTTTTCTTATTTTCAATTTTATTGATCTCCCCTTTAATTTTCAGAATTTCCAATTTGGTATTTAATTGAGGGTTTTTAATTTGATCTTTTTCTAGCTTTTTTAATTGTAAGCCCAGTTCATTGATCTTCTCTTTCTCTCTTTTACGCAAGTAAGCATCTAGAGATATAAAATTACCCCTTATAACCGCTTTAGCCGTGTCCCACAAATTTTGGTATGTTGTCTCATTGTTGTCATTCTCCTGGATGAAATTTTCGATTGTGTCTATAATTTGCTCTTTCCCGCATTCGTTCTTCAGGATTAGATTATTTAATTTCCAAATAACTTGTGGTCTATTTTCTCCTGGCCTTATATTACATGTGAGTTTTATTGCATCATGATCTGAGAAGGATGCATTTACTATTTCTGCTTTTCTGCATTTGATTTTGAGGTTTTTATGCCCTAACACATGATCAATTTTTGTGTAAGTTCCATGAACCCCTGAGAAAAAAGTATACTCCCTTCTATCACCATTCAATTTCCTCCAGAGATCTATCCTACCTAACTTTTCTAGCCTTTTGTTAACCTCCCTAACTTCTTTCTTATTTATTTTGGAATTTGATTTATCTAATTCTGAGAGAGCAAGGTTGAGATCTCCCATTAGTATAGTATTACTGTCTATTTCTCCTTGCATCTCTGTTAGTTTCTCCTCTAGGAATTTGGATGCTATACCACTAGGTGCATATATGTTTAGTATTGATACTGCTTCATTGTCTATGGTACCCTTTAGTAAAATGTAGTTTCCTTCCTTGTCTCTTTTAATTAGATCTATTTTTGTTTTTACTTGATCCGAGATAAGGATTGCTACCCCGACTTTCTTTGTTCACCTGAAGCATAGAAGATTCTGCTCCAGCCCTTTACCTTCACTCTGTATGTATCTCTATGTTTTAGATGTGTTTCTTGTAAACAACATATTGTAGGATTCTGGCTTTTAATCTAGTCTGCTACCCGCTTCCGTTTTATGGGAGAGTTCATCCCATTCACATTCACAGTTAAAATAACTATATCTGTATTCCCTGCCATCTTATTTACCCAGAGTTATGATTTTCTCTTCTCTTTCCCCTCTCTCCCTTCCCCCCTCCCCAGTACTTTTCTCTTGATGACCACCTCTCACCAATAATCCTCCTCCCTTTAGAGTCCCTCCATCCCCTTTATACCTTTCCCCTAATCCTTCTATTAGTTTATCCCTTTCCTTTTCTCCCCTCCCTCCTACCTTCCCATAAGGAGGGTCAGGCCTTTCTTTGAAGCCAAATGTGTCTGATATACTCTCTTAGAGTCCAATCTAATGAGAGTAAGGTTTACACAATACTCATCGCCCTCCCTTCTTTCCCTCAATTATATTAGATCTTCTATGTCTCTTTATGAGATTTTGCCTTATTTTACCTCCTTTATTTTTACTTTATTTTGCCTCCTTTCCCCCCTTTCCCCTTTTTCTTTTTCAGTATGGTATCCCTTCCACCTCTCATTTCTTTTCCATTATTATCAAAGAAAAATCAAATTATACTGCCATTCTTTAAAGGATACCTATAGTAGAAATATAGTTCTCAAGAGTTTTCCTTTTTACCTTTTTATGCTTCTCTTGAGTTCTCTATTTGGAGGTCAAATTTTTTGTTCAGATCAGGTCTTTTCATTAGAAATAGGTGAAATTCTCCTGTATCATTGAATGACCATCTTCTTCCCTGGAAGATGATGCTCATTCTAGCTGAATAACTTATTCTTGGCTGTAATCCAAGTTCTTTTGCCTTTCGGAATATCTGATTCCAGGCTCTTCGATCCTTCAATGTGGAAGCTGACAGATCCTGTGTAATTCTAATTATAGTTCCTCGGTATTTGAACTGTTTCTTTCTAGCTGCTTGCAATATCTTTTCCTTGGTGCGACAGTCCTGAAATTTGGCCACGATATTCCTTGGGGTTTTAATTTTGGGGTCTCTTTCTGGAGGTGATCGGTGAATTCTTTCAATGCCAATTTTGCCTTCTGATTCTAAAACATCAGGGCAATTCTCTTTCATGATTTCCTGCAAGATAGCATCCAGGTTCTTTTTTTCATCGTGGCTTTCAGGGAGTCCGATAATCCTTAAATTGTCTCTCCTGGATCTGTTTTCCAAGTCAGTTGTTTTTCCTAGGAGATATTTCATATTTTCTTCTATTTTTTCATTTTTTTTGTTTTTGTTTAACTGATTCTTGAAGTCTTATTGAGTCATTTACTTCTATTTGTTCAATTTTAATTTTTAAAGTATTATTTTTTTCAGTTATCTTTTTTAGCTCCTTTTGTAGCTGGCCAATTGAATTTCTTGATTCAATGCATTCTTTTTCCATTTTGCCAGTTTTATTTTTCAGTGAATTGTTGTCTTTTTCCCATTCACCAATTTTGTTTTTCAGTGAATTGTTGTCTTTTTCCAATTCACCAATTTTGTTTTCCAGTTCACCATTTTAATTTTCCAGTGAATTGGTGATTTTTTCCAATTCACCAATTTTGTTTTTCAGTGAACTGTTTTCTTTTTCCAATTCACCAGTCCTATTTTCCTGTTTTTGATATTTCTGTTGCCCTGATCTCAATTTATTTCCCCATTCTTCTTCTAGCTCTCTTTTGAGATTCTTAATGCAATCATCCAGGTAAGCCTTCTGAAAGGGAGACCAACTTAAGTCTGCCTTTGTGGCTTCATCTGGGATTGTTTTCATAATGTCAGGATCTTGGGACTGTTCTATTTTTTCTCCGTAAAAGCTTTCTATGGTGAGAGCTCTCTTCTGCTTCTTGCTCATGATTTAAAGTTGGGATATTGGTCAAAAGCAGAGAAAACTGCAACAATTTGTATTTGCCCTGGGGCAGTTTGCCGAGTTGACTTCTGGTCTGAGGTTGGTCGGGCTAGATTCGCACTAGGACCACGTTTTCAGCTGCTCTCGATCCACCCTTTACCAAAGGCAGATCTGCCAAAGCACCTGCCCGCAAGCAGAGCAAAGTGGCCCAGGCGTCTCCCAGGGGCTTCCTGGGTGCCTAAAATCCACTCCTCTATTGCAGCCCTGACTGCCGCCCCGGCTGGAGTCTGATTACGACCAGGGGCCGATTTCCCCTGAGGCTAACCTTCTCCGGAGTTCTTTCAAGGTAGATTTTTGATAGAAGTGCGTTGTAGTCCAAATGTTTGGTGGAGCCCTCACTCAAAAACCAGTTCGAAGGCTCACTTTGTCTGGGTCTGAGGGAAGGTCCCAGGAGTTCACAGAGAAGGCTGTCTGCAGTTCGCCATCTTGGCTCCGCCCAATAAATTTAAATTTAATAATTATAATAATAATAATAACAGCACTCTCTGTGTGCCAGACTATATAATTTACTAAATTAAAAAAAAATTCCATATCCCTAGATTCTCTTCACTCTTTTCCCCTCTTCCTGCTCCTATGCCCCAATCCTCCCAATTCCCCACCAGTTTTTATGAGTTCTTTCAGCTTCCTGATGTAATGGAACTCAGAAAACCTGAGTTCAAATTATGCTCTGCTATTTAAAACCTCTGTAACCTGGGTCATGTTAATTACCCTTTGTGAACTTGAATTTTGTATTAAATAAGGGCACTGGTCTAAGGACTTTTCCAATGCTAAAATCCTATAATTTACTATCCTGAAAGAATTAAGATATTGGGGCAGCTAGGTGGCACAGTGGATAGAGCACCAGTCCTTAAGTCAGGAGGACCTGAGTTCAAATGTGATCTCAGACACTTAACACTTCCTAGCTATGTGACCCTAGGCAAGTCACTTAATCCCAATTGCCTCAGGGGAAAAAAATTAAGATATTGATAATAATCAAGGCACAGGAGAGTTAGTGCTGCTCATGCCAATTACCATGAAGGGAGCTTTGGTGGTGATTTGGGACCATCAGTAGCTTCTCTAGCCTCTTCTCACTCCTCCAACTTACTGTCAAAGAGTCTACCATTACTCTGCCCTCACTCCCTTTAACTTATTACAGCTCTCCATTGCTCCTGAATTGGATGGAGCAAAACTTCAGTTGTTGAACTAGAGCCTTAGATACTGCTGAAACAGAGACTCAGGCTGCAGGACTCAGATAACAGATGCCTCATCATTAGGATCCATCTTAGATTAGATACTCAGGTACCAGTCTTTCCAGACCTCAACTATCCACTGTACAAAGTAAAAGCAATATTGTAACAATTATCAGTTGTGAAAGACAGACATCTAATCAAGGGCAGAGTAGCTGGGTAAAGACAGGAACTTGCCTAAGTTCTCCCAAATTCCCCTTCAAACAACCTCAAGTTTAAATCTGGAGCAGCAAAACTAACAAAAGGTTGGGATGAAACAATTTTCCAGCCAAGGACAATTTAGGAGGTCGGAAGAAAGGTCTGTTTTATGGGGGTACATTTGGACCTGGAATCCAACAGCAGGCCTTGGAAGTTCATTAGTAGTGGTGGCAACCTCTGGAACTCTCAACCCAAAGAAGGGAGGTCAGACAATGTTCAGAAGATTATAAGGGACAATTTGCTGGAACTGGGTGCAGGACTCTGTTACAGTGTCAATATACAGTACTGGGTCACAAGCCCAGAGCTAAGGGCTTGCAGGCAGCCATAGGGGTACAGGAGTTTTGTTCATAATTCCAGGATGAAAAGAGTATTATGGCCACTCACAAACCAGGGCACAGGTCAAGACAGCAGTGACCACATGCCAACTTGGAAGAAATAAAATCCTAGAGACCCCTTGAGTTAGCTCTAAAAATATTAGCAAGAAAAGCTTGAAGTTTGGTATAGTATCCCCTCAATCCTAGGAGCAGAGCCCACTTTTTATATAAAGCTATAAGTCAAAAAATAAGCTGGAAAAGTAAGTAAAAAACCCAAAAAACCAAACCCCAAACACTTGACTATAGAAAGTTACTATGATGACAGGGAAGATTAAGACAACTCAAAGGAACTCGAAACAATTACATGTGAAGCATAAAAGAAAAACATAAATTGGTCAGTCTCACCCCTCCCTCAAAAAGGGAAAAAATTCCTGGAAGAGCTCAAAAAGGATTCCAATAATCAAATAAGAGAAGTAGAGCAAAGATTGGGAAAATAAATGGAAGTGATGCAAGAAAATCATGAAAGAGGAGTTCATCATGGTAGAGGAAGCACAGAGAAATGCTGAAGAAAATAACTCCTGAAAAAACATGAGCCAAGTAGTAGAAGAATAACAAAGAGATTCACTGAAGAAAAGAACTCTTTGAAAAGCAGAATTGGTCCAAGATAATTCCAAAACCCTCATGATGAAAAATGCTGTGTCTTCAGAGAAAGAACAGAACAAACCCGAAGATAAATCAAAGCACACTAAATTTTCACTTTATTTTTGTCAGGGTTTTTTGTTTTTGTTTTTGAGGAGAGGGTATATTTTCTCTCATATGACCAATATTAAAATGTTTTGCATGATTTCATATGTATAACCTACATCAAATTGTTTATCATTTCAGGGAGGAGAATGGAGAAAGTAAGGGAGAGACTTTGAAACTTGAAATTTAAAAAGAGAAATGTTAAATGTTTTTATATGCAATTGGGAAAAATTAAATATTACTTTAAAAAGGAAAAAAAATCATAGGAAGTTCTTCTGCTAAATATATAGAGAATTAAGTCAAATTTACTAGAATATGAGTCATTCCCCAATTGATAATCAGAGGATATGAACAGGCAATTTTCTGAAGATGAAATCAAAATTATCTATGGTCATATGAAGAAAATTCTCTAAAGTCTAGATTAGTAAAATGCAAATTAAAATAACTGTAATGTACTACCTTATATTGGCTAATATGAAAGAAAAGGAAAATGATAAATGTCAGAGGGGATGTGAGAAAATTGGGACACTAATGCATTGTTGGTGGAGTTGTGTAGTGATCCAACCTCTGAAGAACAATTGGAACTATGTCTCCAAAGCAAACAAACTGTGCAAGCTCTCTGATCCTGCAATAGCAGTATGGGTCAGTTTTCCAAAGACATTTAAGAAGAAAAAAAAAAAAAAGAAAAGCACCGATTTGTACAAAAATTTTATAGGTTTTTTTTTTTTTTTTTTTTTTTTTTGTGATGGCAAAGAATTGGAAAATAAGAAGCCTTTCAATTAAGGGATAGCTGAACAAGTTGTATTTTATGATTGTAATGAAATACTATTGTGCTACAAGAAATGCCTAACAATGTTTTCAGAAAGATTTGGAAAGACTTAACAGAATTTATACACAGTAACAGCAATATGGTAATAATTATCAACAGTGAATGACTTAGCTATCCTTAGCAATACAATGATCCAAGACAATTCCAAAGGCTTTATGAACAAAATTCTATCTACCCCCAGAGAAGGAATTGATGAAGTTTGAAATGCAGATCGAAGCTTTTTTTTTTTTTTTTTTCATTTTTCTTGTGTTGAGTTGGCGGTGGGTTTTTTTTTTTTTGTCTGTTTTCTTTTGCAACAGGGTGAATATAGAGGTATGTTTTCTATGACTGCAAATGTATAGCCCATATCACATTGTTTGCCTTTTCAGGAAGAAAATTTGGAACTCACAATTTTGAAGAATGAATGTTAAAAATTATTTTTACTTGTAATTGGGAAAAAAGTAAAATGCGAAAATAAAAATAAGACAATGAATGATTCAAGACAAAGAACTCATGATGAAAGAGAACTAATGAACTTTGAGTACAGACTGCAGTATAAATTTTTTTCACTTTATTTTTCTTGCCTCCTTCACCCCCCAATGAGTATGCAAATGCTTTGTTTGACTTCACATGTATAATTGATTTCACATTGTTTGTCTTGAATCGGAAGTCCAAAGGATCCCTAGGGTCTAAAAAGTTTAATAAAATATGCCCTGACTGTTGAAAGAAACAATAATTAAGATCCCATGGAGGAAATTACATTGGGAAATGGAGACCCATAGAAGATTTTAAATAACTAACATTTATTTAGTACTATTTTCCTGGTATTTTTCTAACCACTTAAAAAAATATTGTTTCATTTGATCCTTCCAACAACCTGAGAGTCTGGTAATGTTATCATCTCCATTTTACAGTTAGGGAAATTGAAATAAATAGAAGTTAAAATATTTGCCCTCATTCACACAGCTACTAAGTGTAAAACCAAATACAACTCAAGTGCTCTTGACTGTAGGCCACCTAGTTAGGACAGTGATTGGGTAAAAACATTACTTCAAGATGATTTGATTTGGAAGCTCTGGGTAGGATGGATAGAAGTAAATTGGGACTTTCTGAAACAAGCAGATATTCTTGCTCATTACACAAGTCTACAGAGTGTGCCCCTGGTCAGGTCTCCATTAACTTGTCTTTCTGCTTGTTTGTTTCTGCAATGCCTGCTACATGCTAGGGACTTGATAAATGCTCATTGAATGACCAATGTAGTAATGGACAAGGTTACCTCTTGGTATAGTTGAAGTTAAGAGAATGGACTGGACGATCGATCGGTAAGTTGGTGTCCTCCATTAGATTTGTCTTTTGCCTTCCTTTGCAATGTCTGAAATATAGTTAAGAGGAAAGTATCAAAGACAAGAGGTCAAGAGCTAGCCCCCCTTAGGGCCTAGCACTAGTAGAAAAACCTGGATGGCTAGGAGCATCACACTAGTTTGAAGGTACTGCTAGTCGTTGACTGCCCTCCAAAACTGAGGATTCAACCAAAATGCGGATCCACACTAGGAACCCCAGCATAGATCACTCGTCGCCTCCTTCCCAGCTACCCAGCCAATCACCGACGTGCAGAAAAGACCAAGTCTCAGCTGAGGGTATACAAATGAGCATGCGTACTTTGCTTGACTTCTTTCGCGACGTCTACGCAAAAGAACACAGCTCCCTTTCGGCACCTGCGCAGGAGGCCGACTCCTCCCCTTTCTCTTTTCTCTACCGTGATAGACATGGCGGCTCCCTGGGCGCCTTTCACCGCTACGGTCACTAGCTTTCTTTTTATTCGCAGTAGGAGTGGACTGGCTCGGAGCCTAGTCGCCTGGAAAGCAGCGGCAATTGAGCAGCGAACGGCAGGTGGGACCCAGGTAATCCCTGGAGAAGGGAAGGAAAGGAAGGGAAAGTCACGGGGACATAGAACAAGGGGCGTGGGGAAATACAGATTCGCCTCAAGCTCCTCCTCTTTGGCGAGCGAAGAGGGTGTTTGGCCCTCGTTCCTCGCTCCGCCCCTTCCCCGGATAACCCCGCCCCGACTCCCCTCGCTTCCGTGTGTCCTTAGTGGTCCGGGAGAAGTCGGGAAAGGAACGCGTCATGAGAAAAGTGTGTGTTGCCCAGGTTTTTGGTGTTGCTGATGTTCAGTTATCTGGGTTCGTTGTGAGTTGAAGTCTTTAGATAGAGACACATGCCGGATGGAGGCAAAAACTTCTTAGAATTTTTTTTTCTTACTTATCTTTTCTTATTTTAATTTTTATCATTTTTGTTATATTATTATGCTTTATAATAACATACACTACACCACTGGTCATTCAAGAAGCATTTATCAAGCCCCATCAGGTATAGCAAAAACAAACATCATATTTTGTTATTATTTACTGTTGCATTTTCTTGTTTCCAATACAAGCATTTATTTTCTTTGCCTCCCATCTGTCCCTCTGGGGGAAAAAAAACAAAACCCCCAATTTTTTTTTTTTTAAATATGCAGGTAGACCGAAAAAAAAAAGAAATTACTAATGTAGGAGGGCCTGGGCATATTGATACACTATTAGTGGAACTGTGAATTGGTCCAAACATGATTCATGTGTGAGGGGCATGAGAAACAACTCTTGTCTCCACCACTAATAGCTACGTAATCTTGGCCATTATCACTAGGAAGGATGTAAAATGGGCCACAGCCAAGGTTGGGGATGGGAAAAGGATATGCCACTCCTATACTTTAAAACGTTTTCAACTTCTCTTGAAAATGCCCCCTTTTCTCTTGTGACATTGCCACCGTTCTGGTACAGGCCCTCTTCACCTTAAGCCTGAACTATTGCAATAGCTTGCTGGATGGTTTCCCTGCCTCACGTTTTTCTCTATTCCATTCTATCCTCTACTCTGCTGTTAAATTGACCTTCCTAAAGAGCAGGTCTAACTGTTCCCAACTCCCCCTCACTCCCCCCCCCCCTTCAATTCACTCAGTTGCCTCCCTCTTGTCCCCAAGATCCAGTATTAAAACTTTCATTTAGCTTTTAAAGCCCTCCATAGCCTTCCTTTCTATTTTTTTCAGGTCTAAGTACATCTTCCTGTCCTCCATGATCCAGTGACATAGGCCTTCTTTTGTTTCTAGAACACAACACTTGTTTGTTCCCCATTCCTGGAAATCTCTCCTACCATATCTATATTTTCTAATTTTCCTGTCTTCCTCAGATCTCAGCTAAAGTACTATCTCCAGCAAGAATCCTTTCTCAAACTTTTTAATCTTAGTGCCTTTCTTCTGAAAGACTATCCTAAATTTATTGTGTGTGTATTGTTCACACATAATTATTGGTATGTTGTCTGCTGTTTTAGAATATAAGTACCTTAGGAACAAGACTGGAATTTTGTTTTTTTATTCCTTTCTTTGTATTCCCACTGCTTAGTACAATGGCTGGCACATGATATAGACCATCCTATTAGGGAGAGAGGAGCAGAGGAAAGAGAAAAGAAAGGGATGGGAAGTTGAGTCTTTTTACCACCAGCTCTTAACAAATGTGCTTTACTCTCAGTCAATAAACAGACATTTGTAAGTACTGAGGATACAAAGAAAAAAGTAAAAATATCCCCAGTCCTCAAGGAGCTCTAAATCTAGTTCTAGTTCTTCTCTGGAATGTAAGCTCCTCTTGGAAGACAGGGATTGTTTCCTTTTTGAGAATTTGTGTCTCACTCCTCTCCTCATCACTAGCTGTGCATCTCAACTTCTTTTTAGATGTTTGAAATTTCAACATCCCATAAGTATTTCAAGCTGGCCATCTCCTTGAAACTTCTTTATTTCTGTCAAGGGCATTCTTTAGTCACTCAGGTTTGTATCTTAGATTTCTCATTCTCCTCACCCTTATTATATGTCCAGACATTTTCCAAGACTTTCTTTTCTACCTCTACAACATCTCCTGTATCTCTTCCCTTTGCCACTACATATTAGTCACTTATATCATCTGTCTGAACTATTAGTAACTTTGAGTTGGTCTTTTTACTTCAATTAGTCTATCATTTTCTCATCTACCAACGTGATTTTCTTAATGTTTAGGTTTAAACATATTTCTCCTCTAAGCATAAACTCCAGTGACTCTTTAGGATCAAATATAAATTCCCTTCTTTGTCTTTTAAAGCTTTTCACATCCCAACTTCAACCTACCTTTGTAACACTTATATATTAACCTTCCTTCTCTTTCTTATCCAGCCAGACTAGCCTTTTTGCTGTTCCCCCAAAGGATGTCTCATCTTCCATCTCAGTGCCTTTTATCCATGCCTAAAATGCACTTTCATCTCACCTTGGCTTTTAGAATCTCCTTTTTTCTTAAAAATTCAACTTAAATACCACTTTTACAAGTCTTTCTTATATCCCCAGCTGTTAGTGCCCTTTCTCACAAAATTGTCTTTCTATTTTGTAAATATGCAGGTTGTTCTTCACATTAGAATGTAAGTTTACTGAGGGCAGGAACTTTCGTTTTTGTCTTTATCCCTAGCATTAGCACAGTGAGAAGTCTCAGTTTGATATGGTCTCAGTTAATGTTTGTTGATTGGTTAAATGGATGAACAAGTAGTGATAAAAGAAGGTAGTGGATTATTATTATATATGAAAAATTCAGAGCAACTTGGAAAGTTTTGTATAAATAACAACAGTAGCATATATATGCATATATGCTTTAAGGTTTGCAAGACCCTTTATAAACATTGTCTCTATCTTCACAATGATACTTTGAAGTAGGTGCTATTATTATGGCCCATTTTTCAAATCAGAAAATTGAAGCTGACAGTTTAAATAATATACTTGTTATTACACAATTAGTGTTTGAGACTGCATCTGAGCTTAAGATTCCCTCATTCCCAAGTCCCGTGAACTACTTGTGTAAGCAGGATAATATGCACAACAATCACAATAATTAAAAGAAAAATAATATTAAAAGTTATCAGAGCTTGAATTTCTGAATTCCATGAATGGTAAATTGTAGGTGACATCAATTTAACTCAGCTAATGTTGTTATAAGAGGAAATTCTATGGGGAAAGTGGGTACTGGAAAATATTTTTGATTTTTAAAAAACATCAGTAACAATTTTTATAAAAATGAACAGATTGCAAAACAGGAGAGTGAAACAATTTACTTTTACAGTGAAAATAAGGACTATTTTTTCACCTTGGAGGAAGTAAACATAACCTACTTGGTAACACTTTGTATTGGGCAAGCTAGAATTGGGATTCAATTTCTTCTACATTGGTTTGTCATGAAGATTCCTAATCCACTATCAATAATGGCAGATTTACTGTGTAGTGTAATTTAATGTACTAAAGGTGATAGGCATATAACAACCATGTTGCCACTCTTTTTTTTTTTTTTTTTTCCTTTTTGGAAGGGGCTGTTTGACAGCTGGATACATAACCGAAATCGTGATCCAAATACATTTCCTCTCTGAAATTCTGCTTTTAGAACTAACTTGGCAGCTTCTGAACTTTTTAGAAGAGAAACCGCATGTTTTTGTTGTGATAACATAATTTGTATTTGAAGAGACACTGGGCAATTTAGTGCCAGTCTTTGATATATATAGATTATAAATTCCCAATTTTATTTGACCACATTATTCTTCATTTCCTTTGTCTTCACACATAAGTGTCAGTACTAGTCTTCCTCACATTAGTCAATAAGGATTTACTGAGTGACAGCTGTGTTCCGGTATTTGTAAATTAATGCAGTTTCTCTAGAAGATATGCTTTATGTAGTTATCTTTTAGGCATATGTCTTATCTTTTCAATTAGATTTTAAGTTTTTCAGGTGCATGGACTATATCATAGATCTTAATATTTTCAGTGTCTAGCTGAGTCGTATATACATAGGAACATAAATTTAGATCTGAAAGTAAACTTCAGCTTCTTGGCCACTAAATTATGTGTAATCATATGCTGGCTGCATATTAACTTAGTAAATCACATTAACATTATCTGTCCAATTATACATATATATAAGGTTAAATGTTCCCTAATCATACTTTTTTTTTTTTTTTTTTTTAATTTTGGCTAAGGCCATAAGGATTGTGACTTGCCCAGGGTTATACAGCTAGTAAGTGTTAAGTACCTGAGGCTGAATTTGAACTCAGGGCCTCCTGACTCCAGGGCTGGTGCTCTATCTATCCATTGTACCATCTAACTGCCCTCCTCATTACACTTTTAATCTAGTTCTGGTTGCATTTGGGAATCCTGGTCCCTGGTCCAGGTCCAATATTCTTTTTCCTGTGCCTTGTTCAGTCATTTTCAGTTGTGACCAACACTTTCTGATCCATTTGGTGCTTTCTTGACGAAGATACTGAAATGCTTTGCCATTTCCCTTTCTAGCTTATTTGATAGATGAAGAAACTGAGACAAACAGGGTTAAGTCACTTGCCTTGAATCATGCAGCTAGTATCTTGAGTAATCTTGAGACTTGATTTTGAACTCAGAAAGAGGAATCTTCCTAATTCCAGGCCTTATTCTCTACCCATTTTATTATCTTCCTATCTCTGTCCCCATACCATTCTGCCATGTAATAGTAGTATTTGTTTACATGAAACAGAATGGCTAAATGTAATGTCCGGACTAGCTCTCTGGAGGATCTGGTACCAGTCCAAGTCCTTAATCTTAGAAGAGTGAAGAGGCAGGACTCACATGGATAGTCAAACATGGAGTCTGTTTATTACAAATTCTCTCAGCCTTATATACCCTAATAACCTTGCATAACTATAGCACACTGCACATGTGTTAACTATATACTGTTCGTGGGGGACCATATAAACAACTTAACTATTGTGTGTAGATGACTCTTTGTCACTTGGTATCACTCTGCTTTAATTGTCGCAACTCCCTGACTTCTCAGGAAGGCCCAAAACACTTAGGGAAGATGGGGAGCTGAAGCAGACACTGTCAGCAGGGTTCCTTTTACTGGGTCTTATACCTCGCCCAGGGTTCCCCAGTATCTGTGGCCCTCTAAAGCTAAACAATGTGTCTCTGAAGCAGTGTTTTTGAATTTATAGTTACAATTTCATTTGTATATATCAGTTTTACCCTTTTTATTGATAATTATGATTTTGGAGTACGCTACCTACTTGAAATGATTAATTCAGTCTTTTGGTTGTTTTTTTTTTGTTTTTTTTTTGCTGAGGCAATTGGGGTTAAGTGACTTGCCCAGGGTCACACAGCTGGGGAATGTTAAGTGTCTGAAACTAGATTTGAACTCGGGTCCTCCTGACTTCAGGGCTGGTGCTCTATCCACTGTGCCATCTAGCTGCCCCTATTTTAGATTTTCTAAACATATGTTTCTATCATATATAAGTGAAGACATTTAAATTTTTTCATTATCATTGGTTGGTAATTTTCTTTTCATGACTGGCTTTTCACCTTCTTGTTTTACCTGGGTATGCCCTAGCTTGAGTATGTTTTTCTTAAAACATGGTCAGCAGAACTAAATATAGTAATCTAGAATGAGTATTCTATAAACTTTTTTGACCACACACCTATCAATTTTTTTTTAAAAATTGAGCACACATCCCTAACATATGTGTATTTATAAATTACATACATGTTATTATCCAGATATGAAATAGGGACTGACTGGACTTGTGATTTCTTTGATATAGGGAACTTCCATGTTAGAAAACTCCCCCTACCAATTCAGGTATACTTATTCTTTGGAATTTAGTTTTTGAGTTGCCTAGAACCCTGAGAAGTAGGTGACTTGTCCAGAATTACACAGAATGTTTCAGAAGCTGGATCTGACCTCGGATTTTCCTGGTTTTGCAGCAAGCGAAACAAAATATTCACAAAATCAAAATAAAAAATATTAGATAAAGTTGAAATAAATAATATTTGACAATTTTTATTAATGACTTGAAAAAGCATTTTGCTCTCTAAAATATTAAAAAATAATCAACAATGTTAATTATATTTTAGTGAGAAGAAATTGATTGAATGATTCACGAATTTTGAAAATCTTAGGCTTAATAGTTGGTAATACAGTAATTTATTACAATGTGCTGAAAGTCAAAGAATGATTGACAGTGCCACTGCTAACCCCTCTATGTTGTGGTACTTCCATTCTTTCATTACATACCATATCTCACCTATGAACCAAGTGATAGGCTCGATTGTATTATTAAAGCTTAATTTTTAAAAAATTATATTACCATTTATAACATTTGTAATACATTTTCCCCAAATCCATAGGGTTCCAATCCTATGGATTTTGCTCATGGTCTGTTAATCCGCAATATCTGATTTTTTTATGCAAGCACAGAGGGCTTGGATGCTGCTGTTGACAGGAGGGGAACAGTAATATATGAGACAACATTCTACTTGAATAAGTAAGTTAAGATATTAGCCTTCTGGGCCAGACTAAAGAATCACTGTTTTAAGGCACTTCCACATCTTCTTTGAAGAGGAGGGGGGACTATGAGTATGTAACACTGTATATGTTAGATTTTTTTGATGCATTTGATTTTGTTTGTGCGTGTGCTTTTTTTTCCTTTTTTTGTTTCCTCTTAAAAATTAATTTATGGAATGAAGCATCCATAACATAACAGTACAATAAAAAGATGATTATACATGAAAAACACTTATTCTCTTAAAGTTGTTTTTAAAATTATATTGCTATTATTGTATACAATGTTCTCTTGGTTCTGCTCATTTTGCTGTTTGTTATTTCATGCAGTCTTTCCTTTTTTTTTTTTTTTTTGGTTTTGTTTTGTTTTGCTGAGGCAATTAGGGTTAAGTGACTTGCCCAGGGTCACATAGCTAGGAAGTGTTAAGTGTTTGAGGCTAGATTTGAATTCAGGTCCTCCTGACTTCAGGACTGGTGCTCTATCTGCTGCACCATCTAGCTGCCCCCAGTCTTTCCATGTTTTTCTAAAATCATTGAGTTCATCTTTTCTTATAGTATAATAATATTTCATCACAATCATATACCACAACTTGTTCAGCCATTCCTCTGTTGTTGGGTACCCCTACATTTTCCAGTTTTTTGCTACTACTAAGAGAGATAGTATAAATATTTAAGAATATATAACTTTTTTTCTTTTTTTCCCTAATCATTTTTGGCCATAGACCAAGTAATGGCATTGCTGGGTCAAACCATTTTGGATCAGTTCACAATTCCACCAATAATGAAGTAATGTCTCGATTTTCCACATCTTAACCAACATTTATCCTTTTTTCCTTTTTATCATTTTAGCCAGTTTGGGAGGATATAAAATATCTCAAGGTTGTTTTAATTTGCATTTCTCTAATCAATAGTGGTTTAGAGCACTTTTTTTTTTTTAATTGAGTGGAAGTTTTAATTTCTTCACTGGAAAACTGCCTATTCATATCCTTTGACCATTTATTAATTGGGTAGTGACTCATTCTTAGATTTGAGAAAGTTCTTTATATACTTTAGTTATGAGACCTTAATCTGATAAACTGTCTATAAAAATTTTTTCCCCCAACTTTCAAATTTCCTTCCAGTTTTGGTTATATTTGTTTTATTTGTACAAAAACCTTTTATTTAATGTAATTGAAATTATCCGTTTTAGACCTGACTTTTCCAGCTCTGATAAGTAAAATGTTTCATGTAATTTTCCTGTAAAATCCCTCTTTATTATCTAGGTTATATATTCATTTTGATTTTATCTTGGTAAATGGTGTGAGATATTAACCCATATCCAGTTTACCAACAGTTTTTACCAAATAATGAATTCTTATCCTAAAAGCTTAAGTCTTTACACTTCTCAAATGATGAGAAGTATGATGCTGTAAATTGGTTGTCTATTTTATTCTATTAATCTACCTTTCCATTCTTAGCCAGTACCCGATGATTTTAATCATTACTGTTATATGACAGTTTAAGATTTGATACTGCTATACCTCCTTCCATTATACTTTTTTCCATTTTTTCCTTTGATATTTTTTCAATGAATTTTGTTATTTTTTTCTTCTAATTCAGTAAAATACTTTTGGGGTAATGCAATTGGGATAGCATTGAATATATAAATTAATTTGGGTAAAATTATCGCTTATTATTTTGGCTTTGCCTACCCATAACTTTCTAATTATTTTAATCTCATTTTATTTGTATTTTTTTTTTTTATTTTTTAAATTTTATTTATGTAGTTCCTGGATTTGTTTTTGCAGGTGTATTCCCAGGTATGTCTTGAATTATTTTAAATGTGGTAATATTTTACTATCCTTGAAGGGTATTGTTTGTGATATATAGGGAAGCTGATGATATACATGGATTTATAGGATGTTTGATATTCTGTTACTTTGCTAAAATTGTTTTACCTAACTTTTTAATTGAATCTTTGGGATTTTCCAAGAATCTCATCATAGTGTTTACAAAAAGTTAATTTTATCAACTCATTTCCTATTCTTTTATCACTTTAAGTATATTTTAGATTTGAAGAAAGGTTTTGTTTTTTTCTCCTTTTTAAAATTAAATTAAAATTTTAAGTCTTAAAAAAAATTCTTGCTTTCTTGAAACAGTAGAAGGGATAAATTGGGAAAAATAGGTTATATAAAAACTACATATATGGACACATACTCTGGATTAAACTTTTTGAATATATTGTGCTAGTAGTGATCTGAAATACAGGTGTAGATATATTGCAGTGATTATATTGGAATGCACACTATTCCTCTGAATCTAACAAAGCAACTAAGCTTTTCTGATATTTAATTTTCTTAGGTAATCATGGTGTTTAGCCTGTGACAGATTCAAGCTTTGCCTTTGTAACAGTTTTTTTTTTTTTTTGACATACTTGATTTTAAACACTTTCATTTAGTTTTGCAAGAATATTTTCCTGTTGGAATGCCTTATTTTTTTGGTTTTCAGAGTCCTGAGGAGTTTGAATAATTAGAGTGCTGCTTTTCTCTTTTACAGGAGCATCTAAATTTAGCTAGTTAAACAAAATGATCCAAAGCTGTTTTCAGTGGGAGAGTGCTTTTTTTTTTTTTTTTTTTCCCAGCCTTCCAAGATGCATGGCTGAAGTCTAGCTTTACCAAGGGCCTTCTCATCTGGATGCCCAGGTCCTTTCCAGCTTCCCTTTTATTTGATCTGTGGAGGTTTTGATCTACACATATTTAGCAGTCCCTTCCCAGTACCTTGTTCTCCTGGTTGGTGACATTTTCTCCATGCACACTATTTTTGGACTGCTTTGGCCATTCTTTTTTTTTTTTTGCTGAGGCAATTGGGGTTAATTGATTTGCCCAGTGTCACACAGTTAGGCAGTGTTAAGTGTCTTAGGCCAAATTTGAACTCAGGTCCTCCTGACTTCAGGGCTGGTGATCTATCCACTGTGCCACCTAGCTGCCCCATTTCAGCCATTCTTAACTTCACTCCACTCTCCTCTCCTGACACCTTTTCCACAACTTTCCCTTTGCCTGATGGATGGACTATTTTCCCCTTTCCTCTTGCCCCTTTTAGTCTGGAAATATTAGCTACAATCACATCAACTGTGCCATTGTTCTTGGATAGGGCACATCAGATTGTTCCCTCTTTCTTGACCAGAATACTCTTCCCTCGCCAGCACAGCCCTATATATGTTATGTTATCTTTTAAGAATATATTTCTTGAGAAGCTGTCTCTGTTATTTATTCTTTCACTTTTAAACTGAATGATAGAAACATAGACCAATATAATTAGAAGATAAAACTTCATTATTTCACTTTTTCCTTTGCAAAATGAATTGAGAAATCACCTTTAGAGCTAAATAGGTCATTGACATCTAACCTCATCTGTGATTTCCCACCTAATTTCTTGCCTTTCTCAATGTCTGGTATCTGGCCTAGTTAGAAACAATCTTCTTTGCTGAGTAACACCCTCATTCATTGTTCTCATTTTATAGATTTCTGTATCATCTCCAATCAGTTATCAAGCATTTAATAAGTGCTTATTAGGTGCCAGGAACAATACTAACTGTAGAAGATACAAAGAAAAGTAAACCCATGGTCTCTGCTTTCAAGGAGTTCACATTTTAATGGGGAAAACAACATGCAAATAACTATGTACATTCTAGTTGTATACAGTACAAAAGGAAGGTAATCTTAAGGGGTGAAATGGAGACAGGCTGGCTGTTGAACTGAATCTTTAAGACAGTAACAAGACCAGACCTTTTCAAGACAGCAACTCATTGGAATGAGGAAGAAATGAAATAGAATAGTGAGAAAGTCTTTGTGGTTAATTGTAGTAGTCACTTGTCCTTATTACTTGGGAAGCTGAGGATGGAGGTCACTTGAGTCTGGACTACCCTGTACTATGATAATCAGATATCTTTGCTAAATTCAGCATTAATGTCTCCCTAGAGACAGGAGACCACTAGATTCCTGAAAAAAGTGGTGAAAGTCAGAAACAAAAGGTCAGAAGGTTATCAGTCTCTGTGGAGGGCCTATATAATAGTGGTAGTTGTGTGAATAGAAAGAAATTTATACCAAACATGTTGTGAATGAAATTACAAGATTTGGCAGCAGTAGATTGGATATGTGGAGTGAATGTCTATGAAGAGTTGACATTGTGGTTCTAGTACCTTCTGTAATATGACAATTGGTCAGAAGGGAAGGGGTTGGTATAAAAGAAAATATTGACTAGAACTCAGGAGAGAATCTAGGTTGGCATATAATCTGTAATTTAGAGATAATAGTTGAATCCATGGGAACAATAAAATCATCAGGTGTGATAGATTAGAGCAGGTATTCTTTACTTTTTTGGATGTCATGAATCTTAAGCAGTCTGGTGAAACCTGTGGACCCTTTCTCAAAATTATGTTTTAAATGCATAAAATACACTGAGTTACAAAGGAAATTATATTGAAATAGCTATCAAAATTTTAAAAAACAAGCAAGTTTACAGACCCCAGATTAAAAACTCCTTTAGATAGAGAAAAGATAAGTAATACTAGGATATTGAGGATCATTCAATATTAGTAGAAGATCTAGCAAACTGAAATGTGGTCAAACATAGAGGGAAAAGTAAGGGTATTGTCATGAAAACCTAAAAAAGGAGAGAATACTGTAAGAGTGAAGATGTTCTATAACGAGGGCAAAAAGGATGAGGTTGAAAACAGTCCATTAGACTAGGCAAACATTGCTAACTTTGGAGAGAGTAGTTTCAGTTTAATTCAGTTAGAAGCCAGGTTTCAAGAGTTTTGAAGCAAGTGAGAAGATAGAAAGTAGAAGCATCTGCTATAGGTGACATTAAGCAGTGTTGCAAAGAGGTAATTCAAGTGAAGAGTAAGGATAAGGAAAACAGTATTTGTAGGTCATATAGGAAGAGATTCAAAATTAAAGAGAGTATAGGGGCAATCTGCTGGAAGGAAGGAGGAGATGGAATTAAGGCATGTAAAAGGGATTTGTTCACTTTGGCAAGGAAAGCCACTTTATGTGAGCAACAGTATAGTAGGAAAAGATGTCTGAATGATGTGAAAAGAAGAAAAGGCGAAGAATTTGGGACTTTCAGTAAATGGCTCCTTTTTTTTTTTTTTTTTTAATATGAATCAAGGTCCTTAGATGAGGACCAGATGAGTAGGAGAGAGAATGCCAAAGGAGTCTTAAGGAAGGATGAAAAAGTTTGGAATAGCTACTGTCATGAGTAAAATAGCAAAAAGTAAGCATTTATTAAGCACGTACTAGGTGCTTTGCACTACTGCTAAGCTACAAAGAAGCTTAGATTCAAAAAAAAGGGAAAATAGTAAAACAAAACAAAGAAACAAAAAAAAAAACAGTCCTTGCTCTTGCAGAGCTCACAATTTTATGGAAACAGTATGCATAAATAGAATATATGTATATGTGTGTGTGTAAATATATATATATATACATAATAGACACAGAAGCATACATACATACACACACATATACATATATGTATATTTATGTATAGTGAATTGAATATAGTCTCTGAAGCAGAGCTGTAAATTTAAGGCATTTTGTAAGAGGTGGGACTTTTGCTGTGACTTAAAGAAAACCAGAGAAATTTAGAGGCAGAGTTGAGGAGTATTCTGGCATGGGAGGTAACTAGTAGCTAGTAAAAATACTCTAAATTGGGAGATGATGGAGTGTTTTGTTCAAGGAAAATTAAGGAGGCCAGTGTGATGGGATCCCATAGAGTATGCGGGGGAGTATAAGATATATGCAGACTGGAAAGGGAGAAAAAGACCCACGTCATGAAAGGCTTTGAAAGACAAACAGGAGTTTTATATTTGATCCTGGAAGCAATAGGAAGCTCCTGAAGTTGATTGAACTGGGGACTAATATCAGATCAGTTTGACAGACAGATTGGATTAGAGTGGGAGAGACTTCAGGTAGGCAGACACACCATTGCATATTCTATGTACCGATGGTGAGTGGAATTAGCTTTGTACAAGTTTTTGTCCATTTTTTAGTGTTTCGACCACAGGGTGGAATTACTCCTTGCTTCAGTAATCAGGCCAGGGTTGGCTAAGCAGTTTTTTTTTGTTTTTTTTTTTTAAATTTTTATTTTATTTGCATAACATATGTGTGGGTAATTCTTCAACAATAACCCTTACATAGCTTTC
>JAJPUD010000163.1:474493-499838 GCA_023553655.1 Myrmecobius fasciatus | reverse complement strand
ATTATTACTCTAATTTCCTCTTCATTGGAGGAAAGTTCTCCCTTATCGGCTAAGCAGGTTTTAAAACATCTTTTCTTGCCCCTTTCTCACACACGAAGGTGAGCATTATGTTCTTACAAAGGCTGCTCAGACACTCAAGGGACTGCTGAATCCCACTGATGCTTCCAGTAAAAAGACGACCCCTATGGCCTGGGCTACTTGTGTGCAGGATTAACTACAACTCTCAGTGTATCTGAACCTGTTGCTTTGTTCACTCGCTCATGGTGATGTCTTTTGATTCATAGATTTAAGTGAGGCAGAAGTTCAGGAAGTTGTCAGCCTCACTCTCTCTTCCAGAGTCATCACTGTCCAGTGGCAGGACAGAGTTAAGACTATTGGAGATGGCTTGAGATAGTCTTTCATTGGTAAGCTCTCCACAGCTTTACCTGCTTCACCTGCCTTCATGACTTTGGAATACGTTGTTCTCATCTGCCCATTTTACCAGAGGAAGTCTTCACATGCTTGGGTTAGACCTTCCCCTCTATCCTCCCAATTCACTCTAAGGTTTGAGATTCCTTTGTTATCCTTATCCTGGTTTAGCCTGTTGGCAGAAACAGTTTACTAGGATGTGGTTACTGTGCATATTACAGTTTCTTGGAGCCGCTGATGAGAATTAGGTAAATTAGGTGGACACCAAAGGTGGAAAACAATCCAGTAAAGAGCTTGGCAGCCCTGGCCTAGTTTTTCATGAACACATCCTGCATCCCACCCTGTGGTCAAAACACTAAAAAATGTATAAAAACTTCTGCAAAGTTGTTTCTGCTCAACATCAATCTGTGGAATATACACACACTTAGAAACAGTGCAAAATCCAATAGACCTGAAAATGGAACAGCTCTTGTTGTGAGAGAACTCAACAGATCCAAATAGCAGCCGAGTGAAACAAGATTGGCAAATAAAGATCAGTTTACTGAAGTTGGAGCTGGATATACATTTTTCTGGCCTGACAATAGTAAAGGAAAGCACAATGAAACTAGTGTAGGTTCCTCATTAAAACTAATCTAGTAAACAAGTTTGTATAACCTTCCAAAAGGACAAGCTCATGGTAATGTGATTGCCATTTGCAGGGGGGAAAAATCATGCCATCATAATCAGTGCCTGTGTTCCACCATGATAAATCTTGATCAAATCAAAGAAAAATGGTTAGGTAAAATCACAGCCCCATCTGTGTGTAGGTGTAGGACTTAGGTTCAAATTCATTTTTTGATGCTTATTGTGTGACCTTGGGGTTTAAGCAGATTGTTGAATCAGGATCTCAATTTCCCGAAAAGTACCCCACCTTTGAATGCCAAACAAAAGATTTTGTATTTAATCTTGGGTGTGATTAAGAGCCACTAGAGTTCATTGAAAGGGGGTAGGAGGGAGTTGCCATGGTAGATTCAGTCCTGTGGTGGCTAAATGGAGGCTGAATTGGTATGGGGAAGAGATTTATGACAACAGGCTGTTGAAGTAGGCCAGACCTGAGGAAATGAGAGCCTGCACAGGATAGTAGAAATATATACAAGAGTTTGTGTCTTCAAGAGATATAAAGGTGAAATCAACAGGTCTTGACAACTGTTTGGAAGTGGAGGGGGGAAGGGCGTGAGAATGTTGTGAGATAAAGTGAGGAGTCAAGAATGACACCTAGGCTGTAAGCTAGAGGGACTGGGAAAATAGTGTTGAGCTCAACCTAAATTGAACAGTATTAGGAAAGTTTGAAAGAGGAGAGAGTTTGGGGAGAAAGACAAGGAGTTCAGTTTGGGGCATGTTAAGCTGAAGACATCCACCATACATCCAGTTTGAGAGAATTAATTGGCAATTCCAGGTAGGAGAGAAGAGGTCAGCCCAGGAGTTTGGGCTGGATAGGTAGATTTGAGAATCATAGATATGATAATTGAATCCTTGGGAGCTGATGAGATCATTAAAAAGCAAACATAAGCTATTCCTATCTTCCATATGAAGGGCCCTTCCCCAAGTTTCAGGTATAGAATGAAACCTCAAGAATTTTTTAATATGCATTTCTCTGACTTGGAACAATTTTTCATATGGTTGTTGATAGTTTGTCATTCTTTTGAGAATGATTTATTACTACTTTATCCATTTAGTAATCGTTCCTGGCCTTTTTTTCTTTTTTTCTTTAGGACTTTTTGTTGAACAGGAAGTCTTAGTAAGTTATGATAATGAACTTATTAGACAGTCTATTTTTTTCCTTTTTTTCCCCTTTTAAAATTTTTTAAAAATTGAAACTAAATACAAAATAAGAAAAATAGAACAAAATAGAAAAGAAAAGAGGAAAATAAAAAATAAAACAAAGCACTCTCATGTGTCCAGTAGAACATTAGGAGGATTCAAAATATGTAACAATAAATTTCCATTTCAAAAAAGCATATATAGTAATAGAAAAGATTATATTCATTATTGGCCCTCTCTTTTTTGCTTCCTTGTAGGTTAGAAACAGGTCTCACTTCTGTTTCCCCAAGCAGACTACAGATAAGCATGGAGATATGTGTGTGTGTGTATAATATTCACACCCACATACATATATCTGTATACACACATCTATACATCTACATGTCTGTATATACACATACATATTTACACGCACATTTACACACATGTAAATATACATCTCTATATATCTTGAAATGGCTAACATATAGATTTCTCTCTTGATTGAATCTTTTAAGTTTGACATTGTCAGTGATTACTAATCCTACTTTTTTCCTAATAAATTCTATTCCTGATCCTTGTTTTTTATGTATTTCTCTTATTTCCTATTCCTGCTAACTCTTCTACTTTAATTCTGCTTCTTAACTTGCCTTGCTATTACCTTCCCTCCACCCATAAATCCCTCCCTTATCTTCTTCCCCCACCCTTTCCTTTCCTCTTTCTTTATCACATTCCCATTAATCTACATACCTTATCCCTTAATCTAAACAGCCTTTTGAACCCCACTTTATTTTATGCTACCCTTTCCCTATCTCTCTATTCCTTTCCTAATAATCTACACTCTTCTATATCCCATTTTATCCTATTCTTTACCCCTTTATTTCTTCATAGATTTTGGAGGGTGCTATATCCTTCCCATATGTGTGGGTGTGTACATATACACACACACACATGTATGTATCATTCCCATTTAACCCAATCCAGTTGTGAATAAGTTTTCATAATTACCAATCCCCTAACCCCCTCGCTTCTATATTGTTTCTTTCTCTGCATCTCATTTGGATAGCATAATTACAATTTTTACTTTTTAGAGTCAGATCATACTCAACTCTTTCTTTTGAACTACCCAATTATTGAATGTTAGTCTTAAGTATATGGAATTCATTTTCATGTAAAAAACAAACAATTTGTCCTTAAATTCCTTGAAATTAATCTTTGATGTTGGCTCTTATATGTTCAATTTTCTATTAAGTTCAAGTGTTGTTTTTTTTTTTGAGATGAAGTCCTGAAAATCTACAAATTTGTTGAATGTCTTTTTTTTTTTTTTAATTCAGTATCATAATTTTGCTAGATATGATGTTTTTGGCCACTGGCCTAATTCTTTTGATTGTTGATACGGTCTTTTATTGTAGCTGCTGATAAATCCTGTGCAATTCTAATTGTAGCTTCAACATATTTGAATTGGGGTACATTTTTTGTTCGTTTCTTGTAAAATTTTCTCTTTAATCTGAGGGTTTTGAAATTTGTCAAGAATATTCCTATGTATTTTCCACAAAGGATCTCTTTGAAGTGGTGATTGGTGAATTTTTTTCTATTTCTAAATTTCCCCCTGCATTCTACTATACCAGGACAATTTTCTTTGATTATTTCTTGCATTATTGTGTCAGGGTTCTTTTTTTTTTTTTGTTGTTGCAGCTTTCAGGTAATCCAATTCTTATGTTTTTTTCTTCAAATCTGTTTTTCTTATCAGATTTTACACATTCTGTTCTATTTTTTTCATTCTTTATATTTTGTTTTGTTATTTCTTGGTCTCATAGCTTCACTGTCTTTCCCCTTGCCCACTTCTAGTTTTCAAAAAAATTAAAGATTCTGACTACATTTTGTGATTCAGTTCTGGAGTTAGCTCAGTTCCTTTTTTTTTATCCTCTTCTTTCTGTTTACTTTTTTTTTTAAGCTTTTTATTTTCAAAACATGCAAGAATAATTTTTCAACATTGATCCTTGCAAAACATTGTGTTCTAATTTTCCCCCCTTCCCTCTACCTCTTTGCCTAGATGGCAAGTAATTCAATATATGTTAAACATGGTAAAAATATGTCAATCGAATATAAGCATGCATATTTATACAGTTATCTTACTGCACAAGAAAAATCTAATAAAAAAGAAGAAAAATGAGAAAGAAAATAAAATTCAAATAAACCACAACAAAAGAAGTGAAAGTGCTATGTTGTGATCCACACTCAGTTCACACCATCCTCTCTCTGAGTGTAGGTGGCTCTCATCAAAAGATCATTGGAACACTCAGTTCCTTTTCTATTCAATTGTTGATTTAGTTCGATTTCTGTCTTGTGAAAAAAATTTTAATCAGTAATGGGAACATTTTATTTATTTATTTATTTTAATTAAAGCTTTTTATTTGTATAACATATGTATGGGTAGTTCCTCAACATTGATCCTTACAAAGCTTTCCATTACAAATTTTTCCCCTAGTCCCCTCCCCTCCCCTAGATGGCAGGAAATCCACTACATGTTAATTATATTAAAATACTTGACAAGTCAAATATATGTATACATATTTCCATACTTATCTTGCTGTGCAAGAACAATCGTGTCTACATGAACACAAAAAATCTGAGAAAAAGGAAACCCAATGCAGCAAACATCAATAGAGATCATGGAAATGATATGTTGCGGTCCACATTTCATTTCCCTCTCTCTGGGTGTATATGGCTTTCTTCACTGAACAATTGGAACTGGTTTGAGACAATTCTTTGTTGCAGAGAGCCATGTCCATCAGAATTGATCATCATGTAATACTGTTGTTGCTGTGTATGATGATCTCCTGGTTCTGCTCGTTTCACTCAGCATCAGTTCATGCAAGTCTCTCCAGGCCTCTCTGAAATTGTCCTGCTGGTCATTTCTTACAGAGCAATAATATTCCATAACATTCATATACCATAATTTATTCAGCCATTCTCCAATTGATGGGCATCCATTCAGTTTCCAGTTTCTAGCCACTACAAAAAGGGCTGCCACAAATAAGTATGGGAACTTTCAAAAAGCTTTGCTGCATTGTGTGGCTAGAGAAGCTAGAACACCTCTACCTGCTGCTTAGAGTTCTTTAACTAAAGACTTAGAAACCCAGTCAGATCCAAAAATTGATACAGTTTTTCTCACATCTCAAGCAACTTACAAGTCTTACCTGAAAACTGGTTCCTGTATTAGCCAATCAATTGTTTCCCTTCTTTGGAAAACATGGGAGAACAGTGGGATACCTCTTTTTCTGATTTCAGGGAATTGTACCCGTTTGCTCTTCCCCCTCCCAATTTGAAAAGTTCCTAATCTTTTCTTCAATTAGAAATCAGATTTCCCTAATTTTGTATTCTAGCTAATTGTATTTTTTAAATTAATTGGTCTTTTTTGATTAATTGTTTTTAATGTATAAAAATCTGTTTCCCCCTGTATTTGTGGTCCAGTGACAAAGCTGAAGAATCCTGGGATGATTTGTTATGCAGTTAGCATGCATTGCTTAATAAATTGATATGCTCAAAAGCTCAAACCTTTGTTTCCTTAGTCATTTCAAGTTTGCTGACTCCTTCTGTGTCAAGTATATTACTTTACTAGAATAGCCCCTTGCAACATCCAATTTCTAGTCTCTTGCTTCAGCTAGAGATTGTTGAGGCAGCTCTTCTCACATCTATTTCCTCTTGGCTTCTGTAGTTATTTAGCAAGTTACCCCATAGCCTTCATATTATAGTTTGTGATACAGACTATTGATGACTTTGGAAGCTGTTCAGGGAATTTCTCAGCAAAAGAATAATTGAATTTCTGCCTTAGTACTTTAGAATAATTTTTAAAAATTTCCACTTCTGTATTAAACCTTCATTTTTTATTTGAAGGGAGCTAACATGAATATTATCTTCCTTCCAATGTGCTTTATAGCCATAGCAGATAAAAATTAAATACACATGGGTATAAAAATTAAATACTCTTGGGCACATGAATTATAAGACCATATGGTGAGGGGAAATCTTAAAAATTTTGCAATCCAGACCTGTTACCTTATGGATGAAGAGACTTATTGAAGATCACACAAGTGAGCCCAAGGTAAATCCAGGGTGCAAACTGAGGTGTTCCAATGAAAATACCAGCTGATGTTGGTTGCCAAACATTTTAATACCTTATCTCTTTTGAATTTGTGAGATCACATATGTAAAGCACTTGATAAACCTCAAAGCTAGCTATTGTTGTTATCTTCCATTTTGCTAATCAGAAACCATTTACCTCCTAATGATAAAAGACAGGATTTGAATAGTGTCCCTTATTGAAATAGAGCATTCTTAGCTACATCCCTTGCCACACCTTCAAATCCAATCAATAGTAAGTTTTTGCTATGCTATATCATTTGCTATTGTTTTATTGTAGTAGTCTTTTTTCCCCAGTGAGAGCAAGATCTTATTTTTTCTATCTTCAGTTGTGTTAAGGCACAAGGCAACTGTTCAGTGCATATTAGTGAAATGAATGACAATAAATACATAACACTTCTATATCTTTTGCTTACATATAGTGCTATTAGTTCAGTAAGTTACATCCAAACATCATGTCTTCTAAACTGTTTTTTTCTCATATAAATTTTTCTTAAATTCAAAAGTGATTTTGCAAAGTAGAAATTTAAATGGAGCTATTTAATCTCAGGCTACAGTTTTTATAATTATATAGTTAATATCTGTATAATAATATAATGAACCATTTTATATATACATATATATTCCCTATTACCCCTGATATTTGCCCTTTCCCTTAGTATTAGACTTCTAAAACAAATTTTCTTAAAAACAAACCATTTTAATTATCAGTGCATTGCTTCATCTGAGTTCTGTCAGTAGTGTAATTAAACTGAAAAGAGGCTTACTTAATAGTGCCTCAGGACAAATAAAGCAGTGTATAAAATTGGCATTTGGCCAAAATTGGGACATAACTGCTCTGTCATTGAAGCTTCTATTTCTTTGGTAGACTGTTTGATTGAAATTATAGCTGTCTAACCCACTGATTATCTTCGCAAAAAAGAAAAAAAAAAAACAACCCTAAATCTGTCTAGTCGTATCCATACTATTCTATAAGAATGAAAAGCTTGAAGAATTGTCTCTCAAATAATGTATTTTCAATTATTACTAGAAACAACAGCATAGGGGAGAGGGTGGAATCTTTCTAGTTAAAAAAAAAGACAATTCTTTTCCAATATCAAGTAAAATCTTTTGAGCTTAAATATTATCTTCCTGTGAATCTTTTTTCTCTAGTATTGTTCTTAGCATTGTGCAAATATATTTAATGACTTTTTGACTTAGCAATGTGATGTTTTTAATAAATATTATGAATGTTCAGTGTGTCATGTAGTTAAACAGTTATGCACAGCTGTCTTTATTAAAAGAAATCCAAAGTATATTTCCCCAAAAAAAGATGATTTAATATAGCACATTTGTAAAATTGAAAATTAAAAATGTCAAAACTTTTCAATAATTTCCTTTTGTGAGACTTTGGTAGTTACTTTTTATACTTGGATACAGCTTTAAGATGAAAATAATTCATTATTTGAAGCAGTTCTTTTTTTCTTTAGTAACTATAGTTATTCTTTCAACTTAGAACTTCTGTACTTCCAACAGAACTTCCTCTAATATTGCTGTGATTGTGAACATCTTTAAGAAATTTAAGGATAGGGGCAGCTAGATGGTGCAGTGGATAGAGTCCCAGCCCTGAAGTCAGGAGGACCTGAATTCAAATCTGGTCTCAGACACTTAACATTTCCTAGCTGTGTGACCCTGGGCAAGTCACTTAACCTCAATTGCCTCAGCAAAAAGCAAAAGAAAAAAGAAAAAAGAAATTTAAGGATAATGAGATAGTCATAGGTTTAACCACTTTAATGTTATCTTAAAAATATAAATAACAGAATAAAATAAAAATGAGGAAAATCTTAAATTTAAAGAATTTTCTTTAAATACTTACAAATAAAATCTGATATTTACATAATTATGTAGTAATAGGAAATGTAGCCAGTGTGAAATATGGTAAGATATAGATTATTTTTTTTTCCCATGAACTAAAATTCCTTCTTTGATGTTTTTCAGAACATGATTTTTCTTACTCTTTTTCTTACTATTTCAATCACTATTTCACTACCTATTTAATACTTCTATTAATACTACCTACCATGCAGAATTGCTATGAGCAAACTGCTTGGTGAACCTTAAAGTGCCATATAGATATGAACTGTAATAACAATATACTCCTTTTACAGAAATTTGTAGAAAGTTAATATAAATAATATAATCATAGTATATCCCATCATATAAGTGATTACTGAATTAAAAAAATATTAAATATAAACTGGAACAGTATTAGTTGTGCCAGAAAACATAAAGTAGACATTGAAATGTCTTGGAAAAGAAGTCAAGGCAACAAGCAGTTATTAAATGCTTACTATGTTCAAAGCAGGGAATATAAATGCTAAGAAAATGAAAGCCAGTCCATGTACTCAAGAAGCTGATGGAGGAAGACAACATTTTAAGGAGAGCTGATGAAAGTAGCAAGAGGTGCTGTTAGAAACAGTGAATATAAGAAATTAGATGGAAGAGAAAATAGAAGCAGGAGACATTCATAAACCATCTGAGAGTTAAAAAGACTTTACTTAGATATTAGCAAGGATCCACTGTGTTATGGGAGAAGCATGATAGTTTAGTTTTTCTATAGGAATAAAAGGAAACATATAGCATGAAACAGTTAAACAAATAAAAAGATATTTACTTAGTCGTAGCAAAGGAAATATAGTCTCAGGACACCTGGTTTATTTGACAGCTTTTCTGCTACTAGAGCTTTTCTTACTTTTTATACTGAGATAACCTGGAAATGACTTCAAAGGTCTGAATTCTTAGTCTTTTGAGTCAATTAAGTCATTAGAAAGGTTTCTTTCAGTTGCTTGTTTGTCCTTTGTTTGAAGGGAGGTGATTACCTGATACTTGTAAATTGGATTTAAATAAGGGAGAGCAGTGCAGTCACCAGCTTTCTCCTTAGATCTGTTTGGGTCCAGTGACAAGTAAATAAAAGAACTAGTCCAATCTACATGATTGAGGACTCTGGTAGATAAGATATTCTTCCTATTATATAGTGTTAGTTATTCAGGTAGACATAAACCCCTTTCCTCCCTTGTCCAAATGTATCTCATCCCACAGCAGTGGATTCGTTTCATAGATATTTATGAAATATGGAAACTCAAAGATGTCAAGTGATTTGATTCTGCTCCCTCCTCATGACCTACCCCTCACCTTCTTTTCCTAGACAAATGCCCAGAAAAGGCCATCTACACTTAAACTGTCTCACTTCCTATTTTTTTGATCCCTGGACAATATTGGCAATATCATGCATGTTTTTAGGGGGAAATTTGCTCAACCTACAGGGCAGGGCCTTTGTAAATTATTTCTCTTAACCACAGTTAACTGAATTCAGATTAAATTCAACATGCTGTGACCAATCCTGAACCCATACAACAAGCACATTTCCTACCTATTGGTAGGAATTATGACTCTTGGTGCAAAATGTTGTAAATGGTGTCACAGGATTGTTTTGTCTTTTACTTTTCCTTAAAGAATGCTAGAGAAGAGTTGTATGTGGAAATAACTGCTATAGCAAAAAAAGGCATCAATAAACACTTTATTTTTTATTTTTTTATTAAAACTTTTTATTTGCAAAACATAAGCATGGGTAATTTTTCAACATTGACCCTTGCAAACCCTTCTGTTACAAATTTTTCCCTCCTTTCCCCCACCCCTTCCTTTAGATGGCAGGTAGCCTAATACATGTTAATTATGTTAAAATATATAACAAATTGAATGTATGTATAGATATTTATACAGTTATCTTGCTGTACAAGAAAAATCAGATCTACAGGAAAAAAAAAACCTGAGAAGGAAAATAAAATGTAAGCAAACATCAACAGAAAGCATGAAAATGCTATGTTGTGGTCCACACTCAGATCCCACAGGCTTCTCCCTGGGTGTATATGGCTTTCTTCATCACTGAACAGTTGGAACTGGTTTGAATCATCTCATTGTTGAAGAGAGCTATATCCATCAGAAATCAATAAACAGTTTAAAATTAAATGCTTAAATTTTTGAAATAAAAGCCATGCTTGGCCATATATACAGACAGCCCTGCTTCTTTGGTTTTATGAATTTAAAAAAAGAAACTTTTAATAGGCTGTTTCCATATGACATTATGGCAATCATAAGACAATCTGACAATTTTTTTTTTCCTGAGGCAATTGGGGTTAAGTGACTTGCCCAGGGTCACATAGCTAGGAAGTGTTAAGTGTCTGAGACCAGATTTGAACTCAGGTTGTCCTGACTTCAGGGCTGGTGCTCTATCCATTGTGCCGTCTAGCTGCCCCCAACCATAGAACAGTTATATAACTGACATTTTCCATAATATCATACCTCATATCCTCAGCTTCATTTCATATTTGTTCCTCCTTTTCCAGTCTATTATTATAGAGGTCCTTGGAATTATAATTGCCTTTTGGTACTGGTTATATTTTTCAAAGTTTTGTTTTGTTTAGTGATCCACTTTATTAGAAACAGTGTTTATTCAAAGATATAATTAGAAAATAATGGCCAAATAGCTGCATGAAATGGAAAATCTCTTGTGGGGACAAAATTAATGCAACTAGAAAGAAAAAGGAAAGCATTTAGGAAAAAATTTCTATATAAAATGTCTTTTGACATCTAATTTAAGACATCTAATATATAGAGAGAATTAAATGAAATAAGTGATCAAAGCCATTCCAACAGATCACAAAAGCCCTAAGAGGTTAAAAAGTTAAAAGATAGGAAAATTCAATTTCCAAAAGAAGAATTGTAAACTATCACCAATAATTCTCCAGATCACCAGTGAATATGAAAATATATTTATTTCTAATATTGACTAGTTCATTGTTAGTTTTCTAGCTTTTTTTCTTTCTGCTTAGCTATAATGGTAGATGAGTTTAAATCAATTTAAACTATTAAGAAAAACCAAAAAGATAAGAAAAAGGATATATTCTCATTGTACAGACTATTGAATGACAACTGAATGTCATCTGAACACATTTTTTCTGGTTCTGTAATCACTTTGTGAAAGGTGAAGTATTAGTGCCTTGGGGGAAATTTTCAATGCCATAGCACAAAGAGATCAGCAGCAGTCAGTGTAATATAATTACTGGTATTTTAAAATGATGTGAAAGCTCTTATTGTGAAAACTAGCATGTTGAATATAATTGGTAATAAAAAAAAATCATCTTTATATTTAGTTGAGCAACTCCCATATCCTTTTAAATGAATATGGAACCTGTTTATTCACTCTCAAGCTAAACTGAACCTATTTTTATTATTATTTATTGTAATATATATTGCTTTTATTTTTAATAAATGGTGGAGGTAGAACTAAAATTCAGTTCTTTTATGTGAGGAAACAACTGAGAAATATGAGAGCATTTTATTTTTTTATTTTTTAAAAGCTTCCATCAACAGCTACTCTATAGGAAAACTAAAGATAATTAAATTTATAAGCACAAATTATGAAGTTCCAAACAATACCTGTCATAAAACAAAAAAATGGAAGGAAGGAAGAAAGAGAACAAACCATAAACAATTAGAGAAAACTTTATGAATCATGGCACATAACCACAGCCTTCTGCTATTTATTTGTCATTCCTTTTTTTTTTTTTAAAGTACATATGTAGGGCCAGCTTGATGGGGCAGTAGATAGAACACCATCCCTGAAGTCAGGAGGATCTGAATTCGAATCTAGCCTCAGACACTTAACATTTCCTGGCTGTGTGACTGTGGGCAAGTCACTTAACCCCAATTGCCTCAGCAAATAAAATAAAATAAAATAAAAAGTACATATATGAGTTATTTAAAGAGCTTCTGGTAAGGAATTTTTACTAAAAAAGGTTTGACACCTCTGCAGTCTGTAGTCTTACTTACCAAAAGAATTGCCCAGTGCCCCCTAACAAGCATGTCAGCAACAAGACTTGAAGAATCCAGGTCTTGATTCAGAAATCATCTCTGAGATACCATATTGACTCTTTCGTTCATTATTGACACAAAAGAAGATCAGTGCATTGACTTTTTTTTTTTTTTTTTTTTTTTTTTGCTTTTTGCTGAGACAATTGGGGTTAAGTGATTTGCTTAGAGTCACATAGCTAGGAAGTATTAAGTTTCTGAGGCCATATTTGAACTCAGGTCCTCCTGACTTCAGGGCTGGTGCTCTATCCGCTGCTCCACCTAGCTGCCTCAGTACATTGACTTTTAAAAGGCAATATCAATTATAATTGCTATGAGTTTTGATGTTCTTTCTTATATTCTCTTGCATAGTTAAGTTTTATACTCTCACCTTTGCTTTGTTTTCTTTAGATTTTTCTCCTTTTTTTTTTTAATTGTCAGTTTATCCAGTCTAATACAGGAGTTGCAATCTTAGCACAAGGAAAGGCAGTGCTTTAAAATGTGCGTGTGGAGGGGGGGTTGTCAAATGCATAATTTGTAATATGTAATATGTGTCTTGTATGCATTTGTCCATAATCAGTTTCTGAATAAGAGCTAAGTATCCTTCTTCCCTAATCCCTAGTTAGCAAGCCTTCCAAGTTGGCCATAGCTCCTACGAAGATTAGCAAAAAATGTTTTTCATGGGTAAGGAAAACTCATTGCTGCTTTAGCTTTCCCAGCCGTCTGTCCTTTAGTGGAATGTATGTATACTCAGGGGCATTGAATAAATAAGGTAGATTTCTGTCCTCTTCTTTTCCCTAGCTCAGATCTTGATCTCAAGAGGGTCATGGCTCATAAACCAAGTTTCTTCCTCATCTCCCCAGTCTCCTCCTTGAGTAGCCTAGAAGCACACTCAGGAAGTGAATAAATTAAGCCCTCAACTCTTGATGGGCCAGGAAGTAAGGAGGGAAATGTTTCTTCATTTAGGGAAGTTAGATAATAGTATTGTCAGAATCATAAGCAGAATTAAACCCCAAGCCTTGGGCAGTGGCTTATAAAAGTAAAAGTGCTTGGGAGTGTCCCAAGTATCTGCTGGCAGGAAGTTCCTTTCCCACCTTTCTTCTTCCCTGGCTCCAGACTGTAGGGTCCCAGATGGCAGCCTCTTTATTGAATATGGGAAAGCAGGAACTTCTGCCTTCGGCAAATGATTCCTCTTCCAGAAAAGTTTCTTTAGCTTCTGGTAGTTATGTCATTTTATCCAGGTGCTATATGTTTAGGCACTTGGCAAACTGGGTCTGGTGGTAAACTTGTCCTACTCCATATAAGCCTAGGTCACAAATGTATAGCCTTCTATATCATGTATATATGAAGCTTTACATATAGGTTTTTGCTGTAGTTCAGTAGCTCAACCTCTCCAAGCAGCTACGAAATCTCTGTCTTATAAATGTACTTCCTCAGGCTTTCTAGATTTTTGAGTTAGACTCTGGGAATGATGGGTTTAGGGGTTGGGTTTTTTTGTTTTTGTTTTTGGGTGGAGTTTTGGGGGAATTTAAATTTTTTTTCCCAATTACATGTAAAAATTTTTAACATTTAAAAAAATTTTTTGAATTCTAAATTCTTTCTCCCCCACATCTTGAGAAGGCAAGCAATTGATATTAATTATACTTGTGTAGTCTGCAAAACATTTCCATATTGATCACTTTGTGAAAGAAAACACAATATCCACACCCCCAAAGAAAAATAAAAAGGAAATAAAATTTTAATATCCTTCAATTTGCATTCAGACTCTATCAGTTCTTTCATTGGGGGTGGATAGAATTTTTTTATCAGATCTAGCTCAGATCATTGTATTACTGAGAATAGCTAAGAAAAAATTCTTTATCATATAATATTGCTGTTACTATATATTGTATTCTTTTGGTTCTCACTTTGCATCTGCTCATTTTAGTCCAGGTTTTTCTAAAACCGTCCTGCTCACCATTTCTTATAGTACAAGAGTATTTAATCACAGTCATACAGCACAACTTGTTTGGCTGTTCCCTGGGGATATTATTGATCATGTGATTCTTGAAGTAGACCTCATACAAGTAGATCCCTAGTTCATTTTTGTAGAACTCATTTTGAAGTATTATGAACAGGAGACATCAAAGATGATGTGCTGCTCTGGCGTCCATACCCCAATGTCCTAGTCTCAGAGTTTTTCCAAAGTGCACTGGAATGGCTTCAACATATAAGAATTTCCTGAGCAGTCATTCCTGTCCAACATGATCTCTACTCAATACAGAAGTGATAAGTCCTGTATTGTCTGCTTAATGCTTTGATTAATATGGACAATTATCCTGCTCAAGCAATATTAGCTGCATGACTGATTTGCCTTGCCTATAGATATAGACACACACCCATACACACACACCTCTGTCAGGTAGACTGGCTAAGAAAGCTGTAGAAATTGAAAATGTCTGTGTCTTTTAGGACTACAGCAAACTTTGCCCTAGAGTAAAGACAGCCCTGTAGTATGGAAACACCCACGTGTCCTTTTTACTAATGGCTAGTATTTCCTTCAGACCAAACAGATTCTATTCCTCAAACCATCTCTAGTGAGTAGACACACACACATATCAGGTAGCATGTAACCTGGTTGAGAGCAATGATGTAGATGCTTCATCTTTCATCCCAAGCTTCATCTTCTAGGCACATGGGCCATCCACAGCAACATATTTTTTTCTCTTCCTTGAGTAGATCTTGACATCTGACATCCTATTGAAGACAGGAATGTATTTCCTTAGTGTTTTCTGGTGACTTATGATCTCATCATTGTCCTGCTTAGATTCCAGGTTTTCTCCATTTTTGTTGAATTTCTAAATCAGTTGGATGTTGAGGATAGTCACCAGAAGAAATGGCATTGAACCCCATCTGTCAGAGCCATGATAGAATCAGTTGGTTTATCACTCTTTTAACTGGATGAAAATTATTAACTACATTAATATTATTAATTATGTATTAGCTGTATATTAATTACAAAATTGCCAATTACCAACTTTGTTTATTCTGGCTTCAGAACAGTCTCTGCAAGGTATCAAGCTTCCAGTTGTCCATATCAAGGGCTAGTGATGAGTAAAGGAGAACTATTCACCAGTGGTTCTTGTGGGACTGTCTTGTATGGCTGTCAGATGGTACAATAGCCTCTAACCAGGTCACATTCTGCATATCACCTTCCTTTCTTCACTTTTTTATATTTTATCCCCCTCCACACACTTTACCAAACAGTAATATTGTCCTTCTTTGCTGTAGCATGGTAAGTACTTAATGAATGCTTGTTTATATACCGACTTTGTTTTACAATTTCTACTTAACATTTTGCGTTTGTGTATGTGTTTCCAATTACTTCTTTAGTAAATAATTTTGTGTTTTATTTTGTTTACATTTGATGAAGATCATAATTAAAAGCTTTATTTTAAATGCAGCTTCCATTAGGAAATAAATTCCATCTCTTCATTTGAAATGCTAGACTTTTCAAGATATCATAAGTAAAAGTATGCCTTTAACATTGCTAAGGAGCCTCAGCAAAGTTGTTAATTTGTTCTTTCACCCTAGTCTCATTATAGACAAATCTTTCCACTTTGATAGTTTTTTTTGTTTAGAGGTGATGCATGCTTACAGCTTCTTTTGTTTAGAAATGACTATTGCAAGAATAAAATTTTCTTTTTTAAATTTTTGGTCAGGTATTAAGGTTAATATATACCACCAACACGACACAGAAGAAAAATGTTGCAACCTCAGGACGTGGAGAATATACAGTGGCTTTTATTAAAAAACAGATGGAAGAATTCAACATAGGAAAGAGACATTTAGCCAACATGATGGGAGAGGATCCAGAAACTTTTACCCAAGAGGATATTGATGTAAGTACAGTTGCTCTGTTGGAGAAATAACTCACTATAGAGTTGCATATTGAAAGCAGATGAACTCCTCAGTCTTTCTAAATTTCAAGTGAATTGGCTAGATGAAAATGTCATTTATATTTCTCAGGGAGAAATTATGTCTTTGAATAGATATAATACGTCTACTGCTGTGTAAGGTCAGACATCACAGTATAGGATTGCTATTTGTATCTTTTATTGTATGTAACTTTGTTTTAACTAATAATAGATAATCTCTTTGTTTCAAAGTCATGAGGCTTCTACAAGTGTTTTGATGATTACAATATGAGTAAATTTTTTTTGTTAATAGTTAGGTTATGCATTATTGCAAGATGATATATCAGATTATAATGGAAATGTCAGATTTGAGGGAATTACTGCAAATAAACCTGAGTATGGTATGTTAAATATTTGTTAATATATACTTAAAAAGGTTCCAGTGATTTGAGAATTGGACTTGAGTTTTCTTTCTAGTTCTCTTGTAGCAAAGACTTATTAAAATATTATGTTAACATATTGGATTTAACATTTTTTTTTTAAACATGTTTAACATATATTGGATTACTTGCCATCTAATGGAGGGGGTTGGGGAAGGGAAGGGAATTTGGTACACAAGGTTTTGCAAGGGTCAATGTTGAAAAATTATCTATGCATATGTTTTGGAAATAAAAAGCTTTAATAAAAAATTATGTTAAATTAGGGAACTGTGAGTAATAGTGATATATGATTGCTAAGTAACTTGAAATTACTGGAGAAATTGTTTAACTAAAAACTATTCAAACTATTCACCATGCTCTGATAAAAATGCCGACTCTTAATGTCCACATAATCTTATTCTTTTTTTTTTGCTTAGGCAATTGGGGTTAAGTGACTTGCCCAGGGTCACACAGCTAAGGAATGTTAAGTGTCTGAGACCAGATTTGAACTCAGGTCCTCCTGACTTCAGGGCTGGTGCTCTATCCACTGCACCACCTAGCTGCCCCTACATAATGTTATGAATAATTTATAACCGGGTATAAGAATCTTACTACACAATCTAATCTTTATCAGAGTGTTAAAGTGTTTGGTAGGACATTATTCTTTATACATTTTAATTATTTTCACGTTGTCCAGAAATTTCAGCCCAAGATATACTTTAGTATCATTTGAAATCCAGCTAAATTGGAACTGCTTTTGGTTTTTTTTTTGTTCTTTTTTGGGTTGGGGAGGGAGGGTTGTGGTAGTAGTAATTCCATGTTAATTATGTTATCAGTAATTCATTCTGAACCAACTACTTGTTTGGTTAGCTCTTTATTCTAATTAAGTTTTATTTAACTTATATCTTAGTAATGTATAAAACCCATTAAGTAGCCTTCTTAAAATGCCCAGTTTCTCTTTTAATCTCTGTGTTGAATGCCACTAAAAAATATCCTTAATGTCACTGTGTGATCCTGGGTAAGTCACTCAATCCCAGTGGGCCTCCCCCCAAAAAAACAAAACAAAACAAACTTTTCTTAATGTCTTAGAAAATTTTGATTTATTTTTAAAAATTAGATATATTAATACTGTTGTAATACTCGACTAATACTAAAACACTTTTAGGTGTTTTAGATGATCTGCCTATTTCAATAGTAAGATGATAACATCATAATTAATTACATCTTTGATTTCATAACTATTTTTTTAGTTACATAGTTACAATAACAAGTACAAAGCATCAGCCACATCTTTAATCTTTAATCAAAAGTAAGATTGAGGGGCAGCTAGATGACACAGTAGATAGAGCACCAGCCCTGAAGTCAGGAAGATCTGAGTTCAGATGTGGCCTCAGAGAAACTTAATACTTCCTAGCTGTGTGACTCTGGGCAAATCACTTAACCCCAATTGCTTCAGCCAAAAAAAAAAAAAGAGAGAGAAGCACTTCACATTAAGATGTAATTTGAAGAGGGTTAAAAGCCATCCAAATGCCTTTTTTTTTTTAATCTGTTTAGTTTTGTTTGTTTTTAAATTTTGATAAACTACCATCTCCAAATATCATGAGTATATCATTTCTTCAACTATTCATTTTCCAAATAGAATACAGACATACACAGTGCAAATGCAAGTGAGTATAAGGGAATTATTATTACAGTGGCGTATTATATATCTAGTTTTTTTTTTGTAGTACTTCAAAATTTTCTAAGACATTAAGGATGTATTTTTGTTCGAATTCCATAGAGAGTTTAAAAGAGTAATTGGGCATTTTGAGAAAGTTACTTAATGATTTTTGTACATTTATAGAATGTGACTTAAAATACGACTTAATTAGAATACAGAGTTAACCCAACAAGTAATTGGTTTGTAATGACATACTGATTATTTTATAAATGAAACATACTCATACACAACTAAACTAAATCTCATAATAGTTATTATTTGATTGTCAGTTTAAGATCTTCAGAGGGCTTTACACATGTTAGCTTATTTGATTCTCACAGCAGTTTGTGAGATAGGTGCTATTATTGTACCCATTTTATAGATAAGAAACTGAGGCCAAAAAAGGCAAAGTGACATGCTCAGATTCATACATCTAGGCAGATTTTGAAGTTAAGTTATACTAAATCCAAATCCAACACCCTTTCCAACTAACTAGTTAATGATAACTAGAAGCATCAATACAAAAATCATATTTGTAAACATTTATGCTAAAATACCTTTTGAAAACAAACTTTGAAATAAGTGAAAAAACTAGATTAGGGATTTAATCTAGCAGGGTTTCAAGAAATTCTTCTTATACTTTGAAAGATAGTAATCATTTTATACCTTGATGTGTTCCATTTTATTTTATAGTATATACTGTATGTGTTCTTATTATTACTATTAGTAATAAATAAAATGCTAACTAAAACCTTTCCATGATTTTTGCTTTTCTTCTTGAAGTATCTATAATATCATGTGTAAATCTTCCAGGTAATTTATGTAAGCAAGAGAAGTAGAAATAGTATAGTGCAAACCCTTTATGAAATACTTTGTTTATACTATGAAATAATTTAGTTTGTATTTTAGGGATCCATAATTTCAAAGTAGACATTTTATCCAGTGATAGAATTCATGACCTAGGTGATTTTACTTTGTCTGTTCATGAATCCATTATGAGCAGTTCATCTTACACACACACACACACACACACACACACACACATTTTCCCCTCTCCTTTCTCTCTAGTTCTAGGGTGCCAATCTGATATCTCTTGGTCTTGTTTTATGATTATTTTGTCATCTTTTTTGTTCCTACATCTCCCACATGATATCCTTTACACAACTTCTTTCACACAAGCTATATAGTTGGTAAGATTCTTATGTTCAGATTTATTCCTAGTTGCTAACTTATGTGACCTTGTTCAAATTAGATCTTTCTAGCCTCATCTTTATAATGGGGAAATTGGACTTAATGGCCTCTTTTTTCTGTTTTATCTATAATGCTGAGCCTATGATTTTTCTTCTGCTAATCCTACTTTTGCTTTCCGTGCATTTATTCATTGCCCTTTAGACCACCCAAAATTTTGATTTTTTTTTAATGTTGTGTGTGTTCTATTCATAGCTATATATATCATCACCAGAAGAATGTCAAAGTTAGAAATAGTTGAAAACAGTATAATTTCCCAAATGAAATTCCATCTACTGTCTTCTGTTCTATTTTGAAGCTATTTTGCTATCCGCGTGTAGTATCTGTTTACATGCTCAAAGAAATATTGATCTGGTCTAATGAAGAAGAGCATATGTGGAAAGCCTGCTTATTCTGTTATCATATTTTCTTTTTTCTTCAGTATGTATGTAGATTACTTCCCATTATTTTAAAGAGATGAGAATTTAGGTATATGGATTACTAGTTATTGATGTCCTTTTCATTACTTGTTGATGCCATTTGTGATTCTTCCCCTCCTCCCCCCTTCCATCAGTGTCTTTCCCTTTTTTAGATATCAGTCTCTCAATGCCTTCATAATTCTATCACCTCCAGCCCAGATTTCCTTCTTGTAATGGACCTGGCCCAGCTATTCCAGCTGTCATCCTCAACTTTTAGTGTCATTTTTTCCTCTTCAACATGGCATGTTAAAAAATCCACAGGTGGTCAGTAGTTCTGTTGGTGTTGGTTGGGAAAAAGATCTATTTAGAAAAAGTGAAAAAAATCTCTTCCTTTTTTATTTGCATCTTGTCTGTCTTTCAATTTCATCTTTGAATTATCTTATAATCATTTTATCTATGAACTTCACACATCAGACTTGTTTTTCCCTTCACTTCTCATTGTTTTATCAGGTGATAAATTGTATAATTTTTCACCACCTTATGTTTTAAAATAAGTTAACCACTGTTGCTTTGGTTCTCTTTGGTCTCTACTCTTCGGGGAAATCAAGTAACTTATTGCTTTGTTGCTTTATTGTTAATGATTGTGGGCCCTGTTGGCCTCCTGATTTTAGGCAATTGCTTTACATTCTTTAATTTTTTTTTTTATTGGAAATTGTGGTAGGCCATAGCAATGATTTGTCATTTACTTTCTTCCCATTTCTCAGCATTAGTAACTTGTTTGAGAATGGTTGGGAATTCAGACCACATTCTTTTTATCTTTCTCATTTGATGTTGATTCCTTTGGGTTAACTAACTGTAGGGGAGTACAGATAGCCTTACTGTGTGTCTATGGAACTAGCACCTGCACAAATTCTAGAAGTGCCAAACAGAGCATAATTTGACCTTCTGAAGATTGTTGTCATTAAGAATATATAATTATTAAGCTTCTCCTTGTAATGAATTGCAATACCCTTAGAGATTAATGATATATATGTAGTCTTAAAATTTGTTCCTAAGAAAAAATGATCCAGGTTTTTGTGCTTTTATAAATGTTTGCTTTATTTAATTCTGTAAACTTTACAGTCTAGACATACAGGCCTATTTTCTATTCTGCATACATGACACCATCTCCTATCTCTAAGTCTTTGCACTGACAGTTCTCCAGGCTTATCATACTCTCCTTCCCAACCTCTGACTCTTGAAATCCTTAGCTTTAAGACACAGCCAAGAACCATGTCCAGGGGAGCTCTTCTGGTCCTCAACACCCTTTTCCCCTCACATACACCAGTTTCTACGTCTCTAAGATTACATTCCACCCCCTCTGTATTTATCCTATGTGTTCTTTTAATGTATGCATTTATATTCTCCATCAAAATGTAAACTGAGGACTGTGACTTTTCACTTTTCTTTTATCCCTTGCATTTACTTAGCATGGTGTCTGATATAATGAACACAATGCATGTGGACTGATTAATTGAATTCCTTCTTCTAGTACTCTTAGATTTTGTCAGACTTTAATGTTCTTTTAGTACCTTTCCCACTCCCCTCATTACCTCCTATAAAATGCAATGTCTAATCAATTGACATAAACAAACTTGTTAGAATTGTATGTAATATTTAGAGTTTGGAGACTCTAAAAGCAAAAATACCTCTACTGCGATTTAAATGTACAACCTTTGTGATATTTATATTCTTTAGATTACCCTTCACTTACCCTTAGTTATTTTGAGATCTAGTTCCCATCAAACTCGGTTTCTAATTTTCTCTTGGCTTCAGAACTGCTGGCTTTTCCTAGAATGTATCTTAAGATCCAGGACTTCATTCCCTGAAACAGCCTTTCACTTCTGTGGCCTACTAATCATGGAACATCCCTCTGCAAAATTTGCCCTCCTTCTACCATTGTTGAGGTCATCCTGACATTTAAAGGAGGAAGATTAATATAGACTATCTTCCCTTTATTCCCCTTCCTATGCCTGACTTCTGGACTTCAAGCCTTCATCCGCAAACCATTCCCTCTTCCCAATTCACCACCCTCTTGCTCAATTCCCTTTTGTATGTTTCTTCCCACTTTAGAATGAAAGTTCCTTGAGGGCAAGGATTGCTTTTCTTTTTGCTGGCATTTGTATTCCCAACTTAGTGCAGAACATGGCATTTGGTAAGCGCTTCATAAATGCTTGTTTCTGTCTGTCCCTCATCACTGTCTTCCAGGTAATTAAATTTGCTAAAGGTTAGCCATCCCAACAGATAGTAATATTGAAAGTTGTTATGGGTAAACTTGTGTGATACTAGGCATGATCTAAGGTTGTTTAACTAAATAATGCGATATCTAGTAGGAAATATGACTAAAAATATGGAAGATGAAAAACTTGAAAGTTTATCATTTAAAAAAACTATCTGGCAGGATTACTTAGGATTAAGTATGCCTTTCAAAAACATTTTTAGAGATTTGATCCACAGAATTCTTCCTTTGCTTTTGGTTTAGTGTTGAACAAAAGGATGCTTCTTATTGAATAAATGGATTATAAAGAAACAAATCTCCTTATAATCAATGGTCGTTTTTAAACCAAGCTACTATGGTGCCATTAATGGTACTCAGTATTAACTTACACATATTTTAGAATCAAATTCCAAGGAGCATAGATTTAGAATTGGAAGGGAACTCAGAAAATATATAGTGTAGTCTACTTTTTCATTTTACAGATAAGGAAATTGAGAACTCAGAAAATTAAGGAACATACCTTGATTACACAGATAGTAAGGATCAATTAATCAACAAGTATTTATTAAGCTTCTATTATATACTAGTTATAAAGACGAAAATGAAAATTACTGCTCTCAAGAAGCTAACTGTGTGTAATAGAATGAATGGCAACATGTACTTAATAAGTAGATATAAAATAAATACAAGGTAATGGGGGGGGGGGGACAACCTTCATCTTGAAGTGACATTTCAGCTGAGTTTTGAAAGAAACCAGGGATTCTAAGTGAAGTGAAGGAGGAAGTGTGTTCCAAGTGTGGAGTACAATTAATGCAGAGGCATATAAATTGGGGATGAAGTTTTGTATGTGATGAATAGCAAGAAAAACAATCTGTCTGGACCTCAAAATTCTGGTAGAATTTGAGCCCAGGTCTTTTGAGAAGATTGGAAACAAATAGGTAGAATACAAGGTCTCTTGTGTCTACCAGTTATTTATATTTAATTTTCTCACTTAGAGTCAGATGCTGAAAATGTTTTAAGAACATACTAGTATTTACATATATATATATAATTACATTTCTGCTGTAAAAATATGAAAGAGATTTAGCACAATATCATTGTAGCTATGCATCTTTATTTGTTTTTATTAAACATAGATTTTGAATTTTTAAATTACTGCTATAGTAATTTGAAATAGTAGTTAAAGACATTTCAGACATGTTGACTGTTTTGAATATAGATTTTATTAATGCTTACATTTGGGAAGTAAAGTTAAGCTGTACATTACTTTTGAATTTCAGGAAAAAAGCCAGCAAATTGATATATAACTGCAGAAGTCTACCAATTACTTTTTAATTGGTATTATAGACCTTGCTCTGAAACCAGAATGTTTTATTCTCCTAAGTGTGAATATGCTGTATGAAGTTTCTCTAATTGATTTGCCGTGCCCATTCCATTTGATGTATCATTTTTCACAATATTTCATAATTTGTGCTCGTTTCTAATGAACAGAGTCGTTAAGACAGGCATGTCTAAATACAACTGACAGCTAACATTAGGTGCCAGATGCAGTTTATAAAGCTATGTAGAACTGCAGAGAACAGTTTAAATAAATTAGCACCTGTACATTAGTCTCACTTGCTGGTAATTTATAAGTGAATCAGTAGAGATGACATTTAGGTAAGTCATTGATCAAGTTAACAGCTGCATACCTACTGCCCAGCTGGGATACCTAATTAATAGAGATTGCAGTCTTGACCCAGTGCTTCTCCCTATTTGAATCTGTAATCTTTTTTTAGTTCTCAATTTAAGCTTAAGGATGTAGTAAGTACTTTGCCTTCTTTTCAGCAGTCAAAATCATTGCTATTCTAGCTTAATTCTGAAAATGTAACTAATAGTTTTATTAATCAAAGATTACCTTAAGCATCATGACCTACTTAGATTAACTTTTATTATTATTCACTGTGTATGTATATAGACAATCTGTATTGCATATATTTTAAAAAAACTAGAAGATCTTATATTATAAATATTACACATTTAGTTTTGGAAAAGGCATCTTCAAATAATTAGCTAATTATTGGAGTCAGATTAATATGTGGAATACTTTTCAGAAAGTTACTTTGCTTAGAAACAATAATTTGAATATCCATTGAACACATCTGTAGTGTGTGAATATCCAAGATAAATTCATTTCTTAGTTTTCTGGTTGTGTATATTCTTAGATGTATTTTTTTTTTTAATTAAAGCTTTTTATTTGCAAAACTTATGTATGGGTAATTTTTCAACATTGATCCTTACAAAGCTTTCCGTTACAAATTTTTCCCCCCTTGTCTCCTCCCCTCCCCTAGATAACAGGAAGTCCACTACATGTTAATTATGTTAAAATACTTGACAAGTTGAATATATGTATACATATTTCCACACATCTTTCTGTGCAAGAAAAATTGTATCTACAAGAAAAAAAAATCTGAGAAAGGAAACACAATGCAAGCAAACATCGATAAAGAGCATGAAAATGTTATGTTGTGGTCCACATTTCATATCCCTTTCTCTGGGTGTATATGGCTTTCTTTACTGAACAATTGGAACTGATTTGAAGCATTTCATTGTTGAAGAGAGAGCCATGTCCATCAGAATTTATCATCATATAGTATTTTTGTTACCATGTATAATAATCTCCTGGTTCTGCTCATTTCGCTCAGCATCAGCTCATGCAAGTCTCTCCAGGCCTCTCTGAAATCGTCCTGCTGGTCATTTCTTACAGAACAATAATATTCCATAACATTCATATACCATAATTTATTCAGCCATTCTCCAGTTGATGGGCATCCATTCAGTTTCCAATTCTAGCCACTACAAAAAGGGCTGCCACAAACATTCTTGCACATGTGGGGACCTTTCCTTCCTTTATGATTTCTTTGGGTTATAAGCCCAATAGAAACATTGCTGGGTCAAAGGGTATGCACAGTTTGATAACTTTTTGAGCATAGCTTCAAATTGCTCTCCAGAATGGTTGGATCCGTTCACAGCTCCACCAACAATGCATCAGTGTCCCAGTTTTCCCACATCCCCTCCAACATTTGTTATTATCTTTTCCTGTCATTTTAGCCAATCTGACAGGTGTGTAGTGATATCTCAGGGTTGTCTTAATTTTCATTTCTCTGAACAATAGCGATTTGGAGCACCTTTTCATATGACTAGAAATGGTTTTAATTTCATCATCTGATTTT
>JAJPUD010000163.1:458638-469173 GCA_023553655.1 Myrmecobius fasciatus | reverse complement strand
TTCATACTTAGATGTATTTTTTAAATAAGAAATACTAATTAATTTTTTACTTATATGAAAAATAAGTTTTTCTTCTCAGAATATTAAAGAAAATAGGATGAACATGTAGTTTCATTTAGTTTCTCTAGAACAAATTATAGTTTTTATTCAAAGGATCCATAGTACTTAATTTAAAATGTACTTTTATTTTACTTGATTCAAAGGAGTTCTTTTTCAGTATTTTAAAAGCATAAAAGCAACTTTTTTTCTAGCAAATTTATTTATTTTTAACATATATTACTTTATAAATCACATAGGGAAAGAAAAAACAGAGCAAAAGGGAAAAACCAAGGGAGATTTTGAAAAATGGAAAAAAGAAGTGAACATAGCATGTGTTGATTTATACTCAATTTCCTTAGTTCTTTTTCTGGATGCAGATAGCATTTTCTGTCCAAAATCTATTGGAATTGTTTTGGATCACTGAACCACTGAGAAAAACCAAATCTTTCATAGTTGATCATTTCACATTATTGCTGTTAGTGTGCACAGTGCATTTATTCCTGGTTCTGCTTGTTTCTCTCAGCATCAGTTCCTATAAATCTTTCCAGGCCTTTCTAAAATCAGCTTCTTAAATCATTTTTCATAGAACAGTAATATTCCATTATTTAAATATAAGATGTTCAGCTGTTCCCCAATTGATGGGTATCTACTCATTTTCCAATTCTTTGCTATCACAAAAAGAGCTGCTACAAACATTTTTGCACATGTGGGTCCTTTTCCCTCCTTTAAGATTTCCTTAGGATACAGACCCAGTAATGGCATTGCTAGTTCAAAGGGTAACGCATGGTTTTAAAGCCCTTTACATATAGTTCCAAATTGCTCTCCAGAATGGTTGGATTATTTCACAATTCCATCAACAATGCAGTAGTATCCCAGTTTTCCCATATCCCCTCCAACATTTATCACTATCTTTAAAGGAAGTTTTTTTTTTTTAATTTAAAAGCTATTTCATCAGAATATTTTCTATTTTGTTTTATCTGTAATACCTACCATCCAAAAGTAAATATACCAAGAGCTTTATTCTACGTGATTTTTTTCCTTTGGATTCTGTTCTTGGCTTTACAAATTCCTTCTGGTTTCAGCTTGCTTGTTTAAGTACTTAAGATATAATTTAAGAAGTACTTTCCATGTTTTATCAACTTTGGAAGGTTGGTGAATGGATCCAACCATTCTGGAGAGCAATCTGGAACTATGCTCAAAAAGTTATCAAACTGTGCATACTCTTTGACCCAGCAGTGTTTCTATTGAGCTTATATCCCAAAGAGACCTTAGAGGAGGGAAAGGGCCCCACATGTGCAAGAATGTTTGTGGCAGCCCTTTTTGTAGTGGCTAGAAACTGGAAACTGAATGGATGTCCATCAATTGGAGAGTGGCTGAACAAATTATGGTATAAGAATGTCATGGAATATTATTGTTTTATAAGAAACGATCAGCAGGACGATTTCAGAGAGGCCTAGAGAGACTTGCATGAACTGATGCTGAGCGAAAAGAGCAGAACCAGGAGATCATTATACACAGCACCAAGACTATACAATGATCAATTCTGATGGACATGGCGCGCTTCAACAATGAGATGATTCAAACCATCTACACCCAGAGAGAGGCTTGTGGGATATGAGTGTGGACCATCATATAGCATTTTCATACTTTCTCTTGATGTTTGCTTCCTGTTTTCCTTCTCAAGTTTTTTTTTTCTTTCTAAATCTGATTTTTCTTGTGTAGCAAGATAATTGTATAAATATGTATACATATGTTGGATTTATCATATATTTGAACAAGTTAAAATGTATTGGACTACCTGCTATGTAGGGGAGAGGATGGGAGGAAGGAAGGAAAAATTTGGAACAGAAAGCTTTATAAGGGTCAATGTCGAAAAATTACCCATGCATATGTTTTGCAAATAAGTTTTAATAAAAAAAAGTTATGAGAAATAAAAATAAAAACAAAACATTTGGAAAGTTCTCCCAATACAATGGTCTCTGTTTTGTCAGGCTAGCTCTGCAGAAACACCAAGTGGGGATCCCTGGGGCTTGCTTAGTTTAGCTGGAGCCTCAGCAGGAACCACAGAAACTCTGCAGCTGTGTTGTAGAGATGCAGTCCTGGGAGAAAGGGCATCAGCACAACCCATGAGTGCAGAAGCAGTGGGACAAGGACACTGCTGACTGTGGGCACTTACAGGAAGGTAGAGCTTTTGGTTTGGGGTTCCAGATGAGAGGGAAGAGCTGAAGTGAAGCTAGAGACTTCCCCTCCCCACCCCATGATTGGAGGTGCTTATACCAATACTTCTCATTAAAAAAAATGAATGGGCAAAGAAGAAAGAACCCAACTATAAAAACTTATTGTGGGTTTAGGGAAAACTGGGGTTCATCTTCAGAGGAAGACTCTGAAGTAAAAACAATTTCTACCCCCAAAGAATAATGTTAAATCATTCTTATAGAAGAAGTTAAAAAAGAATTTAAAAATAAAATGAGAGACATTGAGGAAAAACTTTAAAAAAAATTGTCTAGCTAGAAAAGGAGGTGCAGAGTCTTCAAGATGAAAATAACTTTTTGAAAATTAGAATTGGGCAAGAGGAAGCCAGTGAAGCTATAAGAGACCAAGAAATAACAAAACAGAATATAAAGCAATACAACGGAATATAAAACATAAGAAAAACAACAGATTTAGAAATCAGATCAAGAAGAGAAAATATAAGAATAATTAGACTACCTGAAAACATTGACCAAAAAATGAACTTTGACATAGTAATGCAAGAAATAATTGTCCTGGAGTAGTAGAACATTTGGGGAAAGTATAAATAGAAAAAATCCACCAATTACCGCCTCAAAGAGATCCTTTGTGGAAACACATAGAAATACTGTTGCCAAATTTTGAAATCCCCAGATCAAAGAGAAAATCTTTCAAGAAACAAGGAAAAAAACAAAAAACAAAAAAACCTCAATTATCTCTGGAGCTATAATTAGAATTGTATAGGACTTATCAGCAACTACAAAAAAAATTCAGATCCTGGAATCATATCTACCAGCAACCAAAAGAACTAGACCTACAGCCAAAAATACCATATCCAGCAAAATTATGTATAATGTTGAATGAAAAAAAAAATAGACATTCAACAAACTTGCAGGTTTTCAAGACTTTCTTTCAACAAACCTCTAACTTGATAGAAAATTTAATACCTAAGAGCCAATTTCAAGAAATTTAGACAAATTGTTTTTTTACATGGAAATGTATACTGTATGTTGAAGATTGACATCAGTAATTGGTTAGCTCAAAAGAAAGACTAGGGTAGAGTTAAGGTAAAAATAGTAATTATGTTATGCAAATGAAATGCATGAAATGAGGAAGAATAAACACAGAGGCATTAGATTGGGGAGAAGGACTTGTAGGTCTGAAAACCTACTTAGATTGCCAATAGTTTAAATAGGCACCACTGCATACATACTTTGAAGAGTTATAACACCCTCCAAAATCTATAAAGAAATAAGGGGAGGGGGGAGGGTTGGGTGGAGGGGAAAGCAGAGGGAGGGGAAAGAAAACAAGGGAGGGATACCTGGGTGGAGGGAAGTTAAATAATATCCCAGCAAGTTAAGGAGCAGAATTAAATCAAAGAGTTAATAGGGATAGGAAAGGGGTGTGTGTGTGTGTGTGTGTGTGTGTGTGTGTGTACATACACACAAATATATCTTTACTAATTGTAATTTGCTTAGGGGAAGTGGGGGGGATAAAAGGAAAACAGAATAAAGTAAAAAGTACAACAGAGAACAAAAGAACAACCTATAAAGAAGTAAAGATGGACACTCATGAATATAATTTCTTCTACTATTATATATTCTTTCTTAAACTAGTAATTTATTGTTATATATTTAGAATTCTCCCTAATGTTCTATTGGGCATATGACAATGTTCTGTTTTGTCTTGTTTTGTTTTGTTTTTTAATAAAATAAATTTAAAAAATAAAAGACCAATGATTTGTCTATTAGTGTTGTATAATACTTGATTAATAAAACAGTATTAACATTTGTTCTTAGAAGAAAGTGAAATGACAAAAACAAAAATGAAGAAAAGGCTACTGTTTTGGTTGCTTATATTTTTTAAAAGTAAAAAACAATTTTGTTTGCTAATTTTTTTTCCATCACTTTGATTTCCAAAAATATACGTACTTCTCTACCCAGATTGTTGTCTTGTAACAAAGAACAAAAAAGAAAGGGGAAAAAGACATTTTAGAAAGCTAAGCAACATATCAACTGAATCTGCTATAAAAGAAAAATACCATCTCCTCCATGAAATTATCCCTCTTACCTCTAATCAGGAGTGATCTCTCTCCTCTCTCTCCTCTACTTACTTACTTTGTTTGAATCTCTTACAGTGTTTAGCATGTTCTGCTAATTTCTTCTAACATCAGTTGCAACCATTTCCATAACTTAGTAGATAAAGCCTAGAGTTAATTGAACCACTTAAAAATTCAGTGACTTACAAAGTCACACAGACAATAAAAATAAGACTGAGAATTTAAACTCACTTCTTAAATTCAAATCTAATATTTTGCTATACTAGCTTCCTCTTACTTGTGTTTATATATTCCGTCATAGATTGTAAGCTTAAGTGAATTTTTTACAAATTTTTCTTTTTTGTTATCTAAGTTCAGAATAACGAAAAAGAAAAATCAATTATTTTATGCTTTCATATTCTTTGCTCTCTGCTACCTTTATTTATCTGTTATCAGAAGAGGAGTGGAAAAGAATGGAGTTTACAAAAAAAAAAAAAAAAGAATGGAGTTTACTATAGTGGAGCATGTACAATTTATACTCTGCTCCAAAGTATACTTCTTTAATGTTTTATGGGATGCTCCATTTATGACTTTGTAATTTTTAGTATAATTATTCCTTTCTTCCCAAATAAATAGTGTTCCCCTATTTGAGTTCCATTGGTTGTCTATTATATAGATACAGAAAGAAATCAAATTATCATTTCATAAATTCAAGGTAATCCTTTGCTTGAAAATTCTTTAAAATTCTGTTCAGAATGCCAGTAGGAGATTAATGAAAGTAATAGGTTAAGATCTTGTTGGTCACACTCTGTATATTAAGTAGTTTATAGCACTGTCAAGCATACTTATTCTTTGTAAACATTTCAGTTGGCAAGCATTTTTAAAAATTGTTTTAATTATTGCTGGGTTTTTTTTAACATTATTTTCTTTGTTGTCCTGTTCCCATCCTTCACACGTATCCTCCCCATATATTATCATTCTTGATGAATTTGTAATTATTGCTATAGATGAACCTTTATATATTAGATATGTTTTATGTCACAGTGCTTTACAATAGTACTTGTTGAATTGAAATTCAACCAACTTGTATTTAATAAGAATCTCTTTTATAGTATCCCTAACAGGTGGACATCCATCTTTTGTAGGTTATACTACATCCTTAGTAATGGGAGTCTGGAAAAGAAATGCTGATAACATTTTAGACTATAAGTATGACAATAAAAGCATTTGTACATATGATAGACTTGTGATAGTCACATACCTGTGCCTACCCCCAACACTGCTAATTTAGAAGGAGAGTAAAATACTGCCCAGGACATCTTCCTTATAGGTGAGACAGAGTAGCACTTTTAGACAAATTGACATTTAGTGTTGAGCAATGAGAAAACTTAAATTCAAATTCTACATTCTCTGTGATCATAGGTTAGCAGCCACTTAAGTCTCTCTAGACTCTCCTACTTTCTTGTTTGCAAATCGAAGAGTGTTGGACTAGGTAATCCCTATGGGTCCTTCTAGCTGTGTTTCACTTAAGGAGAATACCTAGACCTCTTTTTCTATTCATTGGAGTTTCAGAAAGACAACTTTATTTCTATTTTACTTGTTTCATAATTTACACAGAAGTTAGTTAGAGCTCGAGCTTGAGCATATCCCAATTGTATTCTTATAATAGATGCTCAATTGAGCTCTAGTAGTTTATTTCCTAATAGCTTATATATCTTAAACATTTAGAATTTTATCTTTCAGCTTTAAAAAGTGCAAACTTCTAAAATGGATCATTTCCTAGGGTTAGCTAACTCCAGTATAATTTGGAGATAATTCTTTAGTTTGATCAGTGAACAGCTTAATCAGATAATGATGTATAGTGCCATTTCTAGATGAAAAAAGCTACTAGAAACAATTAACAACTTTGGTAAAGTTGCAGGACACAAAATAAATCCACATAAATCATCAGTATTTCTATGTTACCAACCAAGTCCAGCAGCAAGAGATACAAAGAGAAATTCCATTTAAAATAATGGTAGATAATATAAAATATTTGGGAGTCTACTTGCCAAGACAAAGTCAGAAACTATATAAACACAATGACAAAACACTTTTCACAATAATAAAGTCAGATCTAAACAATTTGAAGAATGTCAAGTGCTCATGGGTAGGATAAGTTAATATAATAAAAATGAGAGCTCTAATGTCATACCAGTCAAACTGCCAAGAAATTATAGGGTTAGAAAAAATAACAAAGTTTATCTGGAAGAACAAAAGATCAAGAATTTCAAAGAAATTAATGGAAAAAAGAATGCAAATAAAGATGGCCTAGCTGTACCAGACCTAAAATTATATTATAAAGCAGTGATCATCAAAACCATTTGATACTGGCTAAGAAATGAGTGAAATAGATTAGGTTCACCAGATAAAATAGTTTTTGTTTTTTCCCCCCATCATATGATGTTACTCAAAAAAGATTATATCCCCAGTGTTTCTAGTCTCCTATATTCACATTAAAATCACAGTTTCAGGGTGTCAGGTTCTGTCTGAGATAAGTGTTTTTTCCTTCTACTACTGTCCTTAAAATGAAAGTGATACTTCAATGCTTTATTATATCATGGAAATGACTCTGAGTTCTTGATTGCAAATGTCATTTGAGTTTGGGCCTTTTGAAAGACTGTTCTCTGAAGACTCATCTATCTAAAGTCAGAGAAACTTATTATCAGAAGAATATAAAAACTATAGGAGCTTATTGAAATCCATGGATTTCTGTGACTATCTGAAGAACTTATAATGTTGGAGGCATTGTATTATGTGTTAGTAGAGAGAATGCCCACTTGGTTGGAATCACAAACTTACCACTGTATTACTCTAGATGAAAATTCTCTCTCTTTCCTGTATTCCTTTAATAACACATTAAAACTCTCCTAGCACCCATCATATTCTAATTTGTTATATGTTATTTGCATATCTATTTAAAATATCTTTGTAGATTTTAAGCATAAGAGCTCAGATCTTTTTTGTATCATTAAATATAATTGGTATTTTAAATTGACAATTTAAATTTTTTTTTATTTTTTTATTTTTAGAGAGCTATTGCATATCTCTTCCCAAGTGGCTTATTTGAAAAAAGGGCCAGGCCAATTATGAAGGTATATTAATTTTATTTACTACTATGAAAATTTTTCACTATATTTTTTTCATGTTATATCTAGTGATTAATGTACCTTTTACTTATTTTACAGCATCCTGATGACATTTTTCCAAAGCGTAGAGGTAAGTATATTCAGAATCTATTTTCATTTTATATCATTTTTTAGAGACAAAGTGTTATATATTGGATAAAATTTCCAAAATAATTTTTTACTGGTGTAAAACCAATCTATTTGTCTAAAACAGAAACAGTATTAACTAAAACTAAAAAGAGAAGGAATTAAAGAACTATAATTTCCAAAGGAAGCTTTGAAAAACATCTTAAACAATTAAAAATTTAGTCTTAATTTTCTTTTAGAGGGAATAGGATTAGAAACCAGATCTGTAATTTTATTGTTATTTTACTGGAAACTCCTAAATGAAGGAACTAAACTAAGCCCAGGCCTTCTCTGCAAGTAAACTCTGTCTTTTTTTTTTTTTTTTTAAAGTAAACCCTGTCTTAAAGTTGCCTGTGGCATTGACAAAGGTAAATGACTTGCCCCAGCTCAAATAGCCATTATCTAGGAGATATGAGATTAGAACCCAAACCTTTCAGACTTCAAGTCCAGCTCTTCATTCAGCCATGCTTCCTCCCCAGATTCCTTTTATGTTTTTTTTTTAAACAAATCTTGGTAAAGTTTAGTGAAAATATAAAAATTCACTTTAAAAAATTAACATATTACCAAAGGAAATTGTTATGACAAAATTAAAAGTTCAGATAGAAGTAGTTTAACAACATTGCATATTATTACTAGGTTGATGAGTTTTGTGTTGTGTTGTATATGTGTGTGTGTGTGTTTTAGTTCATTTTGTTTGTTTTATTTTTATGGTGCTATGATTATGGTGTTAAGGAATTCTTTTTATATAAACAAGTAGCTGTTCTGCAACTTGTTGCCTTAGAGAATTATATAGCAAATTCTCTGTAACCTGGGTTATTCTGTCAGAAGCCAGACTTTGAACCCAAATTGTTCTGACTCTGACTTTCTTTTAATTCTTTGTACCACCCTGTGACTCATTAAATTTAATAAAATGTTTAATTGTGTAAAAAAAAGTCCATGTTTTTAGTGATTTTTTATTAAATGTTCAAGAACAATCTTTTATGATGCAATTTGATCTAAACCCAGACTGCCCAGATAGATAGCCATATGAGACTGACTATATTTATTTGTGTTATATAGATTATATATAGTCAGTCAGTGTCAAATTATACACTATCAAAAAATATCAGTTATATAGCTTAGGGCATGTCAGATATATTTTATGTTTAATTATATACATAAAATTCTCTTTCCCCTTGTACTTGAAAATTAGAAAATCTAGCAATTTCATAATTCAAAGGATGGATGGTTCTCTTACCTCTACTCTGACTCCTTAGCATTTATAAAGTCCTTTCTATACTGAGTCTCCTCTTCTTTTCTTAAAAGCATTAATTGCTATCTGTGATTCATTCACTTTTCTTAAAAATGCTATATAATCTGTTTCTTTCTAAAAATTAAAATTAAGGGTTTTTTTTTTTGTGTGTGTGTATGGAATTGTTATACCCATGAAAGCGGAAAACATCATTGTGAAGAAACCTAAGCACTTTAGAAACATGTAGCCATCCTAAATGAAGTAAAAACTGTCGACTCATTGTAAGATAGCCATATAATCAACCATCCATCTCTTCAACACATTATCTTGGGGAAAAATTGACTGGAGAAAAGTAAAATGACAAATATCAAGGTCAATATTTCACAGAATCAGATAATTTTGGAGTTGCTAGAGACCCCAACAACTATCTTGTTCAACCCCACAAATGAAAGGAATCCTTATTTTAACAACCCCTGCAAGTATTTACAACCAGGATCTGCTTGAAGACTTTCCAAGGAGAGTTAATTCACTACCCCTTGAAGCAGTCTATTTCTCTCGTGGGCATCTCATACTCAAACTTAACATGCCCAGAATAATTCATATTTATACAAAATTAGCCTCTTTTCCAACTTCCATATTTCTGATGAAGGTACCACTATTCTAGTCTCCCACCTCTCACCTCTAGTGTAGACTGTTAAATGACATTCTAATTGGCCTCCCTTTCCCAGTCACTTCCCTAATTCAATAGATCCTTGTCACAGCTACCAAAATGATTTTTCCTTAAACAAAGCATTGACCATGTTAGTCTCCTACTCAAAAACTTCATTGCCTTCCTATTAGTTCTGTTATAAAAATTTCTAGCCCTCTGAATAGTTTCTTTTGTTTTATTAAAGCTTTATATTTTCAAAACATATGCATGGATCATTTTTCAACATTAACCCCTGCAAAAACCTTGGGTTCCAATTCCCCTCTTTTCCCCCATCCCCTCCCCTAAATGACAAGTAGTCCGATTTATATATATATAAAATTATCTGATTAGTTTTTAAAACTTTCTTCACAAGTTGATCCCATCTTTCTGGCCTTATATATAAATTCTGTCTTTTACTTCTTCTGAGCCACACACTATCTTCTCTTTCTTTACCTTTACATTACTACCCAAGCTAGAAATGTTCTCTCCAAACTTTTATCAAAGAAAACCTGTTTTCCTTCATAATATAATCTCAAGAACCTTCAAGATGAAGCCTTTCTCGATCCCTTAAAATGCTAGTCCCTTTCTATCCTAACTATCCTTTTTTTATTCTCTATGAAACAAAGAATTTATTGTCTTTTACCCTCCTCCAATTTGAATGTTAGATCATTGAAGGCAGAGTATTTTTGCTTTTCTTTGAATCAATCCCCAGTGCTGCTTTGTATCTCCAGTGCTTTTAGTACAGTCCCCTAGGTATGTGGTAAACACAATAAATGCTTTTTCACTCATTCTTCATAAACAGCATAGTTTTTACAAATTACTGGAGCTAAGTTCTGAAATGAAAAATGAGTCCCTGAAATCAAGGAATTTATAAACTAGTAAGGACAAGATGATGCAAGTATGGCAAAAGGTTGTATTTTATAGAGGCAAAAAGAAATATCAGCACTACATGTTAAAAGAAAAATTGAGGAGGGGAGGAAGAGGATTTAATTCTAAAACTTTGTAGAATTCCTAATA
>JAJPUD010000163.1:372384-458628 GCA_023553655.1 Myrmecobius fasciatus | reverse complement strand
CCTCAAAGACCTCACATTCTAATGGAGACTGGTAACACACAAAGAAGAACTGGAAATAAAATGGGGAAGATGTGTACCCAGAGCCATGGTGACAAGATGACAAGTTTGGAAGCCTGGTTCCAGGCAAGTTAAAGCAAAGGCTCACCTCTCAGATCCTGGTGATATATAGGTCAAGTTCAAATTTCTAGTGGGAGAAAGATGAAAATTAAAGTTAGAATGTGTATAGGCTAACTTGGCAATGGCCAAGAAGTCTTCTTTTAGTAGAAAAAATGATTATCTTTTCTCTGGGAACTACAATTTCAGTTCAAAATGAAGGGACAAAAACGCTTAGAAAATTTGAGATTAATGGAAGTTTATTTTCAAAAGCATATCTTTAATAAATTTAGTAAATGTTAGCTATTTCCCGAAATTTTTACTAATCATTCCAATTTTCTCTAATTTGATTCCAAATAATAATTGCATAGGAAAAAATAGTATGTTGTAGAAGTAATTAATTCTGTATCTGATTGATCTAAAAAAGCATGCAATTCAACTTTTCAAGTCTATCAAAAGATGCTATATAATTAGTAATTTGTAATTATAAAAAAAAAGACAGAAATTAATCCAGGTATTGATAATTAACACAGTAAGTTTTGCTAATAAGTTACAGTATTACATGGAAGTATATTTGGAATAAATATTTAATGGCAATTCAGTTTTCCAGCTTAGCAAAATCTTGTACTCTTTTTATAAGATTTTGCTAGAACTTTAAATTTAGTGGTTAGTGAATTTAATACAGATATCTTTCACTGAACTTTGTGGAGGACTCCATGAACCCCAAAAAGCAAAGCGAGGGTTTTTGGCAAAATGGGTTTGTTAAAGAAGAGAAGCAGCTTTCTTAGTGGGACAGTTCTGAAAGTGGAGAAGTAAAGATGGGTTTACACTGAGCAGGGATTCAGTGGGCTTTTCCTGGTGTAGGAATAAGCAAAGATTAGGGTTCAGAGTCATCCTTTTATTTTGCCTTCTAAGGCTTCAGGCTGGGGAGATTAAGGGCTAGTTTCTGTAAAGGGAGGTGATTATGCCCTAGGTCAAGATTTCTGATTGAATCACAAGTTTGCCTATGAATAAGTAGGTGGGGCCCTTCCTATCTCTATGGAAGAGTTTTGAGATTTGGGCTCTCTCCAGGCCCCCTCTCTGCCTCCTCATGATCAGGGGACACACAGTGACACAATTTACATCATACCCATGCAAAGGGAAAACGTTATATGATTATAAAATCATATAACTCTTACAATGACTAGCTACATATGACTCTTACAATAACTAGCTACAATGATTTGCTTTGGTTATTTAATACTGCACTGGATTCAACACTTTATAAATGCAGATAGTTCACCAGTATAGACAACAATCTATTCGTGCCTTTTAAATCATTGTGATTCTTTTAAATTTTTTTCCCATAAGCCTTTCATAGAAATTTTGAAGTCTTCTCTTTTTTTGTTTATTATTTTTTTAAAAAGAGAGAAGCAGTATTATATAGAAGAAAAAGCACTGAACTTTTAAGTCAGGAGACATGAATTCAAGGCCCACTTCTGATATTAGTGTGAACTTTGGGCAAATCACTTAACCTCCCTAAGCCTCAAGTTTCTTGATCTGTAAAATGGGTATAATAATGCCTGTAATCTTTATTTTGCAAGGTTATTGAGAATTAAATGAAAATGTATTTTAAATGCTTTGTAAAACTCAAAAGTGCTATGTAAATTTTATCTTTTGATGATAACAATAAGCTTTTTAAAATATAAAATCCTAGGAGAGGAGATCAGAATCATAGGGGAACTGAGAAATTGTGCATGTTCTCCCTTTTGACTTATCTGCTGCAGTAAAATGCTTTTATTATAAGAAAATAGTATTGTACATGAAACTGCGTTTCTTTTAACTATAGTTATAATAAATTGCTGTGGCTTGGGGCAGATGTTTACCTCATTTTCCTCAGCTAGGGATAATAATAGCACCTATCTTTCAGATTTGTTGTATCAAATGAGATAATATTTTTAAAGTACTTAATACAATGTCTCACACATAATAGGCATTTAATAAATTAATAAAATAATAGGCTTGCTTTCCTTCCTTCTCTGTAGTAACTTCTTTATACATTTAAAAAATTTAATGTGTCCTTGACCCTTTTTTCTTTTCTTCCTTTTACTTTTTCCTCTCTTCCCCTTTCTGTGCTCCGTTCCCAGCTTTCCCCTTCTATTCTCTTTTCTTTCCCTTCCACTAACCTATTCCCTCTCTCCTTTCCACCCATATCACTCCCATTGGAAAAGAAAAAAGGATGATCAAAACTCTTATAAAAATATACACAGTCTTTGTCTTTGGACTTTCTAACCAGTTTTCTTTCACTTTTGCTTCCTCTTCTTTTCTGGTCATAAGCATCACTATTTGCCATCTACAGTTTTTAAAACAGAGCAAGAAGTGATAAAATTTGACTTAACTACCCACACAAGAGAAATGAAATCAATAAAGAATGCCTGTTGTTGATACTCAGATAGGAAATTGAATGGATAGCATAAAAGCTTGTCAATATCCTTGGTTTTGTTATTTTTTATGTCATTTCTCATACAAGTCATTATTGGAATAAATTTCAGCTTTCTTTATTTTTAATGTTTTTATCCATTGCCCTACAATTGTCACCTACAACTGTCTGAAAAATATTCAGTTATTCCATACTCATATGAGTCTGATATCAATGTGTTCTCACTGATGATACAGATTACAATTCATTCATGCCTGCCCTTCCTGTATGATTCTTGTATTCGATATGCTTTGATAAAATCTATAAAAAAACCCTTTGCCATTAAAACCAAGAACTTCTATTCAGGTCTTTATGATTTGATAGGTTTTTTGTTTTGTTTTGTTTTTATCCTGTGATACAGTGAGTTGCAATCAAGCCAAAGTACAGTTGTAACATCAAAACTACCCTTTTTCTTTTTTCTGTATTCCTCTGACCCTTCTTCCTTCTTGGGAGATTCTGTGACTTGAATCACAATATTTAACTAGAAAATACTACTTTCAATTATTAATCTTATCTCTTTTTAATTGTTGATTCTTGAGTGGCTTAGGGTGGAGAAGGATAGAATCATTAGGGGTTTTCCTTGTTTTTTTCTTGACATCAAAAACATACTACAGCTCTGAAGTCAGGAGGACCTGAGTTCAAATGTGGTCTCAGACACTTAACATTCCCTAGCTGTGTGACCCTGGGCAAGTCACTTAACCTCAATTGCCTCAGCAAAAAGCAAAAAACAAAAACATACTACTGAACATTGTGAACATTCAGGTTATCCATCATTTATCCTTTTCAAAATATGACTAGCCCATCATTTTTGCTTGTACATTTACTTGATGACATCTTTTACACCCATTCTTTGTAATTCTTTATTTACTACATACCTGTTCATGCCTTGCATGTGCCTCTCCTCTTGGTAATCTTTAGTTTCAGTTTTTTACAGAGAGGTAGACAGAGAGAGAAAAAGATGGTAACATTTTATATGTCCATTCAACTTCACATCATTATTTATTTACTTTATTTTTCCTCTGTAAATAAATTAAGCCAAATTCTTTTTTTGCCTTTTGTTGTCTCTTACTGTTATGAGAACTCTAGATGACACATATCTTTTTTTTTTTTTTTTTTTGCTGAGGCAATTGGGGTTAAGTGACTTGCCTAGGATCGCAGAGCTAGGAAGTATTAAGTGTCTGAGACCCGATTTGAACTCAGGTCCTCCTGACTTCAGGGCTGGTGCTTTATCCACTGAGCCACCTAGCAGCCCCAATGACACATATCTTAATTATTCTTGGTTGCTTTATTTGAGCTTATATCTTTGCCTTTGATATCTCCCCCTCTCTCAGCTATCCTTATCATCTTCAAAACTATTTGGCTTCCTGTAGAGACTTCCTTTTGGTATAGTTGTGGTACTCCAGTCACCTTTCCCATCTTTCATTTCTTTATTACCATTTGTGTTTCTTTTAGAGTCCAAATGTGATGACTACAGTCTTTGTTAAGGAAAAGAATTTGTTTAGAAATATTTACAGATCTTTTCTATCTTTTCTTAAATCACATCTAGATGACTTTAGTTGGGATTTTGTAATTTTGTAATTTTGTTTTCCAATCTTTCTTTAAAGTACTTTTCTCTTCATTGCTCCTCATTCTCTCATGGGATAATGTAGCTCATAATGCTCCACTATCCTTCCCCATATTTTACAAAAGAGTTTATATTCTAAGCCATTGTTGTTTTTCAGTGCCATGTCTCCTTGCTTGGCAAGTAATTCAGTTTTTTGCTAAGTGGGATTTTTAGGATCTTTTGGTATCCATGTTTTAGTAATTGATTTATATCAGTCCCTATAAAATTGTTAAAATTAAATATTTTCATTTTTGCCCCTTTTTCATTTTTCAATGTCAGTAACTCATTTAAGTAAGCCAGCTTGGAGGTATTTTAATTGCACATCATATCCTATACTAATTTTTATTTCTACTAAAAGTGAAGTTTGTTCTACCAAATTAGTGCTCTGATTGTATGCAGACAGCTGATTCTGATTCAGAAATGACTCACCTATCAATAACAAGTAATTTTCTGTTCAAAATAACAAGTATATTTTGAATATAACAAATTCCTTTTTTGTGAGATACTAGTTTTTGCTCATTATCTCTAGATTTTTGGAATTCTTTCCTTCAGGAAAAGTATTCATGATGTATTTATGTGAGGCTTTTGTATATTCTACAATTTTTGTAATCTTTAATTCCAAATGCCTAAACCTTTTCTATTAACTTTTTTCATCTCTGCCTTTAAGTTACTGAGAATCAGAATTATTTAGTGTATTTACATGTAGTCTCCTTAGTTCGTTAAGAATTTCTCTTTTTATTCTAGAATTGATGTTAGTGGATAGGTTACAGTTAGTCTTCCAGTGATTTTCAAACACCTAACAAACCATGCAGTTGTTTGCTTTTGCCTTTGTTTGCATGATAAAAACCACCTCACTAACTCTGTTTACATGTTAATACAATACTTGTGAGCCATCCTTCAATTTAGTTTCAACTTTCTTTTCTCTTCTGCTTTTGTGTAGAGCTAGAACCTCCGGAATGATAAAATCCTATTTTTACAATAGTGTAGTATGCTTTTGCATTGGCCTTTGAATAAGGATTTCATTTTTAGAGGATCAATGGCTGTTAATGTTTATGGATGGTCTGAATAATTGGTTTTTGTCTGCCATTACACTACAGAATTCCAACATATTCAAAGCAGTAAATGCCATTTTTTATAGAATTTTTTTGGTTTGTTTCATGAGTTGACATCATCAAATAAATAAATTACCAAGAGGCTAGCCATCTTGTTCTTAATAAATCTGGAAAAAAATTTGTGTTTCAAAGATGGACTTGAATATAGCAAACATTTTATGATTTAAATGGTTGCACAACTGTCTAAGCATGCATATGTAGTGATGAATTAATTCAGTGGTCTGGTTTACTGTATTTCAGCATCTTCAAAGCAGTATAGATTATTACTCCATTTTGTTTTTCCTCCCTGGATTGCTGGACTTGTCTTTTGGTCAACCATTAGTATCCACCCCTAAATTGGCTGGTGTCCTGATTTCTACCTCTTTGTCCCCATCTCTGCTTGTTGTGTTGCTCATTATCCATTGCTTTTTATTCAAAACAAATTTTTGAGCAGGTTCTTTGCTTTCATTTTTGAATGTCTCCTAGACTAAAGCACTTTTTCTTTTCAGATTACATTGGAACTTTCAGGATAGAAACCCTATTGCTGCTAGCCAAAGCAGAACTTGGGGATCAAGGCTTGAATCCTGCATCTACCTCTTCCTCTCTGGGTGGCCTTTGTAGTCATTCTCTTGGCTTCACTTTCCTCATCTATGGTTGCACTACATGACCTCTGAGTTCCCTTCCAGCTCTAATTCTATGATCTTCTGGTCCTTTTTCCTTCAACCAATCAACTAATGTTTATTAAATGTCTGCCAAGTGCCAGCATTTGAAAGCAACTAGGTAGTTCAGTGATTAGAACACTGGGTGTGGCGTTAGGAAGACCTGAGTTCAAATTTGGCTTCAGACATTCACTAGGTATGTGATTCTGAGCAAGTCACATAATCTTTGCCTTAATCTGCTGGAGAAGGAAATGGCTAACCACATCAGTATCTTTGCCAAGAAAACCCCAAACAGGCACTAAGAGTGACACAACAACAAGAAATACCCATCACTGGGGATACAAATACAAAGAATGAAACAATCCCTCCCCTCAAGGAGCTTTAATTCTAACGTTGGAGACAAACATAAGTGTATAATAACCAATACAACACCAACTTCCTTTCATCTTTAACCTCTTCCTGTCTTCATGCCCTCTCTCTGATCCTCACTCAGACATAACACATTTCCTGATTCCAGATGTCACCATTTTTTCTTTGTCACTCTTTCCAGCACTAGCTATGCTTTCACAACCTTATTAGTCACAGAGAAGCAGTTAAAACAATCTTTGCACTCCATTGCCATTTTCCTATTTTTCTATCTTCTTCCTTGTTCCACCATTAATATTTAGCACTTCAAATCCAAATTAGCAATTCAGTCCAAATCTGGTGTCTGTTTTCTAGAGGTTTGCCCTCATTTCCTTATTATTAGAGTTACTGCCTGACTCTACAGTCTTTCTTTCCTCCCCAATTCCTGTCTTCACATTAAAGGATTTCAGTATACACATTAATGTGCTCTAAAGTACTCTAACTTTATTGTTTATTACTCTGTTTAATTCTCATGATCTATTTGCTCCTTTTGCTCCATCTCACCTACACGCAAGAATTGTTACCCCTTTCATCTTGCCATGACAAGTGTTTTATTTCTTGGTTCATGAACCATTTGCTTTATTCTCCTTAACGTTATTCTCTTTTCTTTACCCTCATCATTCCCTCCACCCCTCAGTTCTTTTCCAGGCCATTACCCTTGTACCTTTCATGGTCACTCCCCACCACTCTACCAGTAGTAACTGTCCCTCTTGCCTAGAGTAATCGGATGGCTTACCTCTGCTTCTTGATTTCTTTGACTCCTTTCAAGATTCTACTGGTATCTTACTTCCTGCAAAAGGTCATCTCTTAGATGCTAGGACCTTTCTTTCAAATTACCTTCCTTCTGCATTATCCATATTTTATATCTACCTACTTATTTACATGTTTTCTCTTCTGTTAGAATATATGTTCCTTGAGGACAGACACTATTTTGCTTTTGGTATCCCCAGTATTTATCGGTGCCTTTCACATTTAGTAAGCACTTAATAAATGTTTGTTGACTAAGTGCTTTTTAAAACTTGTTAAATGGAATCAGGAATATTGTTTTGCCTTGGAATTGAGAAAACATCCTCTTGTGTAACCTGTTCATTTGTTCTTAAAATTATTTTTTACAAATATTTGATCTATTTGCACATGCTTAACATATATTGGATTACTTGCTGTCAAGGGGAGGGGTTGAAGGCAAGGAAGGGAGAAGAAAAATTTGGAACACAAAGCTATGTGACCCTGAGCAAGTTATTTACTTTTACGGTACTTGAGGCAATTCTCTGAGTTAGAGTAACAGTGCTACTGTGCTTTGGTAGAGGGGAATGTTTCTTCTGAGAGTGCTGTATTCCAGTGACATCACAAGTCCAGACCCCTTCCCTAGCCGTTTTAGACATTTTAGCAACAATAACCAAAGGGTATGCTATTTCATAATTTTAGAGCTATAAAAGTTAAGGTTAGAAATCATGTAGGCCACCCACCTCATTTAACAAATGACAAAACACAGGCGTAGTAAGTGTGTACGTGATTTTGCTTTCAGTCACCCAGCAGTTTAGTGGTAGAACTGGAACTAAATCATTAATAGCAGTCCAGTGTTCTTAGCAGTAGCCCAAATGAAATCCAGAGATCATTAAAATAGGATTCTAGCTACATTACAGTAATGGAAGTATTTGAGCTAAGATATTTTATCAAAATGCAAAATTTCTGCCACTGACTATGCTTGAATCTTTAAGGTAGAAGCTCAGTCTTAACTTGTTCTTAAGTGTTCTAGGTCTACAATTCCAGTAGAGAGTATAAATTGGGCTAGGCCCAAATAATTACCTACATTATCATCAGGTGTGGTTAAATGAAATAGCAGAATAAGAAGTGAAAGCTCATAATCTAGAATTCTGTGCTTTTTTTCTGTTAAATATATCTCTTGAAATAACAATTAATTATTTAACCATTCTTTATGAAGATGGATTGATAGAGAAGTAGAATGTCTAAATATTTTCAGCCTGAATACTAATCAGTCATAGCTGTATCTTTTCAGGTTAAAACCTAGAAGGCCCATATGCATTTCTCTAGGATTTGCTTTTTAGTAGAATATAAAGTCACTTTTGATCTCTGGAATATGGTCTCCTGGGCAGGTAATTTGTTTCCTATTTGGGGCACATTGGCTCTCTTGTTTTTCTTTCTTTGCTTACTTTTGTTTTTTCCTTCTCTATTTTACTTATGATTAATAAAGAAAAATATCGAAGACAACAACATGATTGATTTACAGGCCTATCCCACTAAGGATTCTTCATGTTTGTATTACTAACTCAGTAATTCCAAGTGAATTAGACTTTTTTTTTTTAAGTTTTATCAAGATAAGTTTTTCTTCTTGGAATCTGTTTGTTCACTTCCCTGCTATACCCTTTCTTAAGTAGATTTGCCCCATTTCCATTCTACATTTTTCAGATACATTTTAAACAGGGCTATTTTTAAACATAGGCTTACTTATGGGATGTTTCATGACAAACTTTTTTTTTAAACAATATATTTTCACATGTAAACAGATGACCTTTAAAGTTCTGATTTTGTGGTCACAGTAGATTCTTGCTATTAATTAAAATTTTATCTTCTACAGGAAGCTTTCTCCAACCCTTCTTAATTTCGGTGACTTTCTTCTGCAAATCATTTCCTATTTATACTTCATAGAGTTTACTTTGTAAATATTTGTTTGCATGTTGTGTCCTTCGTTATCAAATTGTCTGCTCCTTGAAGTCAGGGATCGTCTTTTGTGTCTTTTTGTTATTCTTAGCACAGTGCCTAGCACATAGTAGGTGCTTAATATTGATTGGCTCATTCTTCTAAAATTTTATTTCTTTAGCCATATTTTGCAACATGGAAGCATATCGTAATTTAGGCTATAATTCAAGTTTAATTTTTATTTAATTGAATTTTTAAGAGTTCTCTAACTAGCATATTAGGACTTTTGAGCTGATAATGTTTTAATGTAATAAATGTTCCAAAGAATAGTCCTATGTGAATTTCACCAGATAGCAACAGTGTTCTAGATTCTCTAAATTAGGGAACTATTCTTATGTTACACACAAATATCTTTTTTAAAGTATTTTTTTTTAATTAAAGGGTTTTTTGTTTAGTTTTCAATTCCCTGTTAATTTCCCCATATTAGAATTCAGCATATCAAATTGTTTATCCATGGGAATAATTTGTCGTTACAGACCTAATTTCTGATTAACACCTTTAGAATTTGTATTATACTGAAAAAATAAACTAGTAAGTATATGGATTGATACAATAGCACTGAATCAAATGGTACAATGTAGAAAAGCGTGTACAAGAATAAAATCTTCAATTCAGAAAATTTTATATTTTGCTTTATATATTGCTTCAGTTTTTAAAGCTTTTTCACATACATCCTTATATTTGATTATGATAGTTCCTTTTTCTAAGAGTGTATTATATAGCACTTAGTTTGTCATTTTTAGATATACTTAAGCATCCTGATAGGCATAAATTCACATTTAATGGAATTTGTAATAATGTGATAGTGCCCATTTCATATAAACTTTGATTTAGAACATGACAAGAATCTATCATATGGTGAGAGATCTAGGATGATTATATTAGAATATTATAATTTTCATTAAAATAAATTTAAATATATTCTAAATCATTAAATATCTAACTGAATATCCATGATATTTCTTTTTTTTCCTTTTAGCTTTGCATTTTAAAAATTAATCAATGTTATAAAAGTGGTTTAGAATTACAATTTAGCATGATCTCTATACAAATTTTTTGGTCTCATCTGGCTTTTCATTTAGCAATCCAATGGGGAGAAGATGGCCGTCCATTTCATTTTCTATTTTATACTGGCAAGCCGTCATATTACTCATTAATACATGTAAGTACATCATATTTCTATGATAAGTAATATTAGCTATAATCTTAAGTTAACTACATTAGAGCTTTCAGAAGCTTCAGATTTACTTACTCATTTTCATAATGGACAATGATAAGACCTAGAGGTTTGACTTTTTGCTTGTTATAGATACTATTAATTTAAATAAATATACCATTTATTGGATTTATAATTGAATGGCTTGTTTTCTTTTTAAATATTTTCTCTTAATAGGTAGTTTGAAATTTGTTATACCAGTTCTTTTATAATATGATTTGCTTAGAGAGTTAATTTTTTTTAAAGGCATTTTATAAGATGTCTAGTAAAGCAACAAGGCAGAAAAGAAGGGATCTAGTAACAAAGTTGTTAAGTTCAGTTAGGCATTTGACATGAGGGAAATTTAGACAATTACATTTACTTACATTTTAAAATTATTCTGAGATTTTCATATTTGTGGATAAAAATGAATAGGAGTCTGGAATTTTTTGTCTATTTACTTTTACAATAATGCTATCTCAGATATCTTACTACATTCTAACTTTCAACTTCATTTTGCCATATTATTAACAGTTCTTTCATAGCTTTGGATATTGATAGTGTGCAAATTCTTTGACTTCTCAGAATTATCCTAGAAAGATGGTCACTTATAAATGAAAGAAACCTTTGAACATTTTAAAAAATAAATTGAACTTAGCAAGTTTTATTTCACCCATTTCATGCTTTTACAAAAGTTACTCAAGTATTTATCAGACATAACTCCATTCTCTCCTTCCCAATCTGATATCAGATTTCAAGCATTCCTATTCTATACAAAGCTTTTCTGCCCATAGATTATTTGGTGTTTATTTGTGCTCCACAAACCCAAAGGACAAAATCCCCACTTGTCAGATACATTCATTTCTTGGTGGGGGGTGGGGTGGGGAAACAACCTTTTTTTCATTTTTTGTTGACCTTGGGCAAATGAGCTTCTTGCCCTGGCAGAAATGAAATGAATGATAAATGTAGAGTGTGTCTTTGCTGAGTAATGGAGCTACAGCCAAGGCTTTCCACAGAGGTTTTCTCCTGCACAGCCTGAGGCAGCCCGAGGACCCCTGCTGTTCATTTAAATAGGTATGTCAAATCTGCCTCGAAATGCCGCTGGTTTGATCTGTGGTAATATTTGTGAAGGTTCCATATGGACTTGAGCCCCCTGCAGTGCTAAGAAATAATGTACAACGCTTCATGGTGCAGACGCAAATTTTCTCTGAAAAGGGATGCAATGCTGCGTTTTAGCTGTCGGAGAGGATGATGGAGCTGACGCGCTAGGCCTGTCAACTTGTTACACGGATGGGTTGCACGCAGCGAAGCTGTGGAAAATCTGTGCCTTTTAACTTTTCTACTTAATCACGGTTGTAGCATTGCCTTTAGACTGTATGCTACATTAATTCTCTTCCTGCCTTCTGCCTTTCATCCCAAGTTTCACGGAAAAAAGTAAAGCATGCAGGTCTTGTAGAGGAGCCTTATCAAACAGCTGTCATCCGACAAGCCATTTGCATTTGTTTTGGCTGAAACAGAGCAACCCAAGGGCAAGATGTTTTGTTGCATTCCATCATAATGAAGAAATTACACATTTTATAAGGAATATAACTTTGCTTTTAATTCTTTGTATAATTTTAAGACACATAGATTGTTCAAGACTGTACCACTTCTCAAGGGGCCAAATGTTTCCCCAGCACTTGACTGATACTTCAAACTGCATCTGATTGGTATTCATTTTGTATGTTTAGTAGAAAGAATACCAAATCTAAAGTCAGAGGACCTGGGTTTGAAACCCAGCTCTTCCATTTAACTAGTTGTATGACCTTGGGAAAGCCATAATTTTGCTTTCTGTATCTGTAAAATGGGGATAATAACATTTGTACCAACTTATGAACCACAGGGCTGTTGGGAGGATTAAATATAATATGCAGAATCATTTGGAAATTTTTAAATGATATAAATGTAAGTTGGAATTATTATGAAACAGCATATTATGATGGAAGAACCTGACTTTCAGGTATGAAGTATTAAACCTTTCTCATTTACTTACTTTATAACAAGAAGCCTCTAATTCACTTACAGAGTTTCAATTTTATTGTTTGTTATGTGGTATTTAAATTTGTATTAACTCATTTTGAGGATTTGAGGGAGGGAAACAACAGAGAACACCATAAAATATGTATTTGTAGTAGTAATAGTAAAAGTGGTGGTGGTGGTAGTAGTTATAATAGTGGAAGCAGAAGGTTAGCTGTTGGAGAATTTTTTTATGACTTACATTTTCATTAAACAAAATGTTTAGGTCATTTTGTTCTGCATGCTCTTACTGGGTCTCATTAGACAGTTATAGGAAACTTGATATTTAACATTTGATCTTTAATCAAATTGGTTTACATTTTTTTAAATTACAAATGTACTTATTAAACCAGAAAAACTATAATTAAGAATTAATAAAAATATGTTAGTATGTTAGAGAATTCTTTAATGCAATTTTTAAAGTAATTACTGTGCTTTAAGACATTTGAATATGAATCCAGGTATGTGCCAATTGAATATAATGTATCATACATTTTGTTAACTTTGTAGCTGTCATTGCACCCAGCATCATTTCTTTTGCTTATCTAACTTTACTGAATAAACACATGAACTCTAAAGCTTATAAAATTTGTTTTCTATTTCAGACTTTTAGATACAAAATGACACTTGCTAAAATTTGAGTATCTTTTGCATTCATTTGCCCTTTTTGTTCCTTTTTGTTAGCTCTGGTCTGGAGAAAGTATGTGTAAGAGTCATCAGTGTACAATTAAAAGAATTAGTTCCTTTCAGATTGTGATTTATTAAATAAATCTGAAGCTAATAACAATTTTTGTGTTGTGTTGACATAGTTCTTTTCCTGATATAAAAATTTAACATACAAAAGTAATATCTTTTTCCTGCATTATAGCCTGGGAACATGTAATTTGTGTGATGCCAACAAACCTTTTGACAAGAAGAATTTAGATCACATAGAGTGATATCCATGTTGCACCAAGAGGTTTTCCTGAAATGAAGATGCAGTTTGCTTATTGTTTGACTTAGTTATGCAATAATAAATCTGTGCTGGAACAATACTACATTCTTTAGACATAAAATTTATTATTTAGATTTAAACCTTATTTTCATCATATGTTGGTACTTGGGTGTAGTAGCTAACATTTTCATATGCAACTTTAAATTTTAGGGCAATCCTTAAATGATGTGTATTTTTTGTTAGCCTCTCAATATCTAACCTTTACCAACAACAAATTAGCTAGGCATGATTGTGAATCTTATTTTAAAGGGGACTCAGGGAAGAGTGAAAAGATAACAGTTTTAGAGTGCTGTTTTATGCAGTTATATTTTCCCTTGGGTTATTAAAAATTCCATTACTTTTTTTTTTTTTGAGACCGACAAAGAATTGTTAAGAGAATAGGAAGATAGAAGTTCAGAAATGTAAATTAGGATGCTGCTTACATAAGAAGTCTCTAATTTATAAGTGGGTTTGTTTTCTAAAAGTTAATTATTATTTTGTTGTTAATTTTTGTACAAAACTTCTGTTGTAAGTTTTGGTTAAATTCCAAGTCTTTTAAACTTACCATATACTTGAAATAATATACATCTGTGATGGAAAAAATAATAGAAAACAATAATATTGCAGTGTTAGTAGTGAGCATTTTAAAAAATGGAATTGAAATCTTGAAGATTGGTGATTAAGGGAAAATTTGATGGATAAAAATAAAATGAGGTATCAGGAAACTTGTGGGAATGCTTAAGATACTTCTTTGACTTTTGAAGTACTTTTGAAGTTGATGACAGTAGTTTTTTTCTTTCAATTCAAAACTTACAGCTTTCTGTTTTCTTGAAATTTTATATATGTATATATATGCATATATGTGTTACATTGCTTTTTTTGCTTTTCATGTGGGATTAGAATCAATAAGAAGTTCACAAATGAGAGAGAATTAGAAGTTTTTCTGACATTAACTAAGAGGGGTTTAGAAAATAATCAGGGTTCAAGAGGATATACATGCATGTAGTGGCCCTAAAAAAGAGAATGGTAGATAAAAGATACTGGTACCAATTTTTCATTGATTCACAGAAACTCCTAGTTAGGAAAGACTCGAGATCATCCAAAATATATAATGGCAGGAAGATATGAATTTCTATTGTAAAATTTTAAGCAAAGTTAAAAATGTCTTGAACAAGCATCCATAGAATAGGTCCATCCAATCTGACATCTCTGACAAGTGGTTGATCATTAATCTTCTGCTTGAAGATGTCCATATGGAAGAATAGTATTGGAGTTGGGAGAGAAAGACAGTATGTATTTTATAGTATAAAACTTTGGTAAATCAGTTTGGAAAGTATTATATTTCAATTTTAACAAAACTTATTACACCAAATATTTTTTTCCTAAAAAATTTGCTATGAGAGGAAAGGAGGGACCAGAAAACATTTTACTTTTTAAAATTACTTTAGGAGTGAGAAAAATGAGAAAATATTTCATGGTTCATTCTTTTTAATTAAACCAATAGAACCTCATATAGCATCACATATATATTGCAAAACTTCTTATACCTGTTTGCTTTTTCTGCTAGGGAAAAATGGTAGTGAAGGAGATTCTATAAAAAGGTTAAGGGAAGAAGGAAAATGCTTATCTGCAATTGTTGAGAGGTGCATTCTATTTTCAGGTTGGATTTTTAGCCTCAAGGTTACAATAAACAGTATATTAACACAGGATGCATAGTCTCAAGATTAAACTTTATAATGTGTCAGCATACCTTGATAGGTTTGCCAGTATGCATAGATTGGTTCTAATATGCATAGTCACACATTGTAGCTCAAAAACAGTTCTGAATTATAATATTGTCAGGTAAATTCCTAAAAGTAGAGTTCTCTGAATTTTTGTAAGTTAAAATACATTTTAAATGAGAGAATTTGTTTGAAGATTGATTTTTTTTCTTTCTCCTAAGGGTTATTACTTTGACTTTAAACAAGTTACTTGTGTTATACTTGAACTACTGTTTTAGTAAATAATTAGCTTTTAATTTGAGAATTAAAAATGTATGGGACCTGAGTTAAAAGCATACTTTCCTAGTGGGTACATATTTCCCCAGACATTTTTATTTTTGCAATATGACCTACATTAACAGGCTTTTTTTGTTTGTGATATTTCAATGAATGCTAAATAGGTTAGCAATTTATAGTTCATAACTTTAAAGTTCATAAAATCACTAGTGGCCATCAGTAGATCTCTGTCATTATAGAGCTTCCAGTTTTGAACTAAACCTTTACTAATTTTATGATAAATAGATTTTATTTGTTCTCACATTTTTCATTTGGTTATGTGAGTACCACTGACCAAAACCTCAAGAAATTCAGTGTAGTGTTTTGGAACCATATAGCATTACAAGAATTTCTTCTGTAGTCTTTTAAGTTTAAAATTTTTTTTTCTGTTTTTGAAAAATATCTCCAAAATATTAATATGTTATTTAAGTATAGAAATAGCTTTATTTCTCCTCCTATCTAATGTTGCTTGTTTATTCTTTTTAAACTCATAATTTCACATGATTAATATTTTAAAAAATTTAAACTATAAAGCTAAATAGTGTTCTTTTTTTGGGTATAGTTTTTGAGCATTTCTTTTTTATAACCTGAGCATCTGGTATTTTCAAATCAGACACCTTCTAAATTTGATTCATACATTATGGAAATCTGATGACACTAGGGCTGGATAGGCTTGCCTTGATTTTATGAAATATTAATCATGACTGTGATTAATGATTCAGCATTTCACATCTGGGTTATTTCTGTCATATTTGAAAATTATACTACTAAATACAGTATATGAACTTTATTGTAAGAGTATTCATACAAATTCTTTAGTGTCTGTATAAAACTAAGTGGAAACTAAATGATATAGGAGAAATTGCCAGTGAATTTTTTTAATTTTTATATTTCTTGATTTATTTTATCCTCTTAAGGATCTTTTGATATAGATTAGGACTTCTTTTTGGGGACTTTGGGCTGTATAATCTATTCTTTAGTGTACTGTGTAAAATTTGAAAAAAACTTTAATAGGTAAAAAAGGAAAAATAGCTATAATATGTTGTATTACTTGTTTATTCATCAGCATCCTGAACACAAAAACTGTGTCTTAAAGGTTTCAAAATCATATTGGCACTTAATAAATATTAAATTAATTTTGGTTAAAGTCATCTGAATGTATCTAAAATGCACGATATTTTAGATGTAAAAGAACTGAAGATGCACACATTGTTGTTCTACTATCCATCAAATTCATTCACACACACTCTACTTATTCCAAAATAGAGCAGTGGAAAAAATTTTTTATAACTTTTGGTTTTTAGGTAGAAAATTTATATTTCAGATAATTCTATTAACAGAGTTCCAACTGACAAGCCTTTCAACAAGAACTCTGAATTTTCATATTCTAGTAAAAACTAGTGAAATTCTTGCTTTGGGCTATGATAACTGCTTCATTTCTGAAGAAAAATTGAGTAAAATTCTAAAATAAGGGAGAGGAAGATACTTCTCTAGTTAGTATTAAATAACATCTGTATTACCTTCTATGCACTAATAATGCAGGCTCTTAAAAGATGGTACAGTAAAAAATGCATAATTAGAGAAAAACTATAATTGGCAACGATGTCACAAATGTACTTTGCACTGTAATGATCAACAAACGTATCATTTAGACTCTCGCAATCTTAGTATCCTTATCTATCAAATGGGAATATTGGTAGCATTCTGTTGAGAAAAGCATTTTGCAAACCTTAAAACACCATCTGTAAATATAAATAATTTTAATCACATTAATTATTGATTATTGTATGTCTTTTTGATGGATATTGTTACCAGTTTCCTAAACTGATATTTAAAAGACCTTTTCATGACTCTAAATTCTGTAATCCCGCAAAATCTAAAGACTTTGGATTTTTAAGATAAAATCATCCCTTTACCTCCTACCAGAGCAATTGTAGAGAATTAGTTGGGGTCTTCTAAATTCATGGGATGACACACAATCTTTACCTATAAAGTAGTTTTTGCACTTTGCCTACCTCAAACATGTGGGACTGTATAATTATACATTTTATCTTTATCTAGCTTTTTACTTTATCAGAACATGTGAGAATCTCTTTATTTTTTCAGTGGTACATAGAATATTTTTTGGGCATACTGTTCCAGTTTAGTTTGTAAGGTTGAAAGCTTCTTTATATTCTTCTAAAATTAAAGGAGTATTAAACATAAAAATAAATTCAGTAAAATCTAAACTAGATTATATGGCACCTTTAAGGAAGGTTTTCTATTCTAGAAAAGTTAGTGTTACTGATTGGTATATCCTTTGTTTTATGGAAATTATTTTAAATATTCATTCTCTACTACAGCTATAGATACAGACGTAAAGTGGTAATGGTATGGAACAGTGATATAGTAGAGAGAGTACTGGACTGAGACCCAGTCAGAAGATACAGCTGAGAAACTATGAAATAGTTCAAATCTCTTTAAGATCCAGTTTCTTCAAATGCATAATGGGAATAGTAATGCTTCTATGTACCTACCTCGTGGAGTTGTGAGGATCAGATGAGATAATGTGATCAATAATTATTTATATATAGTGTTTTAAAGTTTGCAAAATGCTTTTTTCAGTAGAATGCTTGTCAGTATTCCCATTTTATAGATGAGGACACTAAGACTGTGAGAGTCTAAATGACATGTCTGCTGATTGTTATAGAGCAAGTATATTTCTGAAATTGTTGTAAATCCTCAGTTTTCTGATTATGCACTTTTTTTCACTGTAAATATAAATTATAATTATGAGTTATTGCCATTAAACTCTTGTGCACTCAGTGTTCCTCCAAGCTAATCACATTGTTTTCCTACTTAAAATCCTTTATTGATTTCCCATTGCTCACTTAATACAACTCTTTTTTTTTCTTTTTTGCTGAGGCAGTTGGGGTTAAGTGACATGCCCAGGATCACACAGCTGGGAAGTGTTAAGTATCTGAGACCAGATTTGAACTCAGGTCTTACTGACTTCAGGGCTGGTGCTCTATCCACTGTACCATCTAGCTGCCCCTTAATACAACTCGTAAGTCTGTTATTCAAGGCTTACAACATTCTGGTTCTAGACTAACCTTTCTTTCCTTGTTTCATACTGTTTTTCTTCCTAAAATCTATTTATCAGTCAAGTAGGGGTAATAACTTCTTCCAACAATACTGGAACTTTTCTCATTCACATTTTTTCATTCTTCAAAGTCTATTTCAGATGCAGCTTCAGAATTTGTTTGCCCTTTAAACATCTCATTCCTAGCTAGAAGAAATCCCTCTTCCTTGAATATCTTATGCCACTATGCTTAATTTTAATCATATGCTTATGCAATTAATCATATTTTTAACACACAAATAATGACAGTTCATGCCTTATCCCTCTAGATTCAATATTCCTTGTAAGTGGAGCCTGACATTTTTCTACTCTTTGTATCTCCATTAACTAGCAACCTCTACATATAGTAGATCATTAGTGAATATTTATTGAATTTGCCCCTCACAGTAGAGATATTATTCCAAATTATATGTTTTTGGCACTTACTGTCATTGTCTGTTCCTTGACATTTCTATCATTTCTACCATCACCTTTGGTATTTTTCCTGTCCTTCTTTTTGTGCTTTTTTGTTTTCCTTTCTTTCTGTCATCTTTGACTTCTTGTACTCATTGATAGGCCTTTTATGAACATCTCCAGACAGTGAGAATCTTCTTTTCTTTTTTACCACAAACAAACAAATCAGAGCCTATAGGCATAATATTCTGGTCTTTGTTGTTTGGGAGATACCATGTGGTATAATTGAAAGAGCCCTGATTTAGTCAGGAGACCTGACTTCAAATCTCAATCGTTATCATTATCATGATTATACATATTTGTTATGGTTGTTCAAAGATTAGAGATGTGGGGAGTGAGGCTATTTTAGGGTTCAGAGTTGTTCCAAAAGGCTGAATGTTTTACTTCAGTAAAAGACAAATAGTTATAATTGAGATTTTATAAATGATCATTTAAATCTTGATATATGTTTTAAGGCAAAGATAGATTTTTCTGGTTGAATATTAACTTGTAAGATTCTGAACAGAAATTTTTCCTAAAGAAATTAAGAACCAGATCACCAGCCCTGAAATCAGCTAGACTTGAGTTCAAATCTGGTCTCAGACACTTAACACTTCCTAGCTGTATGACCCTGGGCAAGTCACTTAACCCCAATTGCCTCAGGGGAAAAAAAAAGAAATTAAGAACCAACTAATGTAACTCTTAAAATGTGTCAACATTTTTGTTATTCAGTGTTTTCCACAAATGACTGCTTCAAATAAGTACAGGAGATAATAATCCAAGAAAGCTTATTGTCATATTACCCCATGTTTGCAAACATTACCCTGCTTGCACAATAAGATTTTATAAAAGATTATTATATTTTAAAAGTTTTAAGCTACTGTGACTTAAACTTTTGAGGGCTAAAACTGCACAGACTTTTGGAAAACTCCTGTATTTGTTGTTTTAGTTATCTTGGATATAAGCACTTGGTTCTAAAGTGTCATAGTAGAATACAGAGCAAAATGGAAAACATTTAACAAAATATGCCCTTTTTTTAGCCATAAATTGTGCAAGTACTCATAATCTACAGAACATTATTTTGACAAATTCTCTATTTAAAGTTGATTTAATTTTGTAATTTTTCTTTTTTTTTTTTGCTTAGGCAGTTGGGGTTAAGTGACTTGCCCAGGGTCACACAGCTAGGAAGTGTCTGAGACCAGATTTGAACTCAGGTCCTCCTGACTTCAGGGCTGGTGCTCTAACCACTGCTCCACCTAGCTGCCCCTAATTTTGTAATTTTTAAGACCCACAACTGTAATGATTTATCTGTGCCATTCAGAAACTTAGTGAAAGTTGTGAATTTTTTTACATAACTTTAAAAATAAGGCAGGGTTAAGCCCTGTGTATATTAACTAACTCTTCTTTAGTGTAAAGGCTATCCTTCCCATTTAAGCTAATTAATACTTTTTAAAAACCTGCATCTAGATGGTGGCTCAGAGATATCCCTTTTTAAAAGTTTAAATATAGCATATAGTAAGAAATATGGAATATACTGTATGACAAGACATGATAAAATAAAATAAAAAAATTTTAACCTGATTATCTCTAATTTTATAGGAAGTATATGGAATGATATTAGACCTGCAAAAACGCTCAGATCACCTGAGAGCCAAAGGTCTATTGCCTCAAAAAAATAAACAGTAAGTTTCCTTCTTTAGGTAAGACATACCCTTTGCATTAAAACTTATCATTTTTTTATTATTTTATATGCAAAACATATGTATGCGTAATTCTTCAACATTGACCCTTACAAAGATTTCTGTTACAAGTTTTTCCTTCTTACTCCCCACCCCTCCCCTAGATGGCAGGATATCCACTACATGTTAATTATGTTAAAATACTTGACAAATCGAATATATGTATATATATTTCCACACTTATCATTGTTGTGCAAGAAAAATCATATCTACACTAAAGACATATCAGATAAAGGAAACACAATGTAAGCAAACATCAGTCAAGAGTATGAGAATGTTATGTTGTGGTCCACATTTCACATCCCTCTCTGGGTGTATATGGCTTTCTTCAGTGAACAATTGGAAGTGGTTTGAAACATTTCATTGTTGAAGAGAGCCATGTCCATCAGAATTGATCGTCATATAGTATTGTTGTTGCCGTGTATAATCATCTGGTTCTGCTCATTTCACTCCTGCTGGTTGTTTCTTACAGAACAATAATATTCTATAATATTCACATACCATAATTTATTCAGCCATTCTCCAATTGATGGGCATCCATTCAGTTTGCAGTTTCTAGCCACTACAAAAAGGGCTACCACAAACATTCTTGCACATGTGGGTCCCTTTCCCTCCTCTAAGATCTCTTTGGGATATAAGCCCAATAGAAACACTGCTGGGTCAAAGGGTATGCACAGTTTGATAACTTTTTGAGCATAGTTCCAAATTGCTCTCCAGAATGGTTGGATCCGTTCACAGTTCCACCAACAATGTATCAGTGTCCCAGTTTTCCCACATCCCCTCCAACATTTGTTATTATCTTTTCCTGTCATTTTAGCCAATCTGACAGGTGTGTAGTGATACCTCAGAGTTGTCTTAATTTGCATTTCTCTGATCAGTAGTGATTTGGAGCACCTTTTCATATGACTAGAAATGGTTTTAGTTTCATCATCTGAAAATTGTCTGTTCATATCCTTTGACCATTTATCTATTGGAAATTGGCTTGACATAATGTGCATTTTTAAAAGTTATCTGCTTTTTCACTGACCTTGGGTGTATGTTTTGATGTAAAGATTAACCAGTCATGGGAGACTAGCTCTGTAAACTTTAATAGAGCTTTAAATCCACCACCTTTTTTTTGTATTTTTGTGTATAAAGTCTTTGAACATACCTTCCCTTGATTTTGCATGCCATTCTCTTTATTGCCCTTGGTACTGCATTGATATTTTAACATTTAATAAATAACCTTAATTTTTCTTTTTACAGAGGCAATTGAGGTTAAGTGACTTTCCCAGGGTCACACAGCTAGGGAATGTTAAGTGTCTGAGATCAGATTTGAACTCAGGTCCTCCTGACTTCAGGGCTGGTGCTCTATCCACTGCGCCACCTAGCTGCCCCATAACCTTAATTTTTCTTAATTTTTAAGAACATTTTAGTCCATTTATGTTTTTTTAGTTTGATCCCAAAGTGCATTTTTATTATGAAGTAAGCAAAGATGATTTTTTTTTTTTAAATTTAGGGTAGCCTTTTATTGCAAATAGGTTATTCAGTTTCTTATTTGATTCTTGATGCAGTAAGATCACTTTATATATATATATATACACATATATAAAGTGATCTTACTGTATCAAATATATATATATATGTATATATATACACATATATAATGCAGCTAAATTGATGTAAGTTTATTAATACTTAAATAAAGTTATTTTCTTTTATGGTATAAAAATGGTTTTCTGAGTCATGTATGACTGTTTATGTGATCCTTTGTGATGTAACTCTAATTGCATAGTTAATTAAAATGAGAATATATGTGATATTTTAACAGAGAACTGATTGGCAGCAGATGGCTGATTAAGGAAGAACTAGAAGAAATGTTAGTGGAAAAACTGTCAGATCAAGATGTGAGTAATTAATCCTTTTTAAGGGGACCTGTGTCATAAGAAAGCAGACACATGCAGTATTTAGGTACTATTCCTCAGAGGCAGGTACTCTGAAGGAAATGTTGCTCTTTTTCAAACATTTACAGTTATTTTCTGCCTTGATGTAATATCTTATCTATGGATAGGAAAATGGCATGAGGGTTCTCCAGATATTCCTTCATCAGTACCCCCACCATTATCTAATACTTTGTTGAACTTAGCAGATGGAATTACTCATATATAAGCCTATTACATTAGCTAGTTTGTGTTGACTAACAGTAAGTAATAAGGTACTGTTATATACAGTAGATAGGTTAAAATGATATGGGAGAAAACCTTTGTGCTATCTCTGATCTATACTATTGTATTTTTTTTTCTGTCTTTATTACATGCTGCTAAATCTTGTCATGGCTATATATAGTTGTAGGATATCTTGTATTATAAATAGTCTGTAGTTAATAGTTGCTTCCACACTGAAATCTATTTGAAGGAATTTTACAATTCATAAACTGGAGAAGGCTGAACATCAAATTTAGCCATCTAAGTTTTGTGACTCCATATAAAACAAATAGCACTATGAAAAAGTACTACTAATACTTAGCCTTCCAACACACAATATGTGTTGTTTTATTTTCACTTTAGGATTAATTATTTTTATCTTTATTTTATAAATTGAATTCAAGAGGTGGTTTGCTTGATGTCAGGAGTTTGGTTAGTGTTAAAAGCCAAACCTTATTTTCCCTAATCAAAATTACAGTTCAGTTCTAGTACTCTTGAACTAACTTTTTTTTTTTTAAATCTGCATTTCCTTATTCTTTCAGAGGATCATTTCATTATTAGCTGCATTTTCATGCTACCTCACATTTTTTGAGTTTATATTTTCCATTTTTAAGCATTCTAAGGCATACTAATGTGACTTCTACACCTTCTGGCATATGCGAGGTGGGACAGACTAAAATGTGGAAGGTCCAGCAACTGTTTCAATCCTTAGTCTCACCAGCGAGATTAAGTAATCCCTGCAGATGCTAAACATGGACAGAAAAAAAGGGAAAAAAAATGATAAGAATTAAGAACATAGAAGAGGAAATAGAGCTGTGTGCAACTAGAAAAGGGAGGACATGTTGATTATTGTAATACTCTTGGTTGTCCATCTTTGACATCATTGGCATTATTTCATATATCACTAGGAATTGTTCAGAGCTGTGAAATGGAGATTGGTTTTTGTGAAAATGCTTTTGGTAATAATTTTTCTATGTAAATTAATGAAATTTTTGAGTTAGAAAATTTTTTGTTAAGAATGTTTTAAGTAATACAATAGGGCAAAGCTAGCCGTATTTTAGGGAACTATGTAACATTTGTTTGATTTTGCATTAATACTTTAGTGGTGAATTATTTTGGCTTCCATTTGTAAAGGGTTAATATCAAGTTGTTTACTTTCTAATCACATGTTTAAGAACTATTAAAAAAAACTCACAGAGTAGCAGGGATAATTTATTTCAAGAGGTTGCCCTTTAAGTCAAGTATCTCTTGAATTTTTAAATAGCTTGATTGTTCAGTTTTAAAGGAAATCATAAACATTAAAAGAACACAGCTTGAACAGGCAAAGATATATTTGCCAAGTATATTATAAAATATAATTTAAGAGGTACATTTTCATGAAATCAAACCATTTCCATTTCAGTGTACATAACTTATTGGGAAAAATGTGCAAAGCTTTGCTTGATGCAATTCTAATAAAAGGATTAGAATCATATTTAAGATCACCCATATGTTTTCTTTGAAAATTATTAGAAACATTAACTAATGTTCTAACATTATAATACTGTTGCAAAAGTTTTTTTTTATTTTTTTTTTTTAATTTATTTATTTATTTTCCCTGCTTGAGTGGAAGACTTCATTACTTCATTGTTTGTTAAGGAGAGAGTTCAGTATTTTCAGGCCCCTAGAATAAGATGCATCTATGTGCAGTTTTAAAAGCAGCATGTGGATGCAGAAGTGTCATCCTGTCACAATTCATCAAGAAGAGCAACATAGGAAAGATCAAGAATATAAAAATAGAAAATTTAAGCAAATGCAATTACACTTGCATCTTCTAATGAATTTTTATTGTCTCCAGCATATGCGGTTCATTCAACTGCTTGAAAGGTTATTGACATTGCCATGTGGTAGCACTGAAGAAGAATACATACACAAGTTTTGTAAAGCTATACATGTTCAGTCCAAAAAAAAGCTGATTTTGCCTCTGCAATATGATGAACAAGGAATGGCCTACAGCAGTGGGGAAGGTAAAAACTATCTTTCTATCTTAACTTCAGATAGAAAAATAACTTTTTCATTTGTCATCTATCTCTGATGTCCATTTAACATTTCCCCAATTCCTAAGATTGTGTTGAAGGTAGTTTCTCAGAAAAAAACTATTCATGATAACATTTCAAGGGAAATGTAGGCATGTGTCTATAATATTATATGAATCTGTTAATGGTATACACGTCTTTTTTTCAACTGAGGGCAAATAAAATGTTCAAATCTTCTGTAAAATGACTATGCATAGTGAACCCACATGCCAACCATGGTGAAACTTATTTACGATGTATTTACAGTAAACTTATTCACTTTAATATTTTCCTAAATATTTTTTCTTCTTTATGTATGCAGAAACCTTTGTTACAAAACAACTTACTAGAATTTCTTAAGCTCTAGGTATCAAAAACTATGGTACTTCTTTTGATTCTTCTTTTAAATAAACTTTATTTTCAGTTTTGTCTTTCCATTTTTATAGATGGTTCTCTGAAAGACATTTTTTTTTACTAAAATAGCAGTTTTATTTTAATTTAATTTTACAAACATAAATTTCTAAATTTTTTTGTTAATTGTGAAATATATCTTAAAAAAAGATTTACAGAAACCAGGAGACTATCCTGGATTGATGATAATGTATTAAAAAAAAATTTTTTCCCCCAAGTGATGATTTCAGGGATGAAAAATATAAATGTAGTTTCTTAGATAATTTAGAAAACTTTCAGAGGGATCAGCTTTCTTCTAGGTGAATTTTAATGCAAGGATTATTCAGCAGCACATATTACATTAAAACTTACATCTTTGTACTTTTAAATAGTCCAAAGTGAACTTAAGACTCCACTAATAAGACCTTTCTGTCTTTAAGGCAAAAGAAAAACTGCAGAAGCAAAAGTAATAGTTTATGAACATGGAAGTGGAAGAATAAAAGTAAATGGAATAGATTATTTGCTTTACTTTCCAGTAACACAAGATAGGTAAGTTTTGATTCATTTTTTAATATGAAGCTCCTTTGATCACTTTTTAAGTTCCCATCTTGTGTTCTTGACTCATTGAATTTTTTTTTGTTTTTGTTTTAAAGAAAGATGAGTTCATTAAGTTGTAAAGGGAGATTTTGTACTCATCATTAAAATTTTTATACAATTTGCCTAAAATTCTTCATAAGATATTAGAATTTATTAGAATTTAGGTACCCTTAGTTGTCAATTTCATCTTCTTATGGTGAACGAACATTTATATATGTATATGTGTATATATATATATATATATGTGTGTGTGTGCATATATATATGTATATATATGCACACACACATATATATATATTTCCCCCTTCCCTTTCTTAATTCCAGAAAAACTTTGAATATTTTAACTTGGCAATAGTGGATTCCTTGCCATATATTTCATAGGACATTTTTTCTTTGATTCCCCTAAATGTTAGAAAAAATAGAGAGTTTTCTAATTCAATATGAAAAATTGCTTGAGTCGAGTGGCAAAGAAATTGTTCTTTAGTGATCTGAGATAATTAGCAAAATCCTGTGTAGTAATTACTGTCATTTTTTCTGTGACCATTATATTTTTTTCAGTTGTATATAATCTGTAAGGAAAGAAATACAAACAATTGTAGTTGATTAGAAAGAGAACACTAGCACTAGATTTGAAGTCAAGAAAGCCTGAGTTTGGTTTCCTTCTCTGATTCCAACTAATTTTATGGAGGACATGTTATTTAACCTTTTGAACCTCTTTCCTCATCAGTAAAATGGAGGTGATAATATCTATGGTATTTACCTTATAAAGTTGGTGTATATAAATATTAATGCAAATTCTGGAGCATTATATAAATTCAATTCAAGAAGCATTTTATTAATGTCCTTATTCATCAGGGACAAATTTCTCTTTGAGTGAATCACTGTAATAAGGATCTTTTCTTCCATTACTTCATATTTTTTTCATTAGCTATCTTTCTAAACTCCTATTTTTATAAAACATCCAAGAGAAAATGAGGTTATTCAGTAGAACAAAAATTCTAGTTGATGATCCCATATGCCCTAACCTTTTGTCTCCTTTCTTTTTTAAAGCATCTTGGGCTATACAGTCAAATAAGAATGCAGGCATCTGTCCCAATGCTTACATAAGGGTAATTAATCTTTTAATCCTCTATAAATTTCTCATCAGAACTTGTTTAATAAGGATTACATTATTTTGATTTTTATATCAAAAAGCATGATCTACCCTAAATTCCATTGAAAATATAAGTATGAATTGAAATCTATTTTTAGGCAGAGTTCTTAGGCTTCTTCTTTACAGGTTAAATCTGAAGCAACAGATTTTAAGTTTTGTCAGATGTGTTACTTTCCTATCAGCCATTACAGAGTTCTTATAAATTGTTGCCAAAGGCCATCTACGGCCATTTTTTGATGCATTCAGCAGTGACAGCTAAACTTCCATAGAATGTTTGGACATCATACTATATAATATGTCTCCTGACCACCATCTAGCAACTTACTTTCTTATATAAACCAAATGTTCCTTCAGGCAATCTTTTTGATTCAGTTAGTCAAATAAGCAGAAACTTATTTGAACCCTTCCTATTATAGAAAATTGTGCCATTGTGCCAGGCTTGGCATTTTATTTATTTATTTATTTGCTAGGTGCTTGGGGCTAAGTGACTTGTCCAAGGTCACACAGGAAGTGTTATGTGTCTGAGACTAAATTTGAACTCAGGTCCTCCTGACTTCAGGGCTGGTAATATATTTACTGTGCCACCTAGCTGCCTAAAAACATTTCAATTCATAGATATATTTTCAGTGGAATTTAGGGCAGGTCAGGCATTTTTTAAAAAGGCAACTTGAGATATAATTATTCTGGGAAAACCTGGCTTTGCCACGTAATGGTTGTATGATCTGTATTTCCATCCTGGCTGTGCCACTTAATATTGTGTGATCCAGGAGTAACTACATTTTGCTGAAGTTCAGAGTTCTCATTTATAATGAAGATAATAATTTAGCACCTACTTCACAAGGTTTTTTTGATGAACATACCTTATACTACATAAATATGTTGCATACTGCTGCTGTTATATGACATTTTACCCAAAAAAAGGTAGATTCCCAATATATACACTAGGCTTAAACCTCATTTGCATATAACCTAGGAGCCTCCAAAATCTTCACATCCTACAGTCAGCTCATACTGTATTTTGACTCTGGAATTCTTGGTGTTCCAGCTTTGTTTTTGTTGTGGTTGCAGTTTTTTTTATTAATTTTTTAAAATTCTGGACTCAAATGCACACAAAATATACTTATCTCCTTATACCCAATAACACAAAAGGAATAAATGAAATCATTAATCTTTTATAAAAAGTTTTTTTTTAAGTACTAAATTGAATAAATTACTTTAACATTTGTAACTATTTGTGCTTCCTTCTGGACTTCCCCTTCTCTTTTATGCATTTAAAAAAATATTCTAGTAGCTTGCTTTTTGTCAGTTTAGATGCCAGCATCCTTTCCTTTTCTCTCTCTTTTCAACTTCTTCCCTTTTTCTCTTCTCTCTGGAATAATGAGAATTGACAGTATTAGCACCTTATTGTTTATAAGCATGTATCCTTGTGTTATCAATTATAATTCTTAATTTTGTTACTTTCATTTTATATTTCACAAATATGTATAAATTGCACATGTATTTAGTTCCTTAAACTAGGCCTTCTTTCAAATAAATTATTTCACTGAAGGACAGTTAAAAACAAGCAGAAGATATTACTTGGCTAATACTTCCTTTGAAATAAAACTATAAACAACACAAATTAATTTCTTGTAAGAGGAATCAGAGAGTCAGTCACAGGTTTAAGGAAATTTTAAGGAGCCTATTGTCCAATCCCTTCATTTTACAAGTTTGAAAATTAAGGACCTAAGAGGTACCAAAATCATAGAGTCATTGGCAAAGCTGGTTTTGGTTTTTAGTCTTCGACCTTCTGATTCTAAAGCCAGCATTTTAAAGTGTTCTTGAAATCTGAATGGACTTTGATTCTGTAAGAACTGGGTTCATATGCTGCCTTCTTCATCTATAAAATGGAATAATACTTGTGGTACTTATCTCATTAGGTTGTTGAAAGAGTCACCTGAGGTGTAGTGTATGTAAAGTACTGTTAGATCCAGCATAGGGCCTTATGGATAGTAAAACAGCTACAAAAATAGGAGGACCTCGGTTAAAGTCCTGTCTCTGATAAATTATGGCTGTGTGATCTTGGGTAAGTCATTTAACCCCTCAGAACCCTAGACAATTCTGTTTGATGGTCTATCTGTAAAATAGACAACTCTAATTCCCTTATATGGGAGTTTCCTCATTATGTAAAGTGCTATATAATTGTAAATTGTTGATATTGATACTGATAATCCAGTTGATCCCTGCTTAAGCTCATTAACCTAAATTTCTTTAGTTATAAAATGCAAATCCAAATAAAATAGGAAGGGCTAATTAATATCTAAACCAGCAGCGTGGTCTGGGGACCCCTAGGGATTCCCTAAATTTTTTCAGGAAAGTCTCTTCAACAAAAACTATATTAATAATAATATTAAGACATTTTAATTTCTAATGTAGTAAATATAAAAAATATATAACTTCCATAAATGAAAGCTATTTTGGGAGGAAGTCTCAATATGAACAAAAAGTTTGAGAACTGCTGATGTAAATCATCCAGAATAAATGATTTTTTATCTTCCTGAAATACTTTAAATATAGAAATTTCTCTTCTATTCAAGTGTTCTAAAATTCTGCTCATAAGAAATTTCTTTATCCTTATTTACATGTTCCTACAGGCAATAGTAAATGATCGTGTCTTTCATTTTCTGATTGTGCTGTTTTGTAGCCTGCCATAGTATTTGGCCCTTCCATTTTGCCTAAAAATTTATCCTAATGCTTTTGTTAGAGAGAAAAAGAACAACCTTGTTTCTTATCAATATATATTTACTTTGTTCTCTTTGCTCCATTTGTCTCCAGAATTCTGTCACAATGGCCCAGAGCCCGGTTTTTCTGGAAATTGTTCTTCAGGCTGCCCTTTTTGAAATTTTTCTTCTCTCTACCCTCTTTGTGGTTATTTCACCAGTATTCTTCATCTAGTACCTGCTTCAGTGTCCTTCTGTTATCTATCTTACCATAGTTGTTTGGTAATAAGCATTGCTTCAGTTCTAGAAAGCAAAACTGACAGAGAGATGAACCTAGTTAGTTTGCAGCAATTAGGAATGATAGTTGCTTTTTGTAAACAGAAATGTTGAATAGATTTTGGAGCAAAAGTTCAAGGACATGTCTAAGTTTCTACCTCTTTTTTTTTTTTTTTTTTTTGCTTTTTGCTGAGGCAATTGAGGTTAAGTGACTTGCTCAGGGTCACACAGCTAGGGAATGTTAAGTGTCTGAGACCAGATTTGAACTCAGGTCTTCCTGACTTCAGGGCTGGTGCTCTATCCACTGCACTACCTAGCTGTCCCTCTACCTCTTCTTGATAGTAGGCATTTAATGAATGTTTATTAAATTGAATTGAGCTCTTTTTATTTTGTTACCTCATTTAGACAAATAATAATTGAAATGGATTACTCTAAGGTTGTGAATTGAGTCACTCAGAAAAGAAGATAATGCAATTAATATGGCTACAATTGTTTCATTTTACAAAGCCTGTTAAGGTGGTTGGTTTTAGGCTACAGGTAAATAATAAGAGATTTTTATATAAAGAAAGTTGAGTAATTGTACAAACTAATATCAAGAAACAAAAGATGATGGTTTACATAGCTCAAAGCATTATATATTCAAAGCATAAATATAATCATGTAGCATAAAGTAATTGTATTAACCTTATTCATCATTCCAAAAAAATAAGTCTTTATAGATTCTTTTAATTCTAACAAAATTCTTGTGGGATAAGAAAGAAGCAAGTTTTTGTGACTTTCCACTATTTACATTTATCAGGACAGAAAAGCCTGATGATTTGCCAGTTGCATGCTTGTTATTCTCTTTATCATACTATATACTAATTCCTGTTATATTAGCAATTTAATATCTCACTTTAATGTGTTAAAGAACAAGCCTAAAAATGATAAAAGTATTGTTGTGCATTTATTTTGTAGCTATAAAACTAACCTATACTTATTTTAAATTTTATCTCTGTGTGTGTTAATAGAGAACAATTGATGTTCCCATTCCATTTCCTTGATCGACTTGGAAAGCATGACATGGATTGCACAGTCTCAGGTGGAGGGAGATCTGCACAAGCGGGAGCACTTCGCTTAGCTACTGCAAATGCATTATGTAGTTTTATCACTGAAAATGAAGTAGAATGGATGAGACAAGGTATGAACTTAAGAAGGAGGCATATTTTCACAGTAATATCATTTTAAGTTTTCTAATAGTTGTCTGACTTTAATAAAAAAAATAATATTTTTAAATATTGGATTTTACTGATAGCAACTTTCCCACTTTCACAACAATAACTTTTGGTCTTGATTTGTGCCATAATAAATTTGAATTAGTAGGAAACTTCAGTTTAGCATTGTTAAAATTTTCTTTGCCTGAAGGTTTTTGAAATATATTTTGGGATGATAGCTTAAAAAAGCAGGGACTCCCGAGCTTTAGAAAGCAAGTTGGCAGAAATACTGAACGATATCTCATACTGTACAGCAAGCTAAGTTCACTCATGAGTATGTGACTTGGACATAAAGGATGATGTCGCAGACAAATTTGAGGAGCAGGAAAGAAATTATTTTTTTTCTTTTTTTTTTTTTATTAAAAGCTTTTTATTTACACAACATATGAGTGATTTTTCTACATTGACTTTTGCAAAAACTTTTTTTTTCCCAAGCTTTTCCCCTCCTTCCCCCCACTCCCCACCCCTAGATGACAGGTAATCTAATACATGCTAAATATGATAAATTATATGACAAATCCAATATATGTATACATATCTATACAGTTATCTTACTGCACAAGAAACATCAGATCTAGAAAGAGAGAAGAAAAAAAACAACCTAAGAAGGAAAAAAAAATGCAGGGAAATATTCACAGAAAGCCTTAAAATGCCATGTTGTGGTCCACACTCAGTTCCCTCAGGCCTCTCTCTGGATGTATATGACTGTCTTCATCACTGAACAATAGGAACTGGTTTGAATCACATCATTGTTGAAAAGAACCGTGTCCATCAGAACTGATCATCATATAGTCTTGTTGCTGTGTATAATGTTCTCCTGGTTCTGCTGATTTCACTCAGCATCAGTTCATGCAAGTCTCCGCAGGCCTCTCTGAAATCGTCCTGCTGGTTGTTTCTTACAGAACAATAATATTCCATAACATTCATATACTATGATTTATTCAGCCACTCTCCAATTGATGGGCATCTTTTCAATTTCCAGTTTCTTGCCACTACAAAAAGGGCTGCCACAAACATTTTTGCACATGTGGGTCCCTTTCCCTCCTTTAAAATCTCTTTGGGATATAGGCCCAGTAGAAACACTCCTGGGTCAAAGGGTATGCACTGTTTGATAACTTTGTGAGCATAGCTCCAAATTGCTCTCCAGAATGGTTGGATCCGTTCACAGTTCCACCAACAATGTATCAGTGTCCCAGTTTTCCCACATCCCCTCCAACATTTGTCATTATCATTTCCTGTTATTTTAGCCAATCTGACAGGTGTGTAGTGTTACCTCAGAGTTGTCTTAATTTGCATTTCTCTGATCAATAGTGATTTGGAGCACCTTTTCATGTGACTAGAAATAGTTTCAATTTCTTCATCTGAAAATTGTCTGTTCATATCTTTTGACCATTTTTATCAATTGGAGAATGGCTTGAATTCTTATATATTTGAGTCAATTCTCTATATATTTTAGAAATGAGCCCTTTATCAAAACCTTTGAATGTAAAAATATTTTCCCAATTTACTGCTACCCTTCTAATCTTGTCTGCATTCATTTTGTTTGTACAAAAACTTTTTAACTTGATACAGTCATACTTATCTATTTTGTGGTTAGTGATGATCTCTAGTTCTTCTTTGGTCACAAATTCCTTCCCCTTCCACAGGTTTGAGAGGTAAACCATCCTACATTGTTCTAATTTGTTTATAATATCATTCTTTATGCCTAGATCATGAATCCATTTTGACCTTATCTTGGTATATGGTGTTAGATGTGGGTCAATGCCTAGTTTCTTCCATACTAGTTTCCAGTTATCCCAGCAGTTTTTGTCAAATAGTGAGTTTTTATCCCAAACTTTGGGTTTTTGGGTTTATCAAACACTAAATTACTATTGTCATTGAGTATTTTGTCCTGTGAACCTAACCATTTGGTACTGGCTAAGAAATAGAGTAGTGGATCAGTGGAATAGGTTAGGTTCACAGGACAAAAGAAATTATTTTTCAAAACTATTGATAGGGTAACAATTTGTAACCAATCAAGAGATAAGAAAGATTACAAGAGACAAAATGGACAATTTGGATTGCATAAAAATAAGTTTTTGCTCAAAGAAAATCAGCAGAACTAAAATTAAAAACCTTTAAATAAAGGAGAAAATCTTTTCAATAAGTTTCCCTGATAATATCTAAATATGGAACTGATTTAAATTTATAATAAAAACCATTCCCCAAATAAAAAAAAAAATCAAAGGGAAAAGAAAGAAATACAAGCTCTCCATACATATGGGGGGAGAGGGGATGCTTCAAATAACCAGTAGTTAAAAATATTAAATTAAAGCAACTCTGAGCTTCCACCTCACATCCATAACATTGACAAAGCTGACCAAAAAAAAAAGGGGGGGGGGGGGAAGGAAAATGACAAATGTCAGAGAGTACTCTTTAATGCTTATTATTTTTTCTTCTTAGTGGAACTACAAATCTGTACACCTTTCTAAACTAAAGGTATCCTTTGAGACCAAAGAATCTATGTCTTTAAAAACTTAGCAACTGGGAGTAGAGCTAAGATGGCAGAGAGAAGTCAGGGTACCTGAGCTTTTTCCCAAATCCCTCCAGAAACCTTTAAATAAGGCCCTAAAGCATATCCTGGAGTGGCAGAACTCACAAAAGGATGGGGATGAAATAGTTTTCTAGCCCAAAACAACTTAAAAATTTGTTAGGAAAAATCTGTTGAACCAGGGTTGAGAAGAGAGCACAGTCAGTCGAGGGCAGGCTGCAGCAGCAGAGAGATCAAGCCCCCAAAAATCAGGAACAAGTCTTAGGGGTGTATGAATCAGCAGCTGCAGCAGCAACTGCTTCTGGAGTACTCAGTCCATAGAGAGTAAGGGGGTCAAACACCTGGGGAAAAGGATAGGAATCTTTTTGTTGGCAAATTGGGGAAGGACTCTGTTGCTTTGTTCGTATTAAGATATAAGTTAAAGTCCTGGGTGACAGTCCTAGGGTGAGGGGGAGCACTAGAACATCAGAACTCATAACTATAGTGGAATGAGGCCCCTCCTCAGAGTTCCAGGGCAAAAAAAAAAATATTTGTGGTCACTCATAGACTAGAGAACATTCCAAGAGAGTACTAAACACACCTCTTCTTAGTTTATACCACCTTAGAGGAACTGAAAACTTTCCTAGAAATATCTCTGAAAACAGTTACAGAAAAACTCAAGAAGCACGGGACAGTGTACCCTACATCCTGGAGGTAGAGCTTTTCTTTTTTTTTAAATAAATAAATAAATATGTTAAAAGTCAAGTGATAAGCTAGAAAATTGAGTAGACAGTGGAAAAAAAAATTGACCATAGAAAGTTACCATGATGACAAGGTGATCAAAATACACACTTAGAAGAGTGAGCAAATCAATACAACAGCAAATCATACATCCAGAGCCTCCAAGAAAAAAAATAAAAACTGGTCTCAGGCCATGGAAGAGCTCAGAAAGGATTTTGAAAATCAAGTAAGAGAATGAAAAGAAAAACTACACAGTGCAGTGGATAGAGCATTGGCCCTGGAGTCAGAAGGACCTAAGTTCAAATTCGTCCTCAGACACTTAACACTTACTAGCTGTGTGACCCTGGGAAGTCATTTAACTCCTATTTGCCTTGCAAAAAAAGAAAGAAAGGAAGAAAGAAAGAAAGAAAATCAAGTAAGAAAGCTAAAGGAAAAACTGGGAAGAGAAATGAGAAAGAAAATCATGGGGAAAAAAATCAACAGCTTGGTAAAGAAGACAAAAAAAAATACTGAAGAAAATAGCACCTTAAAAAACAGACTAGACCATATGGAAAACCAGTGAGAAGAAGAATGCTTTAAAAAAGTAGAATTAACCAAAAGGAAAGAGAAGCACAAAAATTGATTGAAGAAAAAAACCTGAAGAATAGAATTGGTTGAATGGAGAAGGAAGAACAAAACCTCATTGAAAAAATAATTCTTTAAAAATTAGAATTAAATAAATGGAAGTTAATGATTATGAGAAATGAGGAAACAATAAAACTAAAAGAATGAAACAATGTGAAATATCTCATTGGAAAAACAACTGAACTGGAAAATGGATACAAGAAAGATAGTTACAAATTATTTGATTAACTGAAATCCATGATCATAAAAAAGAGCCTAGATATCATCTTTCAAAAAATTATCAAGGTAAACTGCTTGGATCTTCTAAAATCAGAAAGTAAGATAGAAATTGAAAGAATCCACTGGTCACTTTCTGAAAGAGATCTCAAAATCTCAAAGTTGCTCTGATGAAGACTTCATTTTTCAAACATAGAAAACTGAATCAAATATATAAAAATAAGAGCTATTCCCCAATTGATAAATGATCAGAAGATATGAACAGTTTTCAGGTGAAGTAATCAAAACTATAGCCATATGAAAAATTACTCTTAACTCATTATTGATTGGAGAAATGCAAATTAAAACAATTCTGAGGTTCTACCTCATACCTATTAGATTGGCTAATAGCACAAAAAAGGAAAATAGCAAAAGGGAGGTGGGAATGTGGGGAAAATGAGACATTAATGCACTGTTGGTAGAGTTGTAAACTGATGCAACCTTTCTCTAGAGCAGTGCTTCTTAACTTTTTTCACTTGTGACCTTTTTCTTCTAAGTAATTGTTATGCAATCTCAGATATGTAGTTATCTAAAATATGCAAATATGTATTTGTATATAATATACAAACATTTATTGATAATAAATCATAATTTTATAATCCCATATTCATTTCCTACTATTTGCAACTATGCCCAAAGGACCATAAAACCATGCATATCCCAACAATGCCACTACTAAATCTGAATCTCAAAAGAGATTAAAAAAAGAAAAAAGAACAAAAATATTTATAGCAGTTCTTTTCCTGGGGAAAATAATTGGAAATTGAAGGGATGACCATCACTTGGGGAATGACTGAACAAAATGTGGTATGTGATCATGATGGAAAACAGCCGTGTTATAAAAAATGATGAGCAAGGATGCTCAGAAAAACCTGGAAAAACTTCGGTGATCTGATAGAAAGTAATAGCAATATTATAAGATGATCAACTATGAATGACTTAACTATTCTCAGCAATACAGTAATCTAAGACAGTGCTTTAAAGGATTGTTGATGAAAAAATGCTACTCATCTCCAGAGAAAGAATATACAGATTAAAGCATACTTGTTTTTAATTTCTTTATTTTTCTTGAAGGTTTGGGGGGTTTTTTTTGGTTGTTTTGTTTTGGTTTTGGTCTGTTTTCTTTCACCACATCACTGTTATAGAAATGTTTTGCATGCCCACATTTTTATAATCTACATCAAATTGCTTGCCTTCTCAATGAGAAAGGATAGGGAGAGAAAGAGAGAAAGGAACTCTGGATCTCAAAGTATTAAAAACAAGGAAAAAGAAATATAATTTGTCCTTGAGATTTGCCCATTTGCCCTGTGTGTCAAGTAGGTATTTCAGCTATTTTTGTGAGACTATATTTTGTTATTTTCCATATAATTGTGATAAACATTTTTGTTGATTGTAATAGAATACTGTTGTGCTATAAGAAATGATGAGTGAGTAGACTGATTTCAGAAAAACCTGGAAAGACATGAATTAATGCAAAGTAAAGTGAACAGAACCAGAATAACATTGTATACAGTAACAGCAATATTGTATAATGATCAGTTGTGAATAACTAAACTATTCTCAGCAATACAGTGATCTAATACAGTTCTGAGAGATTCATGATGAAAAATGCTATCCATATCCAGAAAAAGAAATGATGGAGTCTGAATGCACATCAAAGCATACTATTTTTCACTTTGGTTTTTTCATTTTTTTTTTTCCCCCTTTTGGTTTGTCTTTTTTTACAACATGAATTAACATGGAAATATCTTTTGCATGTTTGCACATTTATTGCTTACTGTTCTCAGGGAAAAGTTAGGTGAAAAAGGAAAGGAGGGAGAAATTTTGGAACCCAATTTTAAAATAATTTAAAATAATAAATGTTAAAAAAATATTTTTAAAAATTGCTACACATATTCTATACCTCTTATCTTAAATCAATCATACTGAGATTTGTGATCTTTATGAATATTTATAGTTTTTGAATGGCAGCTCACAAAAGCAGTTTTATTATATATATTTATTTGTTGATTGAATCTTTGGGTACCCCAGCTGACTCTCTAAGAGACCAGGCATTTCAGAACAGTTGCATACCTATATTGGTGGAAGAAGTTTTCTCAATGGAAATTTCCTGTATCAGCTGAAATCTTAAGTACATCTGGTTCCCCACTCCCCACAAAAAGAATAATTTACCAGCCATCTGAAATTGTCTCTCTTCGTTATCTTTCTTCCCAGTACTCATAAATTGCATACCATTCACCTTCTTTCCTATTTAGGCAGCATGTAAATCCCATGATTCATTAATTTTCATCTTGTGTTATAGCTGGTTTACTGACTCCTGATCCTCGTATCAAAGAACGGAAGAAACCAGGCCAAGAGGGAGCCCGTAGGAAATTCACCTGGAAGAAACGCTAAGTCTTATTCAAAGAAAAGGATTGATTCTGCTGGGCAGCGCTTTTAGAAACATTTTGATCTGTGTAGTTTATGTTCAAATGATATAATGTCAATATATTTGAAAATTAACAAAAATTATATATGTGTAATACGTGTGTGTGAGGATTTTTTAAATCCTCTTGGAAAATTGTTTTGGAAACATTTTATAGACTTAGGAATTTTAGAAAATGTCTAATCTAACTCCCTCATTTTGCAAATGAGTTAAATTTTAAAACAATTTTTTTTTTCATTACCTGATCCCCTCCTTCTGCCTCCATCCCCTCAAAAATATGTTCATTGCCTGCAGAAAAACTTGAGTAGTGAGCATATCTTCTTTACAAGATTGCTCTTCATATGCAGTCTAAAATTAGAGCCATATTTGAATTTTATTTGGTTTTATAAAATCACCCAAAGAACTTATATCCTGGTGGCATAGGCTTTGATAATTCCATGTGAGTAGGACTTTTGAAGAAGCTTCTAACCACAGTTTGAAAATTGTTTACTTTAATAGAATACCTTAATGCAAAATATTTATTAAGTACTATCATTGTTCCAGTGCTTTAAGCCCTGGAGATACAAATACAGAAGTGAAATCATTTCTGGCCTAAAGGAATTTATATTCTAATGGAGGAGACAACACAAAGAAAAGAGTTGTGACCAGTAAAAGGAGTTGTATTAGAGGAAGATGGTGAGTAGAACAGTAGAGCAGTCCATTAATACACCATTTCAAAGGCTATGATAGTGGTTATTTGATTACAGTTCTCAGGGAAAAGCAGAGGGAGGCAATAGAAAGGTGTGGGAAGGGCTAAAGGTGAGGATTCTTGTTCCCAAGGAGTGCAGAAAGGCTGCATGGCCTTTAGTGTAAAATAGAAACAGCAAGGAAAGACCAGGGTAAAGATAGGAATATGTGGTCCTAGGAAAGACAGAGTTGAATAGCCTAAGAAGTGCATTCGAGTCAGGACCTATATTTAGATCCTCTCTTTTCCACTAACTATTTATTTATATAACTTTAAACAAGTCTCTTCATTTCTCTCAGTCTTGGTTTCTTCATTTGTAAAACAAAAGTGTTGAACTAGGTGACATTTGGGTTTCCTTCTCTTAGTCTATAATCTTAAAAATAAAATGCTATTTTACTGAAAACATAATCATTATAATAAAATTTTTTTCTTGTAAGTAGACCAGAAGCATAGTTCTGTCCATGCCATGTCCTTAAAATGTATTCCAGAGGCTCACTTTTGCCACTGAAAAAAAAAAATACAGGCACCTCTGTCATTTAAAGCCCATCACAACCAGGCCCAAACCTAACTTTCCAATATTATTTATTACATATCTCTCCCTTCATTCACACACTTTAATCCAACTAGACTTGATATCTTTGGTGTTTGTCATACCTAGCACTCCATTTCACATCTCCTTACCTTGCACTATCTGACCCTCATGTCTGGAACTAACTCTCACCTTGCTTATGCTTAAACCTACCTGTTAACTTCAAGGTTCAAGTTGTTAAGTCTTTTTTAATTCTTTATTTCCTCCCACCCCTATTGTGCCTTCCTCCCTAAATTTTTTTTATTTATAGAAGTATGTGATAGGTGTATGTGGGTGTGTGGATATGTATACACATGTCATCTCCACTGTCTAAATTAGAAGCTTCTTAAAGAAAAGGACATTTTTCCCTTTTATCTTCGTATTTCCAACACTTTACTCATAATAGGTGGTTAATAAATACTGTTGATTGAATGAATTAAAACACTTGTTCGGTAGGGAGCTGTGCTGCTTACCATGAGGAATACAAAGGTAACTAAGATACATAATTCCTGTACTAAATGAGTTTATTGGATACTGGAAAAATCTGAAATCTTCAGGTGGATATTTACATTTAATGTTGCTCTCAAAATATGTATATAGACATGCGTTTCTCTATTCAGATACTTAGACCAGTTTTTAATATAAACTACATATGACAGCCATTAGGTGACATTCTCTGAGTAATTTATATATCTTTACAAAGTTTCATTAAGTTAACTGCTATATAAACATTGAGTACATGTAATTATAATAAAGAAGTATGACTAAACTCTTTTTTAAGGTGACAAAATTGTGAGCTACGATGTGAAGAAATAAAAAAACCTGGAGATTGTGAAGGAAGCAAAGTAAGCTAAGGCTCAGAAAAGTCAAGTGAGTTATGTAGAAGCCTACAAGTGAAGTAATTTTTTTTTTTAATGAAAACAATTTAGCACTATAGCAAATGTATTCCTTTTTTCATTTCTTTTTCTTTTTTTTTTCTTTTTTGCTTTTTGCTGAGGCAATTGGGGTTAAGTGACTTGCCCAGGGTCACACAGCTAGGAAGGGTTCAATGTCTTAGGCCATATTTGAGTTCAGGTCCTCCTGACTTCAGGGCTGGTGCTCTATCCACTGCGCCACCTAGCTGCCCCTCATTTATTTTTCTTGAACTCTGTGATACTCTAGAAAAGATTGAATTTTCTCCAGAGAAGGTTTCACAGTGTGAACTGCATCAGTCCATGTCAAATAGGAAAAAATGTGTAGAGATCTTCTCAGTTTCATCTAATTTTCCTTGAAATTTGTTTCCCTGAGTGAGCTATTCCATAAAAATTTTCTCCAATACAACCTGGATTTCATTTTTTGTCACTGCAAAATATCCATGGGGTAAAAAAATTATGTTTTGCCAGAGGTGATGTTAGGGAGTTTTTTGCATGAGAGTAGTATTAATATTCTAAATAAATTTTTTAGTAATAAAGCTAAATTTCTAAGTATTGGAGACTCCTGTGAGTATAAATTTTAATACTCTTTTTGGTACCCAGTCATTGGTTGACCTTCAGTTAGATACTTTCCTGTTTTAGTTCTGTATCTAAGAAATGTTTATGATAAATTCTCATTGCCTATTTCTTAGAGATACTAGACTATCAAGGCTTAGTGAATGATTGATTATTATATACCCATTACTGTCCTGGGTACTGTGAGGGTCAGCTTTCATGGAATCTTATAATCTAGTTGGGGAGAAAAGATCAAGGCACACTGATTTTCTTTAGTGATGTACTATGAAGTTCTATAATGCAAGCATTTTTATTCTTTTTTTTTAAATTTTATTTTATTTGCATAACATATGTGTGGGTAATTCTTCAACAATAACCCTTACATAGCTTTCCGTTACAAATTTTTCCCCCCAACTTCCCCATCCCTCCCCTAGATGGCAGGATATCCACTACATGTTAATTATGTTAAAATATTGGCAAATCGAATATATGTATACATATTTCCAAACTTATCATTGTTGTGCAAGAAAAATCTTATCTACACAAATGATATATCAGATAAAGGAAACACAATGTAAGCAAACATCAATCAAGGAGTATGAGAATGTTATGTTGTGGTCCACATTTCGCATCCCTCTCTCTGGGTGTATATGGCTTTCTTCAGTGAACAATTGGAGGTGGTTTGAAACATATCATTGTTGAAGAGAGCCATGTCCATCAGAATTAATCGTCATATAGTACTGTTGTTGCCGTGTATAATGATCTCCTGATTCTGCTCATTTCACTCAGCATCAGTTCATGTAAGTCTCTCCAGGCCTCTCTGAAATCATCTTGCTGGTCATTTCTTACAGAACAATAATATTCCATAATATTCATATACCATAATTTATTCAGCCATTCTCCAATTGAAGGGCATCTATTCAATTTCCAGTTTCTAGCCACTACAAAAAGGGCTGCCACAAACATTCTTGCACATGTGGGGCCTTTTCCTTTCTTTATGATTTCTTTGGGATATAAGCCCAATAGAAATGCTGCTGGGTCAAAGGGTATGCACAGTTTGATAACTTTTTGAGCATAGCTCCAAATTGTTCTCCAGAATGGCTGTATCCGTTCACAGCTCCACCAACAACAAGCATTTTTATTCTTTACCACACAATTAGAAAGTAAGTCCTAACTCATGGTACAGGAAAAAAAATTAATATAATGGAGATGTTAGTTTGGGCTGAAGTATTCAAATCTTTATGGAGCAGTAGAACTTTGGATAGGTCAGTGATATTAGTATTAATATTTAATTTATCATCTACACTTCTGTGCCCCCTATTGAGATTTTTTCTGTTCACACAAAGTTGGTATTATTACAATGCTGAGTTAAGATCATACTAGTTTAATTCTTGGTGGTTTATCTGTAAATTGGATTATGTTTAATACTTTCCTTTCTATGGAAATTTGTTTGCAAAGTCAGACCTTCCTTCACATATTTTTGTTAAGGATACTGTCAATATAGTATAGCTAATTTTCTTAAAATTTTTTATAAAGATGAGAAAGGAGGCATGAATGAGGTTTTTTAGTTAGAAATTTTTTCAGTAGCTTTTTTTTTATTTTTTTAAAAGGCGATTTCAACCCTAGAGAATTTATAGGTCAAAGAACAAATCACAGGAACAAAAATTACTCTAAATAATAGTAAAACAACAAAATAGAAAAAGATCAGACCAACCAATTACAAGGTCAAATAAAGCATTAAAATGAAAATTCTGAAAACAAAAAAAAATTGTCAAAATTGAAAGCAAAAGAAAAATCAGAGACCCTTAATATGTATTATATTATATAATATGTAAAATAATAGCCCAGATAAAATACGAGTATATACAAAAATATAAAATGTCCCAATTAATAGAAGATGGAATTTAAATAACCCATTTTTCAGGGGTAGGGAGAGTTAACTAAATAAAGTTTAAATGAAGAAGGAGGAAAGAGGAACTAATACAAGTGTATTCTATCAAACATTTAAAGAACGATTCCCATATTACAAATTCTGCTTGAAAAATATTGAAAGAGGTCCTACCAGTTTCCCTCATTTGATACAAATACTATCATAATGGCTAAATCAAAGAGAGTCAAAATAGAGAAAGAAAAGTATAAACCAATATCCCCAATAAACATTGATGCAAAATTTTAAAATAAATTGGCAAAGATGAATACCTTTAGGCCAGATTGAATGTAACGTTACTTCAAAATTAGGAAACCTATCAATGTAATAGATAATATCAATAAAAACTACAATTATGCCAGTAAATGTAAAAAAAGCTTTTGATGTAATATAACACCATTCCTGTTGTGCGCACGCACACATACACACACACACACAATATAGGAATAAATAAATTTTTCCTTATCCATTAAGATTAAGGGTAAAGCAAAAATGTCTCTTGTCACCATTACTTTTTGATATATTGTGGTATACCATGTATTGGAAAGAACTTTTTTATCCTCATCACAAAGCTGCCTTTAGGATAGACAGTTAAAAGAGATAACATTTGTAAAACACCTTACAAATTTTAAAGTGCTATATAAATTCTAATCGAGGTTATTAACATTGGAAATGCTTGCTGTTGCTAGAAAATGAAATTTCTGAGAATAAAATAGATGAAACAGGATTATTGATTTTTTTTTTTTTTTGCAGATAATATAGTTTTCTTAGGGAATGATGGACATCACCTAAGAAAATTAATAACTTAAGCAAAGGGGCAGCTAGGTGGCGCAGTGGATAGAGCACCAGCCCTAAAATCAGGCGGACCTGAGTTCAAATCTGATCTCAGACACTTAACATTCCCTAGCTGTGTGACCCTGGGCAAGTCACTTAACCCCAATTGCCTCAGGGGAAAAAGAAACTTAAGCAAAGTTACAGGATACAAAATAAGGGCATATAATATCAACATTTCTGTATATTACCCAGCAAAGCTCAAAAGGAAGAGATATAGAAATTCTCTTAAAAGTAAATGTATGTTCTTTTTATATTAGTGATCATAAAAGATGAATGAAAAAAGACATAAGCATTAATTAAGCACCTATTCTGTGTGTGTCCGACTAAACATTTTACATATATCTCATGTGATTCTTACAACAACCCTAGGAGGTAGAAACTATTATTATCCCCCATTTTACAGTTGAGAAAATTGAAGCAGGCCAGATTGATTTGCCTGAGTCACAGTGTGTGATGCTCAATCTGAACTCAAGTCTTCCAGACTTCAGGACCAATGCTCTATCCAATGTGTCATTTTTTGTGCCTAGCCCTTTGCTAGGGGAAGAAAGGAAGAGGGTACAGTTAGGGGGAAGAGTTAGGAAAGGAACCATATAATTGGGTACATAAATAAAAGTCTGAAAGGAGCAGTTGACATTTCAGCCTCTCTCATCTCCACTATTAAGAAGAACATATACACGTAGTTGAATATAGAAATAAATTTCATTCAACAGAGACATAAGGAAAGGCAAGATCAGGGAGGGTACTTTAAGTGAGGGATTGGTGCTAAGCAAAACAAACTTAAAAATGTACAAAAATATACCTCTTTTTGAGGTGGACAAAGAATAGCAATCTGAGTAATGCCATCAGTTGAGGAGTGATTCCACAATCTGTAGTATATGGAAGTGAAAAATAAATAAACATTTATTAAACACCTATATGTCAATCACTGTGCTATATGTTGGGAATACAAAAAGAGGGAAAAGGTAATCCCTTTCCTTAAGGGTGGCTATTGTTTGGTAAGAAATTAAGGATACAGATTGAGAGAAACCTGGGGACACATTGGTATGAACCAGAAGGATTAGAACCAGGAGATCAATATATAGAGAGAAATTGTAGAGAGAAATAGCTTTGAAAGATTTAGGAGCTCTGCTCAGTGTAATGGCATGAACCACAATTCCCAGAGGATTAATGAGATATGCTTGTATTTGTTTATTTGACTACAAATTTGATACAGGTTTTATTTTTCTTTCATTCTTAGTTGGTAGGTGTGGGGAAAGGATAGAACTAGAAGGTACAAATTTTTGCTAAATGAAAAAAGTAATTACAAATAAATAAAAGATGCATAATATGCTTGAGAATTTATAGGAAATTATAGGAACTATATGAATAGTACTACAAAAATAAGGACAGATCTAAATAAATAATTACTCAAATGTAAATTGCATTTAGGTAGGTGGGGGTAATATACTTAAAATTACAGTAATATCTAATTAGTTTACATCAGTGTTATGCCAATCAGGTTATTCAAACATTATAATTAAGTACACAACAAAAAAGTAAATAGCACAATAGCCTAGTGTCTGATAAACTCAAAGACCAGCTACTGAAGTAGAAACTCAACTGTGTGACAAAACTGCTTGGAAAACTAGCATGTGGTTGGGCAGAACAACATTTCACATTGCTAAAGCCAAGCTTCATTGTGAGTATATGGATATAATGAATGATTTCCCAGATAAGCTTGAGAAGTAGGAAAAAAATTATCTTTCAAAAATACTAATAGGGTAACAAGGAATAAGAGAGATCCCAAGAGGGGCAGCTAGATGGTACAGTGGATAGAGCACCAGACCAGAAGTTAGAAGAACCTGAGTTCAAATCTGGTCTCAGTCATTTAACACTTTCTAGTGTGTGGGCTGTTTTCTGAGGAAGAAATGCAAGCTGTCCAAAACCATATAGGAGAAAAAAAATGCTTCAAATAACCAATAATTAAAACATCAAATTAAAACCATTCAGGTTCTACCTCTCATCTGCAAAATTGATTCTTCCCCTACTTCCCCAAAGAAAGGAAAATGATAAATGTTGGTTTTCTTCCTGGTGTAACTATGAATTGGTAAGTCAGTCTAGAAAATTTACTAAACTATAATACCCTTTGACTTAACAATCCCACTGTTAGGTCAGTACCAAAGAGATTTAAAAAAAAAAAAAATTGGAAAAGAATGTCTTTAAAAACAGTAACAGGGAGCAGAGCCAAGATGGCAGAGAAAAGGCAGGATCCCTGAACTTTCTCCCAAGCTCCTCCAAAGACCTTTAAATAAAGCCCTAAATCAAATCTTGAAGTGGCAGGACCCACAAAAGGACAAGAGCAAAGTTTTCTAGCCTAAAACAACTTAAAAGTTTGGCCAGGCCCTAGCAAACCAGGACTAGATCTTGAAATCATATGAATCAGCTGCAGCAGCAACTGCTTCTGGAACTCTCAGCCCTCGGGGAATAAAGGGGTCAAACAACTGGGCAGAAGGAGATTACAGGAGTCTCTTTGTTGGCACCAGAGGAATGACTTCCTTTGCTCATATTTAGATCCAGATTGCAATCCTGAGTGTCAGTCACAGGGTGAGGTGGAGCACTTACAGTCCATCAGAGCTCACAGCTATAGTGGAACAGGGACTCTACTCACAGTTCAAGGCAGAAAAAAGAATGCTTGTGGTTATTCGTAGGCTAGTGAACATGCAAAGAAACTAGAAAATATACCTTTTTTTTTTTTTGTTCATACAATCTTTGAAAAACTGAAAATTTACAAATCCTTAGAAGTATCTTTGAAAACAGTTACACAAAATCCCATGCAGCACAGGATAGTGCACTTTCTATTTTGGAAGCAGAGCCCCACTTTAACAAAGAATTAAAAGTCAAGAAACAAGCTGGAAAAATGAACAAATAACAAAAAATTCTGACCATGGAAAGTTGGTGACAAGGAAAATTAAAAACACACACTCAGAAGAAGGCTGCAAAGTCAAATCTCATACATCCAAAACCTCCAAGAAAAATATGGATTGGGGGCAGATAGGTGGTGCAGTGGATAGAGCACCAGCCTTGGAGACAGGAGGACCTGAGTTCAAATTTGGTCTCAGACATTTAACAATTCCTAGCTGTGTGACCCTGGGCAAGTCACTTAACCCCAATTGCCTCAGCAAAAAGCAATCCCCATATATATATATGGATTGAACTCAGGCTATGGAAGAGCTCAAAACATTTTAAAACCATGTAAGAAACATAGAGGAAAAATTGGAGAGAGAAATGAGAATGATAAAAGAAAATCATGAAAAATAGTCAACAGCTTAGTAAAGGATGCACGCGTGCGCGTGCGTGCACACACACACATATACACACAAATGCTGAAGAAAATGACACCTTAAAAAATAAACAAGGCTAAATGGTAAATAAAATACAAAAATTCCCTTAGGAAAAGAATCACTTGAAAAGCAGAATTGGGCAATTGGAAAAAAGAGTCAAAAATTCACCAAAGAGAAGAACTCCATAAAAAGCAGAATTGGTCAAATAGGAAAAGAGCAACAAAAATTTACTGAAGAAAAGAACTTAAAAAATAGAATCATCTATACGGAAAAAGAAGCAAAAAAAATCTCACTAAAGAAAATAATTCTTTAAAAATTAGAATTGAGCAAATGAAAACTAATGACTATGAGACATCAAGAAACAGAACAAAGCTGAAAGAAAACAAAACTAAAAGACTATGGAATGTCTTATTAGAAAAAACAACTGACCTGGAAAACAGATCCAGGAAAGAATTTTTAAATGATTGGACTTTATGGAAGCCATGATATAAAAAAGCATAGACATCATCTTTCTGGAAATTTATCAAGGAAAAATTGCACTTATATTCTAAAACTAGAGGGAAAAACAGAAACTGAAAGAAGCCACTGATCACTTCTTGTGAGAGATCCCAAAATAAAAATTCCCAGGTATATTATAGCCAAACTCCAGAATTCCCCAGGGTAAGGAGAAAATATTGCAAGCAGCTAGGAAAAAAAAAAATCAAAGAGTTATGAAGCCAGTCAGGGTCTCACACAGTTTAGCAGCTTCTACATTACAGGATGAGAATGTGGTATTCCAGAGGGTAAAGAAACTAGTATTACAAACCAAAATCACGATCCTAGCAGAACAGTATAATCTTTCAGGAGAAAAAAAAAAATAGACTGAGTGAAATAGAGGACTTTCAAGCGTTCCTAATGAAAGCACCAGAGCTGAATAGAAAATTTGACTTTCAAAAACAAATTTCAAGAGGTGAACAGAAAGGGGAAATCATAAGTAACTTAAGATTATACAGTTTACATTTCTATATGATACTTATAACTTCTAACTCATTAGTGCAGTTAGAAGAAGCATATATAACCTTACTCTAATCAGAATTGGCTCAAAGAGAGAATAACATATCCTCAGTATATTGCCCTACAGAAAAGTAGGAGGGGAAAGGCATAAGAAAAAGTAGGGTGGTGCTCATAGAAGAAAGGGTAGATTGCAGGTGAAAATAGCAAAATATTCGAGGAGGAACAAGGTAAAAGGAGAGAACAGAATGAAGTGATGAACTAGGATGAAGGGAAATACAATTAGCAATTATAATTGTGGAAAAAAATTTGAAGGAAGTTTCTCTGATAAAAGCAGATAAAAGTCAAATATACACGAAAATGAGTCAAATTTATAAAAATAAGAGTCATACTCCAGTTGACAAATAATCAAAAAATATGAAGTCGGTTTTCAGATGAGATTGGAGAATTACTGATTGGAGAAAAAGAAAGTTAAAACAATACTGCATACTTATTAGATTAGCTAATAGGGAAGAAATGGAGAATGATAAATGTTGCATAGGATGTGGGAAAATTAGGACACATGCACCATTAGTGGAGTTGTCAACTGATTCAACCATTATGTAGAACAATTTGGAACTATGCTCAAATATTTATAACAGGTCTTTTTGGGTAGCAAAGAACTGGGAAATTAAGGGAATGACCATCAGTTGGGGAAAGCCTCAACAATTTGGAACTATGCTCAAATATTTATAACAGGTCTTTTTGGGTAGCAAAGAACTGGGAAATTAAGGGAATGACCATCAGTTGGGGAAAGCCTGAACAATTTGTGCTATATAATTGTGATGGAATACTATTGTGATATAAGAAATGAGCTAGATGTGCTCAGAAAAATCTGGAGAGACATGAATTGATGTAAAGTGAAATGAATAGAATCAAGAGAACATTGTACACAGTAACAACAAAATTATAAGATGATCAATTGTCAATTATTTAGCTATTCTAAGCAATACGATGATAAAAGACTACTCTGAAGAACTATCCCCAGAGAAAAAAATGATGTAGTAGACTTCCTGCCATCTAGGGGAGGGGTGAGGGTTAGGGGGGGAAAATTGTAACAGAAAGCTTTGCAAGGGTCAAGATTGAAAAATTACCCATACATATGTTTTGCAAATAAAAAGCTTTAATTAAAAAATCTAAAAATAAAAATAAAATAAGATGGGTGTTGCTGGGCCTTCTGAAATCTTAGTTCCCCAAGATTGCTATATAGGGACCTGCACCTATATGTGAATAAACAGTATAGTTATTTATTTAAAAAATAAAAATGAATGTTGAAAATTATTTTTACTTGTAATGGGGGAAAATAAAATATAAAATCAAAAATTTTAAAAAACATAGCAACTGGACATATGTTAGGGGGATGAGGACACTAGGACACTATAGGAATGCCCATCAATTAGAGATATGCTGGACAAATTATGATATATGAATGAAATAAAATACCATTGCTGTAAGAAGTTATGGTGGAGATGGTTTCAGAGAAACTTGTGAAAGAATTGTATGAAGTGATGTGTGTAGTGAGCAGAACCAGAAAAAAATTTTTTTGGATACATTGTAAAAAAAACTTTTGAAAGTTGATTATAGAGAACTGATGAAGTTCTGATAGAAAAGTAATGGACTCAGTATGACATTTTCTTATTTTGTGACTAATGTGGCAGTTTGTTTTAGTTGACTGCACATTTTTGTTAAAGAACTTTTTCTTTTTCTCTTCAATACTTCCCCTCTTCTCTTTTGCCACAGAAGACAGATAATAATTTTTTATTAATGAAGATGTAATTGCATATCAAATTTAACCTCTAGTTTGTTCATATACTTTGGACTTGATTGAGAACAGGGCTAAAACTCCTTATGCAAGTCGTTGTAAGTAGATTTAAAGCCTTATGAGCACATTTAGTAAGTGCTAGGGTTATGTGACCCTGCTGAAGAGGAGTACAGAGACCACCTCGACCTTTGGTGTACAATAAGTTTTCTGCCATGTTGCAGCAATGCCCTTGTTGAGCAAGGAGCAGTGATGTGTGACATGGGAATGGTTCGGCCTGAGCATCACAGTGTAATTGCTCATAAGCAGGGATGCCTTGACAGGGCCTCTCGCCTGTGAGCAGGTTGCTGGAATGACTGGATTGGCTCTCCTCCCATTGGCAGATACCATGAATATGCAAAGCCCAAGAGTTGCTTCTCTGAATGGTGATTGTTTATGTGCTGATCACACTTGCAAATATATGTATACATCAACAAGGCTGTACAGCATAATAAACTGGAGCTCTTTTCACTGTCTGAGTCTCCTGCCTCATTCATCTTACCTTTGAGAGCAAAGGGCTCATATACTTTGTGCTCTTAAGACAGCCGCAGCAACTGGCCCTGAGAGACCGGGACTTGAAACGGTGCCAGAGCAATCACTGTGCAGCCACCGTAACAAGTAAGGAAGAGATAGGCTTCTCCAAGGAATCACCAAACATTTCATAACTTCACTGATTTCAACTCAGTTGAGGTTATTGTCATTGCTTTTTTTCTAGCTTAGTATCAAAAGTTTTGCATTTAAACTTCTCATTTGGTTTATGTCAGTATATCTTTCAGGTTTTTTAGGTGTTGTGTATAACATTTCCTCCTTACTCTTTCTCATCACCTCCCTCACTAATCTTCCAATCTCAGGATTGACTCAACTATCTCTGGACTTCACCTCTTAACCAGCTGCTTGCGCAGGCTTTTCAGCATCTTTTTATGTATTGTCTTTATCCATAAGAATATAAATTTCTTAAGGGTAGTGAAAGTCTTGTTTGAATTGCTTGACACACGGTAAGTACTTTATAAATGTTCAATCACTCCAATTCATCTTTTTTCATTAACATTACTACTTTGGCGTTATTTTAATAGAAATGTTTACCAAAAATTTTCCATGTCCTCTTGGGAAATTTTCATATCCCTTGTGGGAGGGGTGCAGGGATTTAAATGCCCCTGTTCTAAATAAAGGCCCTTTAGCAAGTTTAATAGATACTTAATGCAGGATTTATGGACATTCATGGACAAGAATCAGACAAGATGAGAAGGCATAGATGTGCATCACTGAAAGGAGTATTCACATTTATGAGATCAGAGATCTGCTGATGAAAAGTCTTTTCTGTGAGTCGTCCTTGGTTACTTTTTTCCCCATCTTGGACCATATTGTAGAATGAGAGGAGAGAAGCAAGCCTTACACTACATATATTAATTATGAAACATACTGAAACCAGAAAAAAATGTACTTTTTTTATCTTGAAATTTAATAATAGGTTTTGTTTTGACATTAAAGCATTTCCATTTAAACTTCTTTAAGAACATTTTCCCCCTAAAATAATGTCACCGTTATTATACTTAACCAGAATTTGTTGATTCTACATGTTAAGTTTATTTGCATTATTATGACCATTATGCATGTTCTTTTGGGTCTGCTTTCTTTCTTCACTTCAGGCTTTTAATATTCTATATGTTGAGAACAACAACACGACTATATCATTACTGTATTAAAATTTGTTCATTCATTCCCCAGTCACTAGGCATACATTTTACTTCTAGCCTTTTGTTATTATAAATAAACTTTTGTGAATTTTTTTTTCCTGAGGCAATTGGGATTAAGTGACTTGCCCAGGGTCACATAGGAAGTGTTAAATGTTAAGATTTGAACTCAGGTCCCTCCTGACTTCAGGGCTGATGCTCTATCCACTGCACTACCTAGCTGCCTGAAGTTTTCTTTATACTTTAGTTTTGTTTTTTTGTTTTTTTGTTTTCTTCCATTAACCTCTTTGGATAGTCTTGGCAATAAAATCTGGCTCATAGGTCCAAAATACTTAATAACTTTTATTGTACAATTCCTATTGTTTGTTGAATAGTTAAACCACCGTAGCCAGGGAATTACAATTCATTTTCCATAGCCAACTTTGATAGCTTGATGGATGTGAAGTGATTTCTCATGTTGGTTTTATTTGCATTTCTCTGTTGAGTATTTTAGGTGAATATGCATTGCTTATGTTTGTTCTTTTGAAAACTTTGTCCTTTGACCAATCACCTTACAAATCATAGCTTTTAGTTAGAGATTTGTGTCAAATCCCTATAGATTTATATTAAATTTTAACAGAAATGGTTTGTTCAGAGTAACCAACTTAGACCTTTTCCTCCAAGCATGTTTATATGTTTCATTTGTGTAAATGTCTTATAGTTTTATATGATCAAAGTAATTTATTTTGTCCTTTGTTATTTTTTTTCTATTTAACATGTGGTTCAGAATTTTCCTCTCACCCATAATTATGAAAAATAATTTCCTCTAATATGATTTGCAAATAGCAAGGGATCTCCTTGCTGATGCATGTTTCTTTAGCTAGCTACCTTACTACTAGTAGTAGCTTACTACTACTTCCTACTCCTTAACCATGGAGATAGAATCTTAGCTTCATTCTGAGAAACTGGACAAAGTTTCCAGTGTTTGTCCATTGTGAGCAATGCTAATTTTTGGTTTTAAATTAATCCTTTTTAATCATATCAAGGAAAAGTCCTTTTATCTCTATGCTTTTTATTTATTTAACATTTGTGTTTTGTTTTCCATATATGTTAATATCATAAGATTTCTGTTATATTATTTTCCTAATATCTAAGTTTCTGGCATTTCTGGTAAAAATACAACCTGGTCATGATAAATTTTTAATATGCCAGGAAAGCATCTTTGCTAATATTTAATATTTTTACATTATAATTAGTTATAGTGATATTTTCTCCTCTATTACTTCTCTCTCATTTTCTCTCTCTCTCAGGAGTTTGTTAAGGTGGCTTCTAATTTTGTAGAAAGTTCATGTAGTAAAGAAGTCATTGTATTTTAGATGTTTGATAGATTTACTTCTAACCCATTTGGGGTTAAGTGGTTTACCCAGGGGTCACATAGTTAGGAAGTGGTAAGTGTCTGAGGGCAGATTTGAACTCAGGTCCTCCTGACTTCAGGGTTTGTGCTCTATGCATTGCACCATTTAGCTGCCCTTAACCAACAATTAAAAAAAAAATTGGAGAGGTCCTTCCTGAATTGAATAGTTTCTCTTTGTAAACTTTGGATTTTTATGAATAACAATTTCTTTGAAGTCTTTCCTTTTCTCATTTAAAGGAAGAACAACATAGTGGGAAAGAGGAGTCAGAGGTGCTGCGTTTGAGCCCTGACTAAGCCACATATGGAAGTGAATGACTCAATAAGACTTCAAGAATCAGTCAAACAAAAACAAAAAAAATGAAAAAATGGAAGAAAATATGAAATATCTCCTAGGGAAAACAACTGACTTGGAAAACAGATTTAGGAGAGACAATCTAAGGAAAATTGGACTTACTGAAAGCCATGATGAAAAAAAGAAGCTGGACACTATCTTCCAGGAAATCATGAAAGAAAACTGCCCTGACGTTTTAGAATCAGAAGGCAAAATCACCATCGAAAGAATTCACTGATCACCTCCTGAAAGAAACCCCAAAATTAAATTCCCAAGGAATATCATGGCTAAATTTCAGGACTATTGCACCAAGGAAAATATATTGCAAGCAGCTAAAAAGAAACAATTCAAATACCAAGGAAGTGTTATTAGAATCACCCAAGATCTGTCAGCTTCCACATTAAAGGATCGAAGGGCCTGGAACCAGATATTTCAAAAGGCAAAGGAACTTGGATTACAGCCAAGAATAAGCTATCCAGTTAGAATGAGCATTATCTTCCAGGGAAGAAAATGGTCATTTAATGATATAGGTGAATTTCACCTATTTCTAATGAAAAGACCAGATCTGAATAAAAAAAACTGATCTCTAATCACAGAACTCAAGAGAGGCACAAAAAGGTAAAAAGGAAAGAACTCTTGAGAACTATATTTTTACTATGGGTATACTTAAAGAATGAGAGTATAATTTGATTTTACTTTGATAATATGAAAAAGAAACTAGAGGTGGAAGGGGTATCATACTGGAAAAAGAAGGGAAAGGAAGTAAAATAAGGTAAACAAAAAAAAGAGGCAAAAATAAGGTAAAATCTCATGAGGCAAAGAAAACCTGATATAATTGAAGGAAAGAAAGGAGGGGGACGAGCATTGTGTGACTCTTACTCTCATCAGATTGAGCTCTAAAAGAGTATATCAGACACATTCTGTTTCACAGAGAAACTTGCCCCTCCATATAGGGAAGTGGGAGAGAAAGGAGGAAAAGATTAATAGAAGGGAAAACAGAAGAATTAGGGGAAAGGTGTAAAAAAAAGGGGGGAGGAGCTCTAAAGGAGGGAAGGTTTGAGGGAGGTGGTCATCAAAAGCAAAATATGGGGGAGGGGAGAAAGGGGAAAGGAAAGAAAAAACATAACTTTGGGTAAATAAGATGGCAGGAAATACAGAATTAGTTATTTTAACTGTGAATGTGAATGGGATGAACTCTCCCATAAAATGAAAGTGGATAGCAGACTGGATTAAAAGCCAGAATCCAATAATATGTTATTTACAAGAAACACATGTCAAACATAGATACATACAGAGTGAAGGTAAAGGGCTGGAGTTTCAGATGAACAAAAAAAAAAAAGAAAGAAAAACAGGGATAGCAATACTTGATCTCAGATCAAGTAAAAGCAAAGATAGAGCTACTTAAAAAAGATAAGGAAGGAAACTATTTTACTAAAGGGTACCGTAGATAATGAAGCAATATCAATACTAAACATATATGCATCAAGTGGTATAACATCCAAATTCATAGAGGAGAAGTTAAGAGAGATTCAAGAAGAAATAGCAAAACTATACTAGTGGGAGATCTCAACCTTGCTCACAGAAATGAATAAATCAAACCACAAAATAAATAAGAAGGAAGTTAGGGAGGTAAACGAAATGTAAGAAAAGTTAGGTATGATAGATCTTTGGAGAAAATTGAATGGAGACAGAAGGGAATTTACTTTTTTCTCAGTAGTCCAAGGAACATATACAAAAACTGACCATGTATTAGGGCATAAAAACCTCAAAATCAAATGCAGAAAGGCAGAAATAGTAAATGCATTTTTTTCAGACCATGATACAATAAAAGTCATATGTAATATAAGGCCAGGAGAAAATAACCTAAAAATTAATTGGAAATTAAACAATCTAGTCCTAAAGGATGAATGGGTGAAAGAGCAAATCATAGACATAATCAATAATTTCATCCAGGAGAATGACAATAATGAGACAACATACCAAAATTTGTGGGATATGGCCAAAGCAGTTTATAAGTGGTAATTTTATATCTCTAGATGCTTACTTGTATAAAATAGAGAAAGAGAAGATAAATGAATTGGGCTTACAATTTAAAAAGCTAGAAAACAAATTAAAAACCCTCAATTAAATACCAAATTGGAAATTCTGAAAATAAAAGGGGAGATTAATAAAATTGAAAATAAGAAAACTATTGAATTAATAAATAAAACTAAGAGTTGGTTTTATGAAAAAAAACAAAATAGATAAAACTTTAGTTAATTTAATTAGAAAAGGGAAAGATGAAAATCAAATTTTTAAATGAAAAGGGAGAACTTTCTGCCAATGAAGAGGAAATTAGAGCAATAATTAGGAGTTACTTTGCCCAACTTTACGCCAATAAATTTGATAATCTAAATGAAATGGAGGAATATCTACAAAAATATAGATTGCCCAGGTTAACAGAAGAAGAAATAAATTATTTAAATAGCCCCATTTTAGAGAAGGAAATAGAACAAGCTATTAATCAAAGAAAAAATCTCCAGGGGCCAGATGGATTTACATGTGAATTCTACCAAACAGGGCTGGTTCAATATTAGGAAAATTATCAGCATAATCAAGTACTTATCCCAAAAGCTGGGGTCTTTGGGTTTATCGAACACTAAATTGCTATAGTTATTGCCTAGTTTGTCCTGTGATCCTATCCTATGCCACTGATCGACTGCTCTATTTCTAAGCCAGTGCCAAATGGTTTTGATGACCGCTGCTTTATAATATAGTTTTAGATCTGGTACAGCAAGGCCACCTTCATCGGCCTTTTTTTTTTTTTTCCATTAATTCCCTTGAAATTCTTGACCTTTTGTTCTTCCAAATGAACTTTGCTACTATTTTTTCTAGATCTGTAAAATAATTTCTTGGGAGTTTGATTGGTATGGCACTAAACAAGTAAATTACTTTGGGTAGTATTGTCATTATTATTATATTCGCTTGGCCTACCCATGAGCACTTGATGTTTTTCCAATTGACTAGGTCTGACTTTATTTGTGTGGAAAGTGTTTTGTAGTTTAGTTCATATAGTTCCTGACTTTTCCTTGGCAGATAGATTCCCAAATATTTTATGCTATCAACACTTATTTTGAATGGAATTTCTTTTTGTATCTCTTGCTGCTGAACTTTGTTGGTAATATATAAAAATGCTGCTGATTTATGTGGATTTATTTTGTATCCTGCAACTTTGCTAAAGTTGTGAATTATTTCTAGTAATTTTTTAGTTGAGTCTCTAGGGTTCTCTAAGTATACCATCATGTCATCTGCAAAGAGTGATAATTTGGTTTCTTCATTACCTACTCTAATTCCTTTAATGTCTTTTTCTTCTATTACTGCCAAAGCTAACATTTCTAATACAATATTAAATAGTAATGGTGACAGTGGGCAGCCTTGTTTCACTCCTGATCTTATCGGGAATGGTTCTAGTTTGTCTCCATTACATATGATGCTTGCTGATAGTTTTAAGTAGATGCTACTAATCATTTTAAGGAAAAGCCCATTTATTCCTATATTCTCTAGTGTTTTTAATAGAAATGGATGTTGGATTTTATGGAATGCTTTTTCTGCATCTATTGAGATAATCATATGATTTTTGTTAGTTTGGCCATTAATATAATTGATTATGCTGATAGCTTTCCTAATATCAAACCAGCTCTGTATTCCTAATATAAATCCCACTTGGTCATAATGTATTATCTTGGGGATGACTTTCTGTAATTTCATTGCTAATATTTAAAATTTTTGCATCAATTTTCATTACGGAAATTGGTCTATAGTTTTCCTTCTCTGTTTTCACCCTACCTGGTTTAGCTATCAGCACCATATCTGTATCATAGAAGGAATTTGGTAGTATACCTTCTTTCCCTCTTCTTTCAAATAGTTTATATAGTATTGAAATTAATTGTTCTTTGAATGTTTGATAGAATTCACATGTAAATCCATCTGGCCCTGGAGACTTTTTCTTAGGGAGTTGATTAAGCTTGTTGTAAATAATTGCTAGTATTTAGATTTAGTCTAACAGCTTTCATTTTTTCCTCAAGAATAGTTACAAAATTATATTTTTATTTAATATTTATCTCCAATTTAATGTAAAAACAGTTTTTAACATTTATTTATTTAACATTTATTTTTTCAAGTTTTGAGTTGTTAATTTTCTCCCTCTCATTTAGAAGGTAAGCAGTTCATATATTATACATGTGTAGTCATGTAAAATATTTCTATATTAGTCATGTTGTGAAAGAAAACACAAAAAGCAGAGTTTTAAAAAGTATGTTTCAATCTCCATTCATATTTCATTAGTTCTCTTTTTAGAGTTGGATGGCATTTTTTCATCATAATCCCTTCAGAATTGTCTTGGATCGTAAGATTGCTCTTTATATAGTGTTCTGTTTCTCCTCACTTCACTTTGAATCTATCCAAGTCTTTCCAAGTGGAAATTTTCCTTCTAGTTATTCCTAATAGTATAATAATATTCCTTCACAATCATATGCCACAAATTGTTCAGCCATTCCTCAATTGATGGGTAACCCCTCAATTAGCAATTCTTTGGCACCACAAAAAAAACTTAAAATATTTTCATTCATATAGGTCTTTTTCTTTTTTTGTTTTTTATCTCTTTGTAATACAGACCTAGTAATGGTATTCCACAAGTTTATAGTCTTTTGGACATAGTTCCAAATTGCTCTCCCAAAATAATTAAATTCATTCACAACTCCAACAGTGTATTAGTGTCTTAATTTTCCCACATTCTCTCTAACATTTGTTATTTTCCTTTTCTGTCAATCCGATAGGTGGGTGGTGGTACTTCAGAGTTGATTTAATTTGTCTTTCTCTAATCAATAGTGATTTAGAGCATTATTTCATATGACTATAGATAGCTTTGATTACTTTGACTGAAAACTGCCTTTTCATTTCCTTTAATCATTTTGATGTGCTTCGAGCACCAAAATTATGTCAGTGATATAGATACCAGATGACGGCAAGCACCAAAAGTTGGGGTTTGATCATGTATGATTCAGAGTGATCACTCTTTTTTTTTTTTAATATAAAGCTTTTTATTTACAAAACCTATGAGTGACCTTTCAACATTGACCTTTGCAAAAACTTTTTTTTCCCAAGCTTTTCCCCTCCTTCCCCCCACCCCCCACCCCTAGATGATAGGTAATCTAATACATGCTAGATAGGATAAATTATATGACAAATACAATACATATATACATATCTATACAGTTATCTTACTGCACAAGAAACATCAGATCTAGAAAGAGAAGAAGAAAAAAACCTAAGAAGGAAAACAGAATGCATGGAAATATTCACAGAAAACGTTAAAATTCTGTGTTGTGGTTCACTCTCAGTTCCCACAGGCCTCTCTCTGGATGTATATGACTATCTTCATCACAGAACAACTGGTTTGAATCACATCATTGTTGAAGAGAACCATGTCCATCAAAATTGATCATCGTATAGTCTTGTTGCTGTGTATAATGTTCTCCTGGTTCTGTTGATTTCACTCAGCATCAGTTCATGCAAGTCTCTCCAGTCCTCTCTGAAATTGTCCTTCTGGTCGTTTCTTACAGAACAATAATATTCCATAATATTCATATACCATAATTTATTCAGCCACTCTCCAATTGATGGGCATCCATTCAGTTTTCAGTTTCTAGCCACTACAAAAAGGGCTGCCACAAACATTTTTGCACATGTGGGTCCCTTTCCCTCCTTTAAAATCTCTTTGGGATATAGGCCCAGTAGAAACATTGCTGGGTCAAAGAGTATGCACAGTTTGATAACTTTTTGAGCATAGCTCCAAATTGCTCTCCAGAATGGTTGGTGATCACTCTTTTTGACAAAAGGTAGATTTATTTAAGGAAGAGGTTACAGAAAAAAATGAAGGAATACAATAGACACTGGGAATGGTAAATGTGAAATAGAGTGGGAGAGCATAAGGAAGAGAAGTAGGATTGGGAAGTATATTGGAGTTAGTGGCATAGGGAGAGGGAAAGACACAACATGGCAGAGTGCTGTGTTGGACTGACCCAAAGAAAGGCATCAGCCATGGGATGGCCCACAAGTAGATTTTTATAGGGAAAATTTAACCTCAGGGACATGACTGGGTTTCTGACAGAGCATCTCAAGGTAAGACTCTTGAGACCCCTTACAGAGGGTAAGTCTCCGGGGTTTGACTAGACAGCCTCTCCAGAGGGTGGGACCATGGAGCTAAACTGATCTCTACTTGTCTCAGGGATTAGTTTTTATCAATTCCTCTGCTAACCACATTTAAAATAGAAGACTTTATCGTTTATCAATTGGATAATAGTTCTTATTTTTATAATTTTACTCATTTATATATTTGAGAAATGAGGCCTTATGAGAGAAACTCAGTTGTAAAAAAATTTTTACATAGTAATAATCACTGTATATTTCTTTCCCTTCATCCTGTGTCACCTTGTTTCTTTTTCTCGCTCTCTCTTTCTCTCTCTCTCTGTCCCTGACTTTGTCTCTCTGTCTCTGTCTATCTGTCTCTCTCCCCCCCTTTGCCCTCTCTCTCTCTCTCTCTTGCCCTCTCTCTTTCTCTCTCCTTTCATCCTGTCTATCCTCAAAAGTGTTTTGCTTCTGATTTTTACCTCCATCAGTTTCCTCTTTTCTAATCCTTCCTTATCTTATCCCTTTTCATCCTACCTTCCTCTAGGGAAATATAGATTTCTATATCCAAATGATATACTGAGGGTGTTTATTGAGTCAATTTTGATGAGAAAGATTTAAACTTGCTTTTCTCTTACCTTCCTTATCTTTCCCTCCTCTGCAAAAGCTCTTTCTTGACTCTTTTATGTGAGATGATTTACCCTATTTTCTTCCTTTACCTTTCTCCTGGTGCGTTGCTCTTTATCACCTCTTAATTTTATTTTGTGTATATTATCCTATCATATTCAACTCACACCCATGTTCTCTTTCTTGTGTACTCCTATCAAACTGCCCTAATAATGAAAAGGTTCTTAGGAATTACAAGTATCATCTTTCCATATAGGAATGTAAACAGTTTAATCTTTTTTTTTTAAAAATCACTTAATGATTTTTCTTTCCAATTTACCTTTTTATTCTTGTCTTGAGTTTTATATATGGAAGCCAGGTTTTCTGTTCAGCGCCAGTCTTTTCATCGGAAATGCTTGAAAATTCTCTCTTTCATTGAATATCATTTTTTCCCCTGAAGGATTACCCTGTTTTGCTAGATTCCTGTTTTGGTTTATTTCGCCAATAGCAAACACAATGTTAAACAGATCACTTATTTAATTAGATAAACCTGTCTTCTTTCATTTTGCTTCTGCTTTCCAAATAGGTTTCTAAACAGTGGGGAAGAGGGATGAAACAATTTATTTACACAAGCACAGTAGGGAAACCAATTACCAGACCAGTTCTACTCAAATTGCTTCACCTTACTGATGATTTACAGGTATCTCCCTTTACTTTTCTGGATGCTTAGTTCTCTGCATCCTTTATTCCAATCCTTCATATTTGAAGGAAGACTCCCTTCTATATCTCTAACAGGTGACTAGCTTTCACATGAAGATCTTTTAGGATGGGGAATTCACTGTTTCTTTGAACCCATAAATTTGGGTGCTCCTTCCAATGATACAAATCACAACACATCCATGCTTTCTCATAATGCATGATTCTTATACATGTTTTTCCATTAATCCTTCACAGAACACCTACCCAGTGGTAGGATCTCTGGGATCTTAATCCTTCAATATTCCAAGAGTGTCCATTCTGCCTCCATTTGGATTCTACATCTATTATCAGTGCTTAGCACAGTATCTGGCACATAGTAGGTTCTTAATAAATGTTTATTAGCTGATAATGAAAAATACCTGTACAGATAATGAACCATTAAACAATTATTACTGTGGTTCTATGTTCCAGAGAATCTTATGTGATATTAACATAAACATAAGACTTGGTTAGAAGAAAACCTTTGTAATTATCATTCATAACTTTTTCCATTCTTTTAAAGTACTCCTCTCTTTGATAAATCTTGATAATCATTAACAGAATACCTATGAAATTATGTTTCCTCTGGTATAGTTTGCTTTTGCATATATTTAGTCAGATTCAGCCTTTTCAAATATATTACAAAGGCCATTTTCACTATCTAAGTGCTAAGTTGTTAGAGTTAAATATGGAGTTTCCATGGTTGTTGATGATAGAATACAATGTGAAAACAGTAGCAGTCTTTTATTTTATAACATTTGTCCTTTCATTTTAACTTTTAAATGTTCTTGGAACTAACTCAAAATCTATCTTTGTAGTTTTTATCCATTTATTTTTAATTCAGCTCATCACAATGTAACAAATCAAGTCTAATTCCTCTTTACATGAATGCCCTTTAAATACTTGAAGATAGCTATTATATCCACTTTTTTACCCCTGTGTTTAACAATCCTAGTTTCTTCCTTGAATCCTAGTATAGTTTCAAGTCCTATTTTGACACTGGTAGAGAACTTTTCTGAATGTCATATATTTTTTCAGTGGCAACTGAAAACAGGAGCAGTGAAGGAGTTTAGATATCTTTGCCTTCCCTAGGAGGCACAGAACTCTCCTCAAAAGAGAAACCTCCTCTAGGTCTCTGCGGGACTTCATATCCTTCACCAAATATTGGCATGCAGAATGCCATGATGGGATTTTCAAGGAAAACTAGCATCTCTTGTATGAGAGCTTGCTGAGCCTATTTTAGGACTGCCTATCTACCCTTGATGTCTAACTGAAACTCAATTCTCATCTGTGGCCCCAAGAAGCTGCAACATGTGGCCATACTCAGGTAAACTGTCTCATTAGATGGGCTACACCAAGTTGAAGGTTACCAAGAAACCTTAAACTCCTCAGAGAGTTGGGAGGTATCTATCCCAAGCATGTGAATACTTCCCCTAGTGGAATGGGCAGATAAGAACGATTTATTCCAGTGGCTAAGCGGGCTGATTGGGGCACTATAGAGTGCTTAGAGTTTGCTCAGACATGGAATACACCAGAGTCAACCACTACATCCTTGCCATCATCTTGGAATTTATCTTAATACTGGACTTTGATGATTCGAAAGAGTAAGTCTGACAATTTCGTGCAACTCTGCCTCATTTAAATCCAATTCTTGTGCAAGTCAAAATACCACCCTATGATGCCATTGGTCTTTGAAAACAAAAGGACAAAACAGTCTCAAAACCACACATCATCCTGAATAGATCTTAATTTGTCATTATCCTTCCTTCAGTGAGATACCTAAAACAGTAACATTTTAATATCTCTTCTAAAGCAGAATAACAATATCCTGGTCTACCCAGAAAATGGGAAAGATAAAGGAAAGGAACAAATATTATCTCATTTCATCCTCACAAGAACCCTGTGAGGTGGGTGCTATTATTATTATTATCCCATTTTACAAGGGAGGAAACTGAAGCAAACAGAAACTTAAATGATTTGCCTACAGTCACATAGTGTACGTGTATGTTTGAGGTCAGATGTGAAGTTGAGTTTTCCTTAAGCCAGGCACAAGCTACCTCCATGTACAATAGAACAATAATCTTCCATTAGACTGTGAACTCTGAGAGCAAAAACTATCTTTGCCTTTCTTGGTATCTCCAGTGCTTATCACAGGCCCTGGCACATAATAAATGTTTATTGACTTACTGACTTGTTCTGAATGTAGTAATTCTGTTAATGCAGCCCAATTGCATATTTTTCTTTACTATAATCTCACTCTTTAAGTTTGTCATTCATCTTTTTTTACAGATTTGTTTAGCCTTATTTCCTATTCCAGAACTTATAGACTTGAGTTTTTTAACCTAAGGGTAAGCCTCTACTTAGAGGTCTACCAAATTTCATCTTACTAGATTTAACCCAGCATTTCCACCTATTAAACTTTTTGGACCATCTAAACCATCTAAGCCCAATTCCTTCATTTAACATGTAATTGGTATAACTGGAAAAGGCCAATGTTACCTATAAAGAAGGCATCAAAGAACCAGTTAGGTTAAGTGATTTGCTAAGAACCATGCAGCTAGTTCATTGTAAAGCTGGAACTAACAGTCTCCTGTCTCCTAATTTAGTATACCTTTCCTAGTGCTCCAAACTAAGTAAAGTTAGATAATCCACATATATAAAATAAATTCTTGAAAAAGATATATATGACTTGAATTATCTCTTGGATTTTTATTTTTTGACTTTTGGATTTCTTATGTGCTTCTCCAAATCACATTAATTACTCAACTGTGAATCCAAATGTAATTCTTATCTCTGTTGTGATCCTCTCTATTCTGAAGCCTGCTAAAACTTAAAGGACAGAAAATAAAACAGGAAAATTTGAAAATGAAAGAATAACTCTTAGAAAGGAGAGTAAGAAATAGAGGATTTTAGCTAAAAGACAACAAATCAGGAGACAGCTAGGTGGTTCAGTGGATAGAGCACCAGCCCTGAAGTTAGGAGGACCTGAGTTCAAATCTGGTCTCTGACACTTCTTAGCTGTGTGACCCTGGGCAAGTCACTTAACCCCAATTGCCTCAGGGAAAAAAAGACAATAAATCATAAGTACAACATTAGTCACAGAAACATATAAATGGAATAAAATTTTATTTCTATTACACATATTTTACAAAAATTATATGTATGTCATTTTTGAAAGTAGGAGTGTGTTGGCAACAAGACTGTAATCATCAATTCTGATGGACATGGCTCAGTTCAACAATGAGATGTTTCAAACCAGTTCCAATTGTTCAGTGATGAAGAAAGCCATATACACCCAGGGAGAGGCTATGGGATCTAAGTGTGGACCACAACAGCATTTGTTTTCCTTCTCAGGGTTTGTTTTTTGTTTTTTGTCTTTGTAGATCCAATTTTTCTTGTGCAGCAAGATAACTATAAATATGTATACATATATTGGATTTGTCATATATTTTAACATAGTTAACATGTATTGGACTACCCACCATCTAGGGGAGGGGATGAGGGGAAGGAGGGAAAAATTCAGAAGAGAAAGTTTTGCAAGGGTCAATGTTGAAAAATTACGCATGCTTATGTTTTGCAAATAAAAAACTTAAATAAATAAATAAAAACTACATGCTTTAATACAAAAAAAAAAAAAAAAGTAGGAGTGTGTTGGTTGGATGATTCATTTAAAGTCCTAAGGAGACTTGTCTGGTAATTTTGTTTTTAAAGCCCTGTGATGCATTCTGCTCTTCATTGTTTAACCACAAGATGGAGTAGTTTACAATCTCATGAAATTAGGAACTGCACTTGAAAGGCAACCCTGAAGAAAGAAGACAAGAAGTGGAGTTGTTTTTGCTCCTGATTTTGATCCAAATTCATATATTTTTTTTTAACACCTATTGAAAGTACCACAAGTACTGACCAAAATTTTTGGAAATCCCTTTTGGTAGATGAATAATCTCTAAATTCTGCTTTATTGACTTTTCACATGCAAGTCTCTGAATTGTTATGATCTTAGTTTCACTTCCCACTAAATTCTTATCATAAAAGATGTAAATTGGTATGAGATATCATAAGCAAAAGTTATGTTAATACTGTGTGTCATTATCTTCAATGGAGAACTCTTAAACTCCAAAGCCTTAGTTATTAATATGTCAGAGTTGTGTTCCAGTATTCCAGGAACCATATAAGTCAGCCCACTGCCAATTTCTTTAAAAATGAAATTATCATCTCAGTGTTGATAATCGAGTTTATATTCAGATCAATAAACTAGCAATACTAAAACTTGTGACTCAATTATGAGGTGCTAAGATTGGACAACTAAGCTTATTTTAAGCAGCTGTGATTAAGTAATTACAGTACTATATTACTTTTGTGGTAGTTGTTGAGGCAATTGGGGTTAAGTGACTTGCCTAAGGTCAAACAGCTAGTAGGTGTTGTGCTTCATGCTATATTTGAACTCTGATTTTTCTTGATTCTTGATTCTTGATTTAAGGCCAGCACTCTCTTCATTGTTCCCTCTAGTTGCCTTTAGAATCTACAAAGGCTTGTTATTATGATAACTGGCATGTTTATAAAGATGCACAGGTTATACTGATTTTACTCATTGGATTGGACAATTAAGTTTAATTACAATAGCTTGATTGAACTGATACTTAATCATATATGCTTTATATATATATGTACTTTATTTGATCAAATCAACAGAAGAGATTTGTGCTGGAGGAAATGCAGTTTTATGGGATCTATTCTCAAGTTATCCAAAGGAAGGGAATATTCCAAATATGTAGGGAAAAAATTCTTGGATCTTAATATTATATATTGTGGGTACATGTGCATATCCACATCCCTCCTCCCCCCATAAACACACAGAGGCAACTTAGAACTTATCAACAACAGCCATTGTGCCAAATGACCCATAGGCAATTCAACAAGCTGTACACAAGTTATTTATATTAGATGCTGGTGGAATTTGATCTGTGCTTTGGAATAAGTTAGGGATTCTGAAAAGTGGAAGTGAGAAAAGGGTACATTCAGATATGGAGCACTACTTGTATAAAGGCATGGGGGGGATACCAAATTTTCATGTAAATAATTACACATCCATGAAAGAAATATGATTAAGAGAATAGGCAATTATTCACACAGTTGACTAAAAGATGCAGATGATACAAGGTATATCTATGCTTATTATTTGTGGACTCCAAAAAAGCATGGGGTTCAGCAGACAAAATGTCATGTCAAACAAATTATCTCCCATACATGTGTCAAAGCCATATAAGATATACTTTAAGAGATCATAAGAATATCAAGTCGAATTTGAAGAGGGAAAATGAATCCAGTGGTAAAATCCTTTGCAAAATAAAATGCTGAAAGGCCTATCATTTTGCTAGAGCATTATATATGGCTCCCCAAAAGCAATAAAAGCATAAAGTCAATTGAGCTGACAATAGTAAAAATTCTTTAAGGTAAGTGGAAAACCTATGAGCTACTCTAAACCTTAATTTCATTCAACCCATTTTCAGAGGAAAGCACAGTGGGTAAAAATCTCTCTATCCTGATGCCTCATTGCAGCATGGAGGTGACCCTAGGGATTATCAAAGGATGAGCTCTAGCAGATGCTTTTTCTCTCTCTTTTTTCTAATTTAAAGCTTTTTATTTTCAAAATAAGCATGGATAGCTTTCAACATTTACCCTTGCAAAACCTTGCGTTCCAATTTTTTTTCTCCCTCTCTTCCTCTCTACCCCCTCCCCTAGATGACAAGTAATCCAATATATGTTAAACATATGTGATTCTTCTGTATATATATATATATGTATATATATGTTCCATAATTGTTGCACAGGAAAAATCAGACCAAAAAGGAAAAAATGACAAAGAAAACAAAATGCAAAAAACTATGAAAAAAAGTGAAAATATTATGTTGTGATTCCACACTCAGATCCCCTAGGTCTCCTCTCTGGGTACAGATGGCTCTTTCCATCACAAGAACGTTGGAACTGGCTTGAATCATCTCAACGATGAAACGATCCACGTTCATCAGAATCGATCTGCAAATACTTTTTATTTTCTCTAATTACATGTAAAAACATTTTTGGTTATATATGTACATTTATTTTTTACATATTTCCATATGAATCATTTTGGTAGAGGAAAAAGGGGAAAAAACACGAGAAAGAAAAAAAGGTGAAAATAATTGATCAACATTCAGTCTCCATAATTGTCTCTGAATATGGATGATATTTTCCATTCAAAGTTTATTGGGATTGCCTTGGATCCCTGAACCACTGAGAAGAACCAAGTCCATCATAGTTGATCATCACACAATCCTGCTCTTACTGTGTATAATGTTTCAGTTTGGTTCATCAACATCAGTTCATGTTAATCTTTCCAGGCCTCTCTAAAATCATCCTGTACATCACTTTTTATAAAACAATAATATTCTTTTACTTTCATATACCTTAATTTATTCAGCCATTCCCCAAATGTGGGTATCTACTCATTTTCCAGTTCCTTGCCACCACAAAAAGAGCTGCTACTAACATTTTGCACCACACAACAACATGTGGTTCTTTTTCCCTCTTTTATGATTTCTTTGGGATACAGACTCAGTAGAAGCACTACTGGATCAAAGGGTATACACAGTTTTATAGCCCTTTGAGCATAGTTCCAAATTGTCTAGCAGATATTTCTAACTAGGAAAGGCTTTGACTAAGGGTCATTGATCTGAGAACCATCATAGGTAAATTTAGAGTGAAAGGAGTCCTTATTACCAATGAACTCTTTGGAAACAGTGAAATGCTGTAAGGGTTAGCTTACCCCATTTCCTCCAATTTCATTTCCTTCCTTCCAAATTCACTGTGAACAAATGTACACATATGTAAGCAAATATATACATACATTTTATACTGGGGGAAAAAAACCTGTGAAGTCACAGTTTTATAAACTGCAAAGAAAAGACAGATTTGTTGTTTGGAATATCTGCTGTAAGTGAAACTTGTGCCAGAGTTGCTAGAGTCCCAACCATAGAATCTTAAAGCTGAAAGAGACATTTCCTAATATCTCAGAAGAACATGAATAAGTGCCACATACTACCTTATATATTCTTGAAATTATAGGATAAATGTACTCAAAGAGGGAACTCCTAAAAAGCAAATTTCTATAAAGAAATTGCTACAAAGCAAATCTTTTTTACTGTCAGTTTTATTATGATTTTGCATATTCTTGTATCTTCTACAGGTCCCACTTTGTATTGTTCTAGATGAGAGAAAAAAGAGATATGTGCATCATCAAATGTTTACTTTTTGACTGTTTTTCATATGTTGCCAAAACATTTTGTTGTAATCCTCAAAGCAATAGTTAAATGCCATTTATTACAATTTTCTTTCTTTCTTTCTTTTTTTTTTTTTTTGAGGCAATTGGGGTTAAGTGACTTGCCCAGAGTCATACAGCTAAGAGGTGCTAAGTATCTGAGGTTAGATTTGAACCCAGGTCTTCCTGACTTCAGGGGCTAGTGCTCTATCCACTGCACCACCTACCTGCCCCCATTTATTACAATTTTCTACAAAGGATCATCTGTCCAGAAAACTGAATTTATTATATATGTTTCTAGTATACATATTATAAGTTCACAGAATCATGGAATGTTAAAGCTGGAAGGACACTCAAAGAATATCTTTCCCAATACTCCCATTTTTAAAAAGGAGGAAACTGATTTCCAGTGAGGTTAAATGATCTGTCCAAATTCACATAAACTCACACAGAGCTAAAACTATATTCTTTCTGACTTCCAGACCGCCGATCTCTGGCCTTTGAGTGGCAGTCCCAGAAAACATTCCCAAGCCCTTAGGGTTACCCTTAGAATTGTTAGGACAAATGAAGTAGTCAACAAGCATTTATTAAACTTTTGTGTTAGGAACTATAAAAAGGGGGCATTTTTTAAAAAGGCAAAACCAATCTGTCATCAAGAAACTTTTAACTAATGAAGGAGATAACATGCAAAGAAGTATGTATATTATATATGTGTGTGTGTGAATATATATATGAGTAAAAGAAAGTTAATCTTAGGGAAAGTGCTAAGTAGTGGGGGGACTAACAAAGTCCTAAAGACTCTTAACTGAAGGTGGGATTTTAGCTGGATTTTGAAGGAGACCAGGCAAGCCAGAAGATAGGGGTGAGGAAGAAGAGCATTCAAGCATGGCTAACAGCCCCTGAAAGATGAAATATTTTGTGTAAGGGACAGCAAGAAAATAGGTATAACTATATGATATTTAATATGTTGCAGGGAGTTAGGTGTAAAACTCTAAAAATGGCAAGAGGCAAGATTATGAAGAGTTCTAAATGTCAACAGAGCACTTGATTTGATCCTGGAGGGATTCTGAAGAATAGAAAAATGATATGGTCATGTCTATGCTTTAGGAAAAACATTTTGAAATAGCCCTATTTGGGAGGATGCAATCTCCTAATCTGAGTGTAAATTGGTAGAATGAGCCCAGAGCCTACTTGTTATATGGAGCTTCTTCTGAGATAAATTCTGGATCCTTAATATTGCAGGAATACACTAGAGATATTTGGCTATTTTTTTTTTCCTCCCTTTGTTTTAGGTTAGAGTTGAACCATTTTCCAGGATTTTTCTTATGGGTCAGAATGATTTCTTTGGGATAATTTATTGCTTGTTTAAATGCTTTTGTTTAAATCAAATGTTATATTATTAATCTACTATAAATATTATAATATGAAAAGTATTGATCCTTAAAATACTAGTTCCTTGATGGTAAATGAATGGTTTCTTTTTCTTTTTTCTTTTAAACAGTGTATTTAGAGTGTCTTAGGGCATAAAAACCTCTAGTAATCAACCCAAAATAATTAATCCTTTTAGAGACCCCTACATATATGCAAACCTTACCTAATTCTGATTTCTTTCCTCTTGAACTGAGCTTATTTGTTTCATTAAGACAAATTCCATTACAATTGCCTTTGCAGTGGCAAGAATTTATTGAGAAAATTTCAAGTACTCTTTAGTGTGGGGGACCCAGAAGAAATCTGTTTGGGCCTCCAATAAGATTACATATGGTACAGTGATCTCTGGGAAAAAAATCTTGTTTTTCTTGTGTAGAAAGAGATTTTGTCTGGAATTCCCTATATGTTTCAGGGATACCTATTGGGAAAATGTGGGTACTTTATATTTTTGTAGGGACCCAGTTTTCATCATTAAATGTAGGTCAATATGGGTCAACATGGAGGAATTTAGGGGAGGAGAAAGTGGACAAGTGCCCCAATCTCTTCTTACAGTAGTTTTTCTAGCACTTGGTACATGGCTGAACTTTGTATAGGCATCAAACCAAATTAGTCTGATTTCTCACCTGAAAAATAGAGGTGGGGTGGTGCCTGTCAATAGACTCCAAGTCCTAAATCCCTTCTGGAAAAAGTTTGTTGTGTCTTAAGAATCTCTATGGAGGCTGAGATAGAACTCTTTTTTTTTTTTTTTGCCTTTTCCTTACTAACTTTGGGCTAGAAAAGAATTTTGAAAATATCAACACCTTAAGCAAGCATTAATTGCTGCTAAACATTGTAAAGCATTCTCTGTTAAATTTGAAGAACTCTATATTTGGAGGACAGTGAGTTCAAAATGCACCTCAGATGATTTGATAAAGACTATATAACATATTTTAATTTAAAAATTTTAAGAGAAAAAGTATACAGCCAATAGAGTAGGGACATTACTATCTGTCTGGTGTGAATCTATATAAAGGTTTGCTGAACCTGCTTTCAGAAATGCATGATGGAGGGGAACATCCCCATCCCAATTCAGAACAGATGTTTTCTGACAGTTTCCTGTCAACTGACAGCATGATAATTAAAAAAAAAAGCCTTTTAATTGACTGATGGGCTGGAGTTGAGAGTACATAGAAAAGGCTTGAATCGACAACTCTGTCTTTCCTGTTGGCAAGGGAATAATTACTACTAACTGCTGCCAGATACTCTGTCTCTCTACTCAACCACCATGTGTGCATGAACACATGATGCCTCTGTTTCTTCTGTTACTGTTGTGTTTGTTTTTTGCTGATGTTAGCTGACTGAATATAAGAGATGAAATGGGGCCAGCTTATAACCTCATATACTTTGAAAGGTAAGAAGAGGCATCAGAAGGCCCTTCAGCAATAAGATCTGGTGACAGCAGTAGCTGAGTCAAGTGAGGAGTCAACCTGGAAGAGTAACTCAGTCCAACAGTGAATCAATATAGAAGCCACAACACCATATCCTGTAAACAAGGGAAGTGAACTAAATAAACTGAGTAGGGAAAATATTTTGGAGCATTTACTTTAGGGCAGAGTCAGGAATCTCATGTTTAGAGGAAGAGTCTATTCCTGATTTTCTATCCTTGTTATATCTTCTCAATAAATATCCCTTTGTATATTGGGAAGATGTTAACTGGTTGATTGATTTTTACTGCACAAGGACTCATAATAATAAATACTAGAAACTATCACTTACTCCTCAGAGCTAACCCTAGAACTCTGAGGAGGGCTGTAATAGTCTTGCTCTGCTAACCAGACCTGGTAGTCTGATAGTATCCCACTGTCAGTTATGCTATATTGTATGTCCAGTCAGCAGTAGCAATAAACAGAAAGATTTCCTTTAAATTCTAACAATAGTTCCAATTCTAATAGCTGACATACTTTGGCTATTTTAATGATAAGATATCACCTATTGGCTAAATTTGAGTGGTATCCAAGTTTCATAGAGATAGATAGAGCAGGGCTTTGGTTAATAGAAGATTTGAATGCATTTTCAGCAGTTGATGTATGATAAAGATGATGATGATAAAGAACAATGAACATACAATAATTAAAGGTATATTTTGTATGGAAATTGGTTAATAATGTGTTTTTAATTATCTAGCATATAGTTGTAACTAATGAGAAAAGCACAAAATAAAGCCCAGTACTAATTTTTTCAATTCATCTAAATAACATCAGAAGCTTTGTTAAAGACTTAAGTTTATTAACATTAGTAGGGAGTTGGAAGAGATTCAGCATTTAACTGATAGTTGTTTATGTATTACCATCTCTCAAAGGGTATATTTTTAGGTGTATGTATCTTTTGTTTTGGGGAGTAGAGATGATACAAATTTCTATTCTCATAAACCATTTCTTAGATGTTTAATAATATTGCATGCTCCATCCAGAGGAGAAAGAATTTGATATATTCTTAAATATAATGATTTTCTTTATGGGAGGAAGAAAAAACAAATTGTTGATGATTTTTTTTTCTAAAAAAAAAACTGATATTTTTTCAGAGAAAACTCTTTTCAGTGTGGGCAAGAAACCATTTCTTTCCTTTCCCCAATACATGTTACATTTGGCTGAACTTTAAAGATATGTTAAATCATACTAGATACCACTCCATGTCAACTAAGAATTTTTCCTAAGTGTCATAGAACCTAGTGTCATAGAATGTTAAAGTCACAAGTTCTAGAGAAGACCACTGAATTCATTCCCTTTATTGTACAGATGAAGTAACTGCCTGAGGTAAGAGATTATTATTTTCCATGGCAGAACAAAAACATAGATCTCTTGCTTTTTATTTTCCTATGTCTACTCAGTTCCCCTCCCCCCCCAAAAAAAATCAGATTTGAGAGCCTCCTGAGAATCCTGTAACTCTGAAAATGGTGGGCTTAACTTTTATCTTTTTTGGGGAAGGAGGGAGGTGTTCAAATCTGTGATTTCATCAGTCATTCAGTCAAAAAGGATTTATTAACTACTATATGCCAGGCACTATACTATGTTCTGGGTATATGTGTTTTTAAAAAATTAAATATTAAATTAATTTTCAATATGCATTTTAGGCCCATTTCTGCCATGAGAAACACTGAAGTTCATTTATCATTCATCTAAATTCAAATATTATTTTGTTTAAGAGAAAAATTCCAAACTGACAGTCTCCTCAAGCCTTCATATAAATGACATTTTGAAAGAATAAATGACATTTATAGGAATCTTGAACAAGGAAAAGTAGACAATTTAGGGTTAACATTCTGTTTCATCTAATTGACCTTAAGTCACTCTTTATGAACTATTCCAAAGGAATCAGTCTTACCAAACCATTCTATATCTCTGATGTCCTCAGTAAATACGATACCAATATAGTGATCCCTCAGAGCAGGATAAAAGAAGTATGGAAATAAGGATAGGGTTTCAGACTGCTCAGGGAGGGGCAAACTAGTGAGGCTGGAAAGAGAATAGATCAAAGTACCCTGCTTTGTTCTGTAATGGAGCATATAGCCCATGAGTGGCTAATAATCTCAAGAAAGGTCTCTTTCAGATTACTAGAAAAGCTGCAGACTATGATAATTTTTAAATGCTTTCTTAATATTTCTAAAAGGGAATCACAAGGCTTTTTATACTTCCACAGAAACAATAAAAAACCCATGCAAATAGGCAAATCCTACAAAAAGTCATATTGTTTTTTGAGAGTTGTCTGAGAAATAATGACCTTCCTAGGGTCACCCAGGTAGAATGTGACAGAGGCAGGACTAGAACCCAGGTCTTCCATATAGAAGACACTGGCCTTCTATATGCTTTGTTTCATTGCCTTTAGGGTAATACTAACGTTTATATAGCACCTTACGGCAGGCAAAGAACTCTGAGCATATTATTTTCTTTGATTTTCACATCTTCTCTGGAAGGTTAAATGCTATAGATTTCACTATCTCCATTTTATAGATGAGGAAACAGAAAATGTGAACATAAGCAAATATTGTTGTACTCTTTAAAAAATGATGAAATTCATGGTTTTGAAGAAAACTAGGAAGATCTTTATGAACTATTACAAGGTAAAATGATTAGATCAATTAATAATATTACATTATAAAGAGAAAAAAACTGAAAATATTGAAAACTATAAACAATGAAACAACCAATGATTCCATCATCATTTTTCTACCCACTTGACAAAGAGAGGTTTTGCCAATACAGGAATAGGTTTTGCCAATACAGGAATGTGCTTTGCTTGATCATACCTATTTGTTACAAGGGCTTTGTATTTTTTTCTCTCTCCTGGTATGTAGAAAATTGACAGGGGATATAAGTAAGTGGAGGAGAAAGAGCATGAGAAGGAGGAGGAGTAGAATAAGAACAAGAACTCATTGAAGTAACTTTTTTTTTAATGCAGAGAAGAGAGCAGAAGTAAGGGCAGAAAGAAACATGATCAAGTTTGAACCCATTATATACTTGAAAAGAAAAGCTAATTATACTTCTAGAGATGCAGTTTCACATATAATCCTATTTTATATTTTGCATATAGGGAATGCTTATGTTAAATGATATTACGTTCAGAATACAAACAATTTTTAAAAATAGTTAAACTTGCGAGTGACTGCACCTGTCAGTCATTAGTTGTTTTTTTGAAACACTTCTTTTGAAATTACCTTCAAGGGCAGTTCAGAACCACATGAAACAATGTGTTTTTTTTTTAATTTTATAATCATAACCATTTCATTCTGAATGGAAAGCAGAATTACCCAACTTAGTCTTCTACCTTGTTCACCACATTTAAATCCAAGTTACTTTGAGGTATTTCCAAAAATCAAATCCATCCTCAAAGCAGGAGTAGGGCACTTTTTTTCTGCCAAGGGCCATTTGGATATTTATAATATCATTTATAGTCATTATTATAATATAGTATAATACCATAAAAAGGACCATACACAAATATCAACTTCTAGAACTCAAGAAGTGGGAATGTTATACTTACTTAGCTTTCAGCTCATCATTGTCTGCAGCTGTTTTTGCAAATGATTTAGAGGGCCATCCCACAGGCCAGATGTTCCCCAATCCTGAAAAAGATTGAACATATAACACAGATTCCAAATTCTTTGAGCAATGGTTGCAGTTTTAGAATGTATAACTGAAGGAATTGAATGCATAACTTATTTAGATGCATAATTTCTAGTAAGCTTGTTAAAAATGAGAGAGAATAATTTTTTAGGTTTACCTAATGCCTGTGTTCACTAAATCCTTACAAATGTTATGTCCAATACTTATATACTTACTATGTGCAAATCACTGTTAGTCATTGGAGAAACAAAGGTTAGACATGACATAACCCCCACCCTTTAGTGAGCTTCAAGGTGATACAAGTTTAAAAGTTGCAGGGCAACAGGAGAGGTCTATACAAAGTGTCATGAGATTTGAGTCCAGAAAGAGAGAGATCCTTTTCAGCTGGAGGCTTGAAGGGGGGAAGGGAAAACTTTTATGAAGGACTCACCACTTCAGTCAGATGCAGGTGAAGACAAGGATTTCAACAGGTAGGGATGTAGTGAAAATGAGGACCAGGAATGAACTAAGGAACAACTAATTAGTAAGCTGTTTAATTAGAATGGAAAGTTCATGAAATGGGATGGTGTTTGTATTAATTACTATTTTAAGATAGATTAGAGCCAGGTTGTAAAGGGTTTTTAAATAACAGGCTCAGCAATATGTGCAAGGTCCTGGGGTTACAAAAATTCTTATCTTCAAGAAGCCTACACTCTACTAGAGAATATGACATGTGAATGTCCCTGTATAGATTTATATGTGAACACAAGATAATTTCAGGAGAGAGAGTATTAGGAATTAGAGGAAATTAGAAAAGTCAAGGAGTTGGCACTTGTGTTTAGCCTTATAGGAAACTAAAAATGGTAAGGAATTCAGAACATGTATGTAGAATATTCTAGCATTGGGAGGGATAGCCTATGCAAAGACATGGAAATAGGAGGTGGTATTCCAAGTTCAAGTAACAGATCATGGCGCAGTTTGGTTAAAATGTAGAGGATGTGGAAGAGAAAAACATGAAATGTCTGGAAAGATAGGTTAGAACCAGATTGTAATGTCATTTCAATCCCAAACCAAAGAGAATATATTTTAGCTAGAGTTGATGAGTTCCTGAAGATTTTGAGACAGAAGAGTAGTGTGGTCAGACCTGTGCCTTAGGAAGATGATTTTGAGAGCTGTTTGTGAGATGGATAGGAGAGACAAGAGACTGAAAGTAATGATATGCAGATAGAAAGCTGTTGAAATATTGGAAGCAAGTAATGATGAGAGCTTGAATGAGAGTAGGAGACAAGATGCAGGAGATGATGGGAAATCCAATTGATTGGATGTGAGACTATAAATTTGGTTGCCTGAAAGGATGTGTTTACCTCAACTAAAATACAGCACTTTGGGATATAGGTTAAATTTCGAGGGGAAGATTAATTCCATCTTGGGCATGTTGAATTTGAGTTGCCTAAGTAGCATCCAGGTTGAGATGTCTTAGCAGGCAGCTCATAATTCAACACTGCAGCTCATGAAAGATTTTAGTGCTGGATGTAGATATCTAAGCATTACATGCTTATGGATGCTAATTGAAACCCAAGAGAATGAGATCAAAAAGTTACAGAGAAAGGATTGAAGAGGTCCCAGAAGAGGCTAAGATGGATAATTAGGCAGCAAAGGATACTGGAAAAGAACAGACAGAAAGGAGGGGTGTCACTTAAACTGAAAAGAGTAGTCAACAGTGTCAAAAATTAGAAGTCAAGTAGAATGAGAACTGAGAAACTACCCTGACATTTAGAGGTTAAAGGAAGCATCTAGATTGTATAGAGAGTTGGACTTAAGAGTCAGAAAGATCTGAGTTCAAATCCTGCCTCGAGTACTTATTGGTAGAATGATTCTGGGTAAGTCACTGAATTTCTGGTTGTTTCCATTTTGTCAAATTTAAAATGGGGATAATAATAGCACCCACCTCCAGGGTTGTTATAAGAATCAAATGAAATGATATGTGTAAAGCACTTTGCAAACTTTACTAGCTAAAGCACTTACCTAAATGGTACCTATTTTTAATAAGTCAAAGAAGAAAAAGAATAGTATCAACAAAAAAAAATGAGAAAAGACTTAGAGAATTTTTTTCTAGAACAGTTTTTAAATGTGCTTTCTGCAAAGGCTACATGAGAGAAATATCCAGGTGTCCAAAGATAAATATCCTTAGAGTAAGTTTATCATATTCTCATTTCAGGTTGTTACTGTCCTCCCCACCCACCCACCCAGAGGCAATTGGGGTTAAGTAACTTGCCCAGGGTCACACAGCTAGGAAGTATTAAGTGTCTGAGGTCATATTTGAACTCAGGTCCTCTTGACTTCAGGGCTGGTGCTTTATCCATTGTGCCACCTACCTGCCCCTATTCTTTTAAACTTTGACAATTCCTCATCCTAAGAAACTGCTTACCTTTTTCCAAAATTGGAAAAAATGAGAATTTAGAATATATGGGGAAATCACCTTATTTGAATCAACACACAAGTAATAGGGTTTTAAGTGGATTGGTTTCTCAAGCTTCCTCTGAAAATATTAATTATCAAAAGAAATCTGATTTTCCTGAAAAGATAATTTGATTAGGAACTCGAGGAGAATTGATTAAAGTTTAGTCTAATACATTTGCTGTTGATATTAAGAACTCCAGCAGAGTTTATAAGGGTCTAATTGGTCAGAATCATCTTTCACTTTTGCTTCTTTCTCCTCTAGAAGATGCAGTGCTCCCCTATAATAAATAAAGAAAGAAAAAATAAAGCTGGTTAATAAACCAGCTGAACAATAAGAATGGAACAATACTGACAGGCTTGAGTTCCCCAAACATATTCTTGAACTGAACACCATTCACATTTAAACCTTGACTCTCTCACCCCTGTTCAATGCAACATAGTGTGGACCCTTTTCCCCCCTGAAAAGTCTTTTCATGATAGCTGGGTTTTGGTAATGATTATGTAATGCTCAGGGAGAAAGTGAGGCAGTATCACACATTGGAGATTAGATAATATTTTATTGATGTTAATTGAAAGTTTAGAATCCATAGCTATGGATCAGGACTGCTGGGACTCTTGTCTCAAAGCACACAGTCCATTTAGACTGGCAAACATTCCAACTGACTGGATCTCAAATAGGTGCAGCAATTAGTAAGTTTGGTTACAGGATTCTTATAGGGTGCTCAGGGAAACAAAGAGCTCCAGAGGCAGAAGGAGGGGTAGGAGTCGGGTACTGTTGGGGTGGGGATTAGAGTTCCAGGAAAGGACTATCAATTCAGTTCTGACAGGTTGGGAGTATGGAGGAAAAGATCATAAATTCTGAGAAGCTAGGAAAGGAACTAGAAGACAGTAAGTCTGAAGCCAAAAAATATGAGATGGACCATCTGGAGGTTTTATGACTCCTTTGGAATGCTAGCTCAGTTATTTCTGATAGTCAGGAAATGGGGGAGGGTTGCTATTGAGGCAGAACAATCAAGAGAAACTGAAACAGAGCAATTGAGGGAAACTGAGGCATGGAACTGTGGTACAACATTTATTCACAGTGATGGAGATGAAGAGAAGCCTAGATAACCCAAAGCAGCAAAATCCTAAAAGTCTTTCTCTACATTTGGCTTTAGAATATGTTTCTGAAATAGTATTTGAATAGAGGTACATTTGAAATCACTTCAAGCAACAAAATGAAGCTACACAGAGAAATTCTTACTTGGAACTGTTTATTCAAATTAAGAGATAAGGAAATGATATGTTTCAGTCTACTCCAGTTCTCACTTCTTACTCCTGGAGAATCTGGTACTCTATCAGTTTTCTCAAAGAACTCTCTGAAAGAGTAACTTGCTCAGGGTTTCATAGCTAGAATTTGCCTAAAATTAAATTTGAATTCAGGTCTTCCCGACTCCAGGTCAGCAAATTTAGCAAACTACTCTACTACCTAGGTGATCTTGCCTTTGACTAGCCTAGACCTCTCCCCAAAATGGAAATCCTGGGAGAAATTCACCTTGAGAAGAAGGTCCTTGGGGCAAAGAAATGTCTCAAGGTAAAAAGGCCACAGGTTCTTGAAAGAAATTCCAGGGTGGGAAAACATCTGACATAATATGGTAAAGTTGTTTGTCCTTTATTCTTTTTTTTTTTTTTTTTTTTTGCAGAGGCAATTCAGATTAAGTGACTTGCCCAGGGTCATACAGCTAGGAAGTATTAAGTGTCTGAGATCAGATTTGAACTCCGAGTTCTCCTGACTTCAGGGCTGGTACTCTATCCACTGCATCATCTAGGTGCCTCATCCTTCATTCTTGAAGAAGACTACAGCATCTGGGAGGTGATGCCACAACACACAAACAAATCGGATTAAGTGAGAGAGGGCTATACAAGGTCACCTGCCTCACTTTCCCCAAAATATAGAGAGTAAGAATCAGAGCTCTTATTAAGAGTAATTATTAAACACTCAAGTGAAAATATTCTCAAAGACAAAATTGGATATTGACAACTCTATATTTGTCAGTAACATTCATTGATCTGCCAAATTCTGCAGAATATTGTCTCCTAGCTTATTCTTTTTTCCCATGTTCCCTGGATGTGACAAATCTCATCATCACAGAATTCTGAAGGTGAAAAGGACTTTAACCATTACATATTTCAACCTTTACTTGAAGGTAAAGGTTTAACTGAACAATAATTCCCTTTACAGGGTCTCTGATAAATGATCATCTAACTTTCCTTTTGAGGCACTCTGGTGATGAGGAGGATATAGGTTTGCAAGGCATTTTCTTAACTGATTTCTTTAGTTGTGCCTTCTGGGATCAGGTAGAATTAATCTATTTCTGCACAGCAGGCCTTTAAATATTTGAAGGCCACTAAAATTCTCCATCCCCTGGGCGAGCTATAGAAGAATGGAGGCTGAATAAAGAACCACCATGATCTACATTCTTCTGGCTTGACTCTCCTTGTGACCAACTATGATTGGCCGAACGAGCATCGAAGCTCCAGAGGTGAGATAAGTCCTGTTGCCCATAAATTTGTTAATTTAGATAGAAATCAACAATTGGCACCGGAACTTGGGGCCTAATTAAATTAAATTAGGTAGGGATAAATTAGGAAGGTAGGGTGTATTAAATTAGGTACATAGGGTAGAAGTTGTTATAACAGGAAACCCTGTTGATATATCACAGGAGGACAAGAAGAGAACCTCGTAGAATTGTTAGGGGAGAAGATGGGAGGTGCCCATTATTAAGCCAAAGGAGGATGAGATATGGTTTAGGCAATTATATAAAACCTTTTAGAAACAAGGGGTCCATCTACCCCGGGAGATTATTAATATATTTGCTCTATTTGTTATATTTAGTCTGGTGAAGACTGCTTTTAAAAGAACTAGCCGCTCCCCCAGCAGTTTCACCGCGGAGGAAGGTCAGGAACAATGGCCCCCTCCTCCGCCCAGTACACCTTTTTATAAGCAATTACACCCTGATTCAAATGAATCAGAGACCTTTGCCCCCAAAGAAAAACGAATGATTCGCCCCAGCCCTATCAGTCCAAACAAAACAACACATGTAGAATTCACTGCCAGCAAGGAAATATCAGAATTGGAGAAAGTCATAGAGCAGGCCCATAGAGATGGGGAAGATGTGGAAGGCTGGGCAACTTGCCCAGTTATAGAAACCCCAGATCCACAAGCCCCGGGTGGAGTGCGTAGAGAACATACTCCTACCTCATGGAAACATATTAAAGACCTAAAGGCTGCTGTGGCTCAATATGGCCCTACTGCTCCTTTTGTATTGCAGAACTAGGAAGAAGCAGGGAAACTCTCGCAGGTCCCTTCTCCATTAAAGACGAAACCCGAGTCACAGATCTACCCAGCTCAGGCATTAGAAGGAGAGTACAAACAATTGATGAACAAAAAGATACCACTAAACCCCTATACAGCCTAGACAAATACCGAGTGCCCCCGCTAGCCACTGTAGAAATCCCCATTAGTTCCCTTCCCTGGTCGGCACTTATTCTTTGCCAAGCAGGGTATGTCCCGGGCATAGTCCACTCTTGTATTCTCCCCGAGGGTACATCATCCATCGTCTTTACTAACCCTCATGATGAACCTGCCTATATAGACAACAATTACTCTTTTGCCCTGGAAGTCCCTTTATCCAATGACCCACACCAATCTGTTATAGCACTCAGCCAAATTGTAGAACTAGAAAAACCTTTATAATCCCACTGGTCACGCCATTATGGAATGTGCCAACTGCACCTTAAAAGTGATTCTCTCGCAAAACAAGAAAAGGGAAAAGGGAGATTAAGTCAAGGGGATCTGGACAGAGCCTTGTATACATACAATTTTCTCCAGCTCTTTCCTACAGATGACTTATCTCCTGCAATGAGACACTTTGTCTTTATTAAATGTACCCTGTGCACACTGGCAGGCACGAATGAGCCTAACAGACCATGTTGGGTCATGTACAAGAACCCCGAAGGAGCTTGGTTAGGTCCATACAGAGTACTAATGTGGGGTCCAGGTTTTCTTTATATCTCTACAGAAACCGGAAACTGCTGGGTGCCTGTCAAACAAACCCAGCAGGTGGCAAAGGAGAAAACGAAGGCCCCGGTCCCAGAGGACAAGGCAAGATGAGAAAAAACCTGGCAGCTATTCAGAAACTGTTGACAAGCTTGAGCTTACTTCCTACTCCGGACAGTGATCAGCATTGAGCGTTAAATGTCTGCTTGGCTGAGAGACTATCTATCTGACAGCACCTCCTAACAGAATTGGACAGAACTTTCATTTTTATGAACTTTTGTTGGGACTTTTCTGTGTGATTACCAAGTTGATGCTGTTAGTTTGATGTTAAAAGCAAAATCTGTTTGTTCTGTTCTGTTGCTCTTGATGTTATGCTTAGTACTTACTTATATTGTTGAAAGTTTTCATGTATTTGCTCAGAGATGTACACCCCCACCTCCTAGCCACCCATTCCCTCAAAAATCTGTGAGCGTTTCACGCCTAAAAGGGGGATATGTTGGAGGACCCCCCAAAAAGTAAGGGGATAAGCTTGTCCTTGAATCAAGGATCAAAGGGTGTGTGATTCCTTTAGAAACATGAGACCCTGAGGTGTGCCCGAGATTGCTATTAATGGTTTCATTATATTGGCCTTCTTAAGTAGTCTTAGAAAACGGCAGCCTTTGAGGAAGAGATCTGTCGATAAGAGGACCATACCTTCCATATATGGATATCTCTTTTCAGTACAAGCTTATTGCACATGATGGATGTGGGAATATGGAAGGGCAGGATCACTGAAGAAGGGAAGGGAGCCAGGAAGAGGGGTCAGGTGATGAGGAGAGGCAAGACCTGGAGGAGGGACTACTTGAGGGGCAGGGCTAGGCTAGGAGAAGAAAGATATAAAAAAGGTGGATGATAAGGGAAACAGTCTTTTCCCTATATTTTCTTGTCACAGCCCTTTCTTAATTCCCCTCCTACCTATAGCACCACCTTTTCAAAGGATCAAAGCATCGTAGTTAAAGAGCTAAAAGAGATTTTAAAGGTCCAAAATCCTCGTTCTATAAGTGCTAAGTGACTTGTTCAAAGCTACTCAGGAAGCAAGGTCAAAACCAGGATTTTCAGTCTCTTTTGAAGGATTATAATCCACATTAATCATCTATGTATGTATTTGAACTCTACATTAGACATTTTTCATCAATGGCAACACCTTTAGCAAGCATATTTCTCCTTTTTTTCATCCTCATTTGATCTTAATTATCACTTGCATGTCATGGCATCAATTCCCTGATGTCATGGTCCTCTTCAAGAATGAATGACAAACAACTTCTTTTTACCTACAAAGAGTAGACCTGAGAAGTATCTCAGCTTTTGACTTAAAGATGAGTTTCTTCTATACTGAGCTTTATGGGATAGTATTACAAAGAATTATTTCACAAAATTACTTCAGATACACACATGCACAAAGTAGTCTAAAAAAATTAATCTTGAAATATGTTCAAAATGTAAAGTATAAGATTCATTACCATTAATTAACTAACATGTAATAAAAACCACTGACAAAAAAAATTCTTCATCCCCCACAATTTCACTTCTCCATATTAAAAATCCCTTTCAACCAGTCTTTGTATGGACTCTGGACGTCTTACTTTTATGACATTCTTCCTCAGAACCAAATGCAATACTCCAGTTGTCTAAAGTTAAATTTGAACTCAGGTCTTCCTGACTTCAGGTCCCAGAGTAATCTCTACTGTGCCATCTACATGACCATGCCCTTGGCTAGCCTGAACCCCTTCCAAAATGTAAACCCTGGAAGAAATTCACCTTTAGAAATAAAGAGTCCTCAGGTGCAAAGAGATGTCAGGGGAGAAGGGGCAGGGCAGAGTATGGTGATATTACTACTTACACTGATCTCTCAAATAAAAAAAATGGTATTGATAACTTTTATTGTTATACTGAATTCTTTTCCTTTTAATCTCTATTCACTGAACTACCACTTGTAACAAAGCAAAGGGGGAAGGGAACCTTATTAATAAGCAAACCAAAATATTCACCATATCTAACAGTATATGCAACAGTTTGTATCTTTGCAAATGAAAGGAGAGAGATGGGTTTTCTGAATTTTTCTCCTAGGCCAATCTCTGTGCATTTTATTTATTTATTTATTGCTTTTTGCTGAGGCAATTGAGGTTAAGTGACTTGCCCTGTTGTGCCACAGTTTGCCTGTCTCAGTCTCCCTCAGTTGCTGTTTGAGTCTCCCTTAATTGTGCTGCCCCAAAATAGCAACCCCTACTTCCTGACCTTCAGAAATAATTGGACTCACATTCCAAAGGAGTTATGAAACCTCCAGATGGCCAGCCTCAACATCCCCCTTATCTGTATGACCCAGACGAGTAGTCTTCTTTGCCCAGTTTCTGTCTCAAAGCATCCTACTCCCTACCTGCTAGAACTGAATTTATGGTTTCCTTGGACACCAGATGTGTTCAGCTGTTCCCATGAGTTCTTTGTTTCCCCTGGGCCATGGAGATTATAAAAATCGTGTTCTCCACCAATGAGATGCTGAATACTTTGTACTATTCAGTCGGCTGACATGGCTGTCAGTCTAATTCTCTGGGCTGGACTTCGTGCTTTGAGACCTGAGTCCCAGCAGTCCTGATCCATAGCTATGGATTCTGAACTCTCAATTAGCATCAATAAAGCATTACCTAATTTCCAATGTGTGATACTGCCTCAGTTTCTCCCTGAGCATTACAGCCCAGGGTCACACAGCTAGGGAATGTTAAGTATCTGAGACCAGATTTGAACGCAGGTTCTCCTGACTTCAAGGCTGGTGCTCTATCTACTGCACCACCTAGCTGCCCCCACCTGAAACTATATTTTCTTTTAATAATTATCCTGAAACTATAGTTTCCAAACCACATATCTTTATGTTTGGTTATTTTGGTATATCTGGAAAGGTCTCCTTGATGCCAGTCAGGCAAACATTTAGATGGAAGATACTTTAGCTTAAATACCACCACCACCATCCCACAAACAATAAGCTAAATGCTTAAGGAGGATGATTTGCATTTCAATTAATTATAGCACTGGATTAATGTGTTTTCATCTTTTTAGCCACATGCAAACACCAGAGGGTGCTGTGTCTCATAAAATCTACTTTATCTATGTCATTTCATTGCTTTAGGAAAAACAATCAAATTGATAAAATAAATGTAATACATTAATAGACTATCCCTCCCCATTCCCTTCCAGCCCATTCAGCCTTCTTATATTTTCTGAAACAGACAAAGCAAAACTTTAAGTTCATTTCTCTGCCCAGGTTGGGAGATGTAGACTACATAAAGGATTGCTGAAAATTTTTTCTTTCACTGCCCAGCTCAGGTGCCACTTTGCATCCCATAAATCTGTTTATTTAGAAATAAATTCTAAAAGCAATATCTGTATCTAACAACAAATATAAAATTGTTAGATATAGATATTGCTTTTAGAATTTATTCTTACATTCAATCATTACTCATTGAGTCATTTTTCAATCTCTACTTAGCTCTTTGCATTTGTTAATATGTTCTTTGCTGATGATTATATAATTTCATTATGATCTATAAGTGTAGTACTTAACATTTCTGCCTTTCTGAATTTATGTATAACTTATTTATTCTTGACAATGTAATCAAGTTTGAGTTTTTTTGTTTGGGGGTTTTTTTTTTTTTTTTTTTGTATGTTCTGTGTTTATGGGGGGGTAGAGGGAAAAGTAGAAATTACTTTCTCCATTTAACTCTTTCAATATTACTGTTAAATTCAGCTTCTTCAGGAAACCCAGATTCACATCTTGTTTCTGATATTATGTGATCATGGGTATGTCACTTAATTCTTCTAAGCCTCAAAAGGTTCCAATCTACAATCAAGAAAAAAGTTCCCATTCTCATAAAATCAAAAGTATTGCACACTTATTTACTCATGTCATTTTTGGCTTTGTAAATATATACCCATTTTTTTTTCATTTGTGCTTCTGGTGAAATTTTCTAATTTCTAATTTCTGTAAGTCCAAATTCAATTAATTTTTCCCCCTTTTTTCTTCTTTTTTCTTCTTTTTTCTTTTTTTCTTTTATTTATCTTTTTGAGGGCATAGAAATATAATGTTAATTTCTTACAGTATGCAGGATGACAAAATTAAGTCCTCCCCACTCTTTCTCAGTACTTCTTTTTTTTTTCTCTTTCTTTTTTTTTTATTAAAAGCTTTTTATTTGTATAACATATGTATGGGTAGTTCCCCAGCATTGATCTTTACAAAGCTTTCCATTACAAATTTTACCCCCCAGTCCCCTCCCCTCCCCTAGATGGCAGGAAGTCCACAACATGTTAATAATGTTGAAATATTTGACAAGTTATGCAAGAAAAATCCTATCTACAAGAAAAAAAAGAAAATCAGAGAAAGGCAACACAATGCAAGCAAATATCAATAGAGATCATAAAAATGTTACATTGTGGTCCATATTTCATATCCCTCTCTCTGGGTGTATATGGTTTTCTTCAGTGAACATTTGGAACTGGTTTGAGACAATTCTTTGTTGCAGAGAGCCTTGTCCATCAGAATTGATCATCATGTAATACTGTTGTTGCTGTGTATGATGATCTCCTGGTTCTGCTCGTTTCACTCAGCATCAGTTCATGCAAGTCTCTCCAGGCCTCTCTGAAATCATCCTGCTGGTCGTTTCTTTTTTTTTTTTTTTTTTTTTAATATAAAGCTTTTTATTTACAAAACATATGAGTGACCTTTCAACATTGACCTTTGCAAAAACTTTTTTTTTCCCAAGCTTTTCCCCGCCGGGCCCGGGGGGGGGGGGGCTAGATGACAGGTAATCTAATACATGCTAAATAGAATAAATTATATGACAAATACAATACATGTATACATATCTATACAGTTATCTTACTGCACAAGAAACATCAGATCTAGAAAGAAAAGAAGAAAAAAACAACCTAAGAAGGAAAACAAAATGCATGGAAATATTCACAGAACGCATTAAAATGCTGTGTTGTGGTTCACTCTCAGTTCCCACAGGCCTCTCTCTGGATGTATATGACTATCTTCATCGCAGAACAACTGGTTTGAATCACATCATTGTTGAAGAGAACCATGTCCATCAAAATTGATCATCGTATAGTCTTGTTGCTGTGTATAATGTTCTCCTGGTTCTGCTGATTTCACTCAGCATCAGTTCATGCAAGTCTCTCCAGGCTTCTCTGAAATCCTCCTGTTGGTCATTTCTTACAGAACAATAATATTCCATAACATTCATATACCATAATTTATTCAGCCATTCTCCAATTGATGGGCATCCTTTCAATTTCCAGTTTCTTGCCACTACAAAAAGGGCTGCCACAAACATTTTTGCACATATGAGTCCCTTTCCCTCCTTTAAAATCTCTTTGGGATATAGGCCCAGTAGAAACACTGCTGGGTCAAAGGGTATGCACAGTTTGATAACTTTTTGAGCATAGCTCCAAATTGCTCTCCAGAATGGTTGGATCCGTTCACAGTTCCACCAACAATGTATCAGTGTCCCAGTTTTCCCACATCCCCTCCAACAGCTATCATTATCATTTCCTGTCATTTTAGCCAATCTGACAGGTGTGTAGTGGTA